>CP128323.1:8181421-8781421 GCA_030345155.1 Vitis x doaniana
TAAATTCACAAAATCAGTCATTTTCTGCTTGTAAATTAATAACTTCTATCATCCGTTTCAGAGGCGCTTTCCTTTTCCATTAAAATATTGTCTTTAACCTCCAGCGGCATCAGAGCGTGAAAAAGCCAACAAGAAATCAGAGGAGTTTTGAGAGTAGAGATTGTGGAATTGATCTGAAAATGGCAAATTCTAACTCTAAACCCTTCAATTCTAAAACCCTAATTTTTTCATTTTTATTACTATTAGCAGTATTACTATCATTTGCTCCAAGTCCAGTTCTCTCCAAATCTCGCCGCCCCATCTCTGTAAACCCTCTTCTCTTCTCTCGATTCTCACTACTTTTTCTCTTTTTGATTTCATTATTTTCATTATTATTTTTTTTTTGTTAATTTTTTTGCTAATTTTTTTGTTTTCTTTTCTGATGTTTGTCACAGGATTCTGAGATTAGACAAAAGAAGAACGAGTGTTATGCTGATATCGAGAGGTATTGTATCCTTCTCCGTTTGTTTCCCGATAAATATTGCAGATATTTCTGTTGTGTTAGCGTTAATTTTTGGTTTCTGTTTGGGATGTTCACGGAAAACAAAACCCTTTTCAGTCAATTGTGCGGCAATGCAATGGTTGGGGAGCAAGACCTATAACTCAAAATTTGCCTATCAGAAAAGACCTATAACTCAAAATTTAATTTAATTTTCTCTTTTTCTCTTTCCTATATTTACTGGGCAACCAAACAATATAACTTGCTTTCTTTCTTTTCTTTGGTTTATTTGGGAAGGAGAACCGTTTTAAATACTTTCAACTGAGCCTCAATTCAACTATTGGCCGCCAAAACCTATGCCCTTAAACTTAAGAAATTCCTTTCCTAAGTTATCTCGGCAACCAAGCAGGAAAAAGTTATCTTCTTTTCTTTGGTTTGTGTGATGGGAAGCCCCTTTGAGTACCATCAATTAAACCTCAAATACAGCTATTTGCAGGCCAAATACCATGGTCCTGAATTTAATTTTCTATTCTTTTTTCCCTTTCCTGAGTTTCCTCTGCAAACAAACTACGCAATTGTTTCATTTCTTTTCATTGGTTTCTGTCTAGAGAAACCCTTTCCAATACTATTAATTGAGCCTCAATGCAACTTTTGAGCATAAAAACGCAAGACTCTATGGTTAGTTTCCTTTTTCTTTTCCTTCCCAAGTCAGATTGTTTTGTTTCCTTTGCTTGGGTTTTTAAGAAGGGAATGTTTGTCTGCTTTATTGGTATGTATCTAGAAACCAGTGTTATGTTGACATTATGGGTATTTTTCCTTCTTTTGTTCTCTGAGAAAATATACAAATTGGAATTTTGAATCTTCGATTTTTCAGTATCTAGGGCCTAATGACATCAAATTTTTGGGAAAGAGGGTGGCAGAAACCATAGTTTTGAATGCAGGATGTGGGGAAAGGAAAAAGAATTGTATTTTAATTGGCAAATTTTAATGTTTGGAACTAATGAAATTTGTAAATTGAAGGAATTGGGCAAGGATTTGGAGGGATTTGAATTCATTTAAACGAATTTCTAAAAAATTCTCTTGTGTTCCCAAACATTGAGGCAGAAGTTGTCAATGGAAAAGTCTTTATGTTTAAATTCTTTTCACTAGAAAACAAGAGAAAGGAAATGAAACTTTCTATTAATGAAATTCCTTCTTCTCCAAACTTTCTATCCAACATTTTCTCATCACCCTCATCTTCGGAACCTAAGGACTCCTCTTTAATGGCATTCAAGGCAAGGCCCTTTGATTTCCTAGGTGATCCAAGAGTCATTTCAAAGGTTTGGAGTGAACCTACCACTTTCAAGGAATCCACATCCTTGGACTCTTCAATGGCGATGACTTTTGCTCTAAATCTCTCCAGAAGAGATCTTAGAATTTTTCTAACCCCTTTGGAATTAGGGATGGGCTCACCTAGATTAAAGTTAGAATTCACAATGTCAATCAGTTTTGCATAAAACTCTCCAAAGTTCTCATGATCTTCTATCCTAATTGTCTCAAACCTAGAGGTTAACATTTGAAGTTTGGACACTTTCATAGCATTAGTGCCTTCATGAGTCACTTGGAGGATATCCCAAGCCTCCTTAGCCGAAGTACATGTGGCTATCCTACGGAATTCATCCATGCTAATGGCATTAAAGATGGAATACATGGCTCTAGCATTGTTCTCACTAGCCTCATTATCACCTCTATCTCATTCCAACTTAGGCTTGATAACGTTAGTTGGTCTACCTTCTCTATCCAACACCTTAGGTGGAGACCAACCAAATTTAACGGCGTTCCAAACTTTTTCACTTTGCATTTTGAGAAAATATTGCATTCTCACTTTCCAATGAGAATAATTTTCGCCGCTTAAAAATGGTGGTCTCCCAATGGAAGCTCCCTCTTGATGAGGTTCAATGATTGAGATTTAAGGATCAAAAATGATTTTTTTTTTTCTTTCTTTAAAAACCCGCTCTGATACCAATTGAAAAGGTGAATCTCAATAATGGACTACACCTAGAGGGGAGTGAATAGGTATTGTAGAACAATTTAAAAATCCTCCCAACAAAGATTACCAAACCTTAGACTTTCTCAATGTCAAAAAACTTTTCTTCCAACAATTTTTCAACAAAGCATAACATCCACAAGCAAGAATGTATGCACCAACACTATCCCAACAATTTATAAATGCAATACACATGCAAATGCTTCAACAATCCTCAAAAATAAATCAAAAGAACAATTATCTCTTCAACTCATATCAATTTACTACATGATATCATTAACCAAAATGAACAAAAAAATTATTAAGGACATTCCATAGATCATTACACTTATATCACCTCATATTTCTTCCATTCAACATATATGCCCAGGTAATCACTGATATCAAAACAAACAATAAATCAAAGTGTAGAGTGAGAAAAAGAGACAATTAACACCGGATTTTAACATAGAAAACCTCCAAAGAGATCAAAAACCACAGACCTACCAACAATAAAAAACATCCACTATGAAAAATAAAAGCTAAATACAAGGTTTTACCTAACTCAAGCCAACCAATCCTTCCCGGACCACTTGACTAGTACCTTTCACTCTCAACTTCTCACCTTCTTCTAGAGCACACTTGAAGTCCACATCAAGCTTGATCTCGGCCTCTTCTTGAATCCACACAAAAAGAAAATGGGTTTGTACCCAAACTCAAATAGAATGAGAGATTGAGATATGAATGAAGGAATGAATCAATCCATTTATTGCTCAAGAAAATCCATTAAAAACTAGTTTGGAAAATATTAAGAGAATTGGATTTTCTTTGCAACCAAAAACCCCCAAATTAGGAAAAGAGAGGAGAAAATGAAGAACACATGGAGTGGCTACAACTATCTCCACGATTGGTGCAGTCTCTACCCAGAAAATGAGAAAAGTTTGTTTTTAAAGTGCAAAAAGAAGCCCTTAATCTAATGGCTGAAATTTGATTTTAAAAACAAGTTAGTTGAATCAATTTGCCCTTGCACCTGGATCGATCTAGAAATAGGGGAATAAAGGCCTTACACCTAAAACTATTTCTCTCAGCTTTCTTAACTCATTTAAAGATGAAAAACAGGGTTGATTCACATTCAATCACCACACACTCGACTACATACCTTAGCCTCTTAGCAAAGTCTTCATCTTCAAAGTCAAGTAGTCCGAAAAAGAATTGGAAAGCCGAGTTAGGGGACACTTAGGAATTTTGTCCGGAATTGCCAACCTAACTAAACACTCACACTCTGCAAACAAACAACACAATTGTTTCGTTTGTTTTCATTGGTTTCTGTCAAGAGAAACCCTTTCCAATACTATTAATTGAGCCTCAATACAACTTTTGAGGATAAAAACCCAAGACTCTATGGTTAGTTTCCTTTTTCTTTTCCTTCCCAAGTCAGATTGTTTTGTTTCCTTTGCTTGGGTTTTTAAGAAGGGAATGTTTGTCTACTTAATTGGTATGGTATCAAGAAACTAGTGTTATGTTGACATTATGGGTATTTTTCCTTCTTTTGTTCTCTGAGAAAATATACAAATTGGAATTTTGAATCTTCAATTTTTCAGTATCTAAGGCCTAATGACATCAAATTTTTGGGAAAGAGGGTGGCAGAAACCATAGTTTCAAATGCAGGATGTGAGGAAAGGGAAAAGAATTGTATTTTAATTGGCAAATTTTAATGTTTGGAACTAATGAAATTTGTAAATTGAAGGAATTGGGCAAGGATTTGGAGGGATTTGAATTCATTTAAACGAATTTATAAAAAATTCTCTTGTTTTCCCAAACATTGAGGCAGAAGTTGTCAATGGAAAAGTCTTTATGTTTAAATTCTTTTCACTGGAAAACAAGAGAAAGGAAATGAAACTTTCTATTAATGAAATTCCTTCTTCTCCAAAAAAAATCTGCTCTGAACAAACTGTTAAGATGCAGAAGTTAATTTTCCTTTCCTTTCCTTTTCTCATTTCTAGAAAACGGAAGAAAGGGTTTTCTTCCATTTCTTTTTCCTTGACTAATTGTTCTCTTCTTCTGCTATGTGATGGAAAAAAGTGGATTGTGGGGTTGGCAATGCAAGTCTTCAGTGATAGCGAAGGAGAACTGTGTTTTACAATGCCTTTCTCCACCTTGTTATGAGCTTGTCTATGAGAGTGATCCGGTGAGACTGGACTATAAACTGTTCAGGGGTTTAACATATCCTTTGTTTGTCTGTCCTAGAAAGTATATATATATTGGATGTGTTCTTGTTTCAGCTTGAAGAAGGGGAGAAAGATTTTACCAGGAGCCAAGAGTACAAGTATTGTATGCACAGGTAATTACTGGGATTCCATGCTTCTATTGTTTCTCCCATACACGTTTATTTTCATATTAATGGTTTGTGTTTTTCCATGATGCAACTTAATCTTAACAAGCTTTGATTGAATTTATGAACCATAGCTATTATTCTTGCAAATGTTTGCTATATCATATCTAATTATGATAAATGGGAGAAGAGAGTTTGGTAGTCAGGAGCAATATTGAATATATGGAGCCTATTTTAGTTCAAGTAGCAGTAGATTCAAGTGAATAATGAAAATTTATGACATCCTTTATTCATAGATGCAAATGCTTGAAGCTTGGTCTCCCTATAGAATAACTATGGCTCTGCAACTTGGGCAGGTTCAGCCCAAAAAATATTAACCCACACCAAACCTGCTTATCAATATGTCCAACTTGCGCCAATCCCAACCTGATATTGGGTTGGAAATTCTTAACCCATGCTTAGCCCATGGGCAATCTGGTTTAGCACAGGTTATTATGAGTTCTTATGAGTTGTCAAACAAAACAATTATTTTAGAGCCTATAAAATATAGGTCATATTATGGAATAAGATATTAAAAGCTAAATATCTTTAAATCATAAGATAAATCATTAGTTACTAAGTTAATATAAATAACTACTCATAAACTCAAACATCAATTATCAAAAATATTTAAACAATTAAAGAAAAATAATAAACTCATTAATATAATATAATTAAAAGAAAGGTTAGAACTCTTTTTTATATAAAATAATATATATTATAATTATAAATAAATAAATAGTGTGTTGATTTGCATTTCAATGGTTTACCTGGACCTTCAAGCCAAGCGAACCCTAATATTTTCAGGTTGCCATTTTTCTATCCCAAGCCTAACTTTAACCAGTTCAAACCTTGTCCAAGCTAACCCAAACATCTGATTGCAGCCCTAAGAATAACAGTAGGATGGATGTAGTTGATAAATTCTTTCAGACTGATTCACGAAAGATGATTGCAGCCATGCATTGAATGCTGGGCAGTTAGAAATAACACTACATAAGACTTTTATATTGAAATGAAATATTTTGATGCATAAGATGCAAGAAAAAAAGAAGGTGGGGCTTTTGAAACTTTTTGTCCAAGGTGTGAGGTTTAAAAGTATGGATAAGTTAGGGGGGTTCTTGAAAAACAGAAAAAATGGAGAAAGAAGATGAGAAAGGAGAGAAAGGGAAAACTATTTAAGGAGCCAATAGGATTTCCAAGATAAAAAACTTTTAGAAATGGATTCGGCTTTTACCCATTACAGCACTATATTTGTATGCTTAAACATGTCAAAACATGTTTATAGTCCATAAAAGACTTTCTGGCTGACTAAAGGACTTCCAAAACAAGACAGACAACATGGTAGTTGGTAACTGACCAGTATATGAAAATAATAATAATTTTAACTTCTAACTAAAAAGAAAAAAAAAAGGGAGGAAGTTTTAAAACATCTGATGGACTGGATTTGCCACCCAAAACTAAACTCAAAGTAGAAACTCAATTAAATGCAAATAAAAACAATAAATAATAATAATTCTTTCTTACAGCAGCAGTGTAAGTGAACAGTTGTGCTACAATAATGTACCCAGCAACCACATTAGTGCAGCTGGAACTGCACTTCTACTACTTTACTATGTTACCACTACATTAATTATTGACTAAATTGCTGGAACTATAATATCGAATACCTAATTAATAATTATTAAAGTAAGGCTTCATTTGGATACACTTCCTATTTTCTATTTTTAAAAATGAGAACTTCCATATAAAAAGTGGAAACATTTATACAAAAAGTATTGATTTATCTCATCTCCTTAAAAATTACTTTCAAGAATTTAAAATATTGAGATTATAAAAAAATTATAATACCTCAATTTTTTATTCAGTTTTTAAAAACCATTACATGTCCAATATAAGTCTCTAAAATTCTTGTGTTTTATATAAAAGTTACTGCCACTTTTTGTTTTTAAAAACAGAAACAGGAAGTGTATTCGAATGGACACTAAGTAATTCTCATATATATTGTATGTCTTTGTAGTATTTGTAATGTAAAAAATCTCTAGTAAACCCAATTTCCCTCTTCCTTTCATCATGCTTCACATCATTGAAGTGATAAATTGGACAAGTTAATAATGAATGATTTAGGCCCCACTCACTTACTCATTACAACAAAAAGTTAAGGAATCCTACCTCCCTTCTGGCCCATTTGTCGTGGAAGGAAAATTGTGTTTGTTTGGATGGGGTAAAATTACCAAGCCAACCATAAAGGCAGACTGGGCATCAAATGTGCCAAAGTATTGACATTGCCTTCCAGCATATCAAACCTGGAGGCAATGTACTAGCAATCAATGCTGACTTTGTAACAAAGTTTTGCAATTGGAAATCATGGGTTTTTGGGTATTCCTTTTTTGGCCCCAACTAGCCCCACTTCTACTGAGTCCTCCCACTGGCAAGACAATGCTTTACTAGGTGGGGATAAAAATCTGATAAAAGGGTCTTAGTTTGAGGATCAGGACAGCCTTATAATTCTTTCCTTATGGGTAGAGCAGTTCTATGGCTATGATTCATGAGAGCATTGCTTGAATTATTTTCTTGCTCAGACAAGGAGTTGCTCTAAAATCTTCATGTTAGAGAAGTACCCCTATTTGGAAATCCCGTCTTTCACTTCTATGAGATTCCAGGTTCTTAATTTTCATCTGGGACCACTAGGATAATAATGGTGGAAGCAAAAAGATTTCCTTTAGAAGACATCTAACCCCAGGTGGGCGGCTGCCATGGGCCCCTTCTTTTCGCCCACCTATCATGATAGCTGTGGATCCTTTTCAAGTCATCTTGATCTGTCCGTTCTGTTTAGTCTTGTTTTTTCACTTAATCATTATTAATCCCAAACATAAGGAATCACCCTGCATGGAATATCTGGTGGTGACTAGCTCAATTTGTTTCATTGCAGGTTATCATTGGGAGAGAGCCTCGATGGTGTGAAGGGTTCCTTCGACTATTAAAACTTGTAAGATGACAGCAATCTAGTGTGCTTGTTGTACCTTTTTCCCTTGGATCCCCTTTCTCCTCCCCCATAGAATAGAAAGAAATTAAACCCAAAAACAATCTCCTTTGAGCGTTCAAATGGTGATTACTCCTTCAGAAGCTGTGCTGTTGCCTGCCTCCTTTGCCTTTCTGCATGAAGAATTCGCAGGAGAAGTAATTGAAATGGTGTGCTGATGACCCTTCTTTCAAAATTAGTGATGTGTGAAGTGTTTAAACTAATCAATGCAATGAGCAGTGCAAATCAGATCCATATTCTGTCTGAACCTTGTGATCTCTGCATAATTCCCCTGTTTTTAACCAACTGATACAGTTTTAGTCTCTGTTTCATTCTCTTAGCTATCAAAGAAGGATCAGGGTTCAGAGTGTACTTGAATGAGGTGACAGAAATTCATTCAATCAAGTTGGTCTTGCACTTAACTTTGAGTTGAATTCATATTTGACACTCAAGATTTTAAAATTATGGATGTTTTTTGGGTTGTTACTCAGATTCTTCATTTATTGAATATAGTGTCTACCCTACTCCAATCATATCATTTCTTGTGACGATGACTATGCTTATTGCCTTTATTTCCTCATATGAAATTCAAGTCCAAGTTCTAAACTTGCTTTAAAATGTGTTTTATCTAAATAAATTTAAAGGACTTAATAACTTAATATCACTTAATTGACTTAATTTAAGATATTAAGTACATTAAATATGTTTGATACAATAACTTAAAATCATAAGAGTTAAAAATGATTGAAAATAATTAAGGGCTTTTTGATTTGTTTAAAAAAACTGGTTTTAAGTTAAAGAATAAAAAAATAATTTTTTTATTATTTTATAAGAATAAAGGTGTTTGGGAAGTTATTTTTAAAAATGAAAACAAAATATTTGTTTGAATGAGTTGTTTTTAAAAAAAAAATATTTTTTTTTATTTTGATTTTGTAAAAAGGATTTATAAAATATTAGTTAAATTTACTTCAAGTCTCATTAAAAAAAAAAAAAAATTTGTAATTACAAATAAATTAAAAAACAAATAGCTTTGTAAAATATAAATAGTAATATTATAATAAAATCATAAATTATATTTTTTTTATAAAAAAATTTCATTTTAGTAAAATATCATAAATTATTAACACATTAATAAAGCATAATTGAATTTTTTTGTTTAAAATGAATAATAATAATTTAAAAATAATCATTGTTAATAAGATTAATTTAAAATGAATAACAAATAAAGTATTTTTTTAATATGTAAATGTGTCAAAGTTTTCATTGCATGGACACATTTAATATTCACTTACAAATAAAACATTTTAGAATGTTTTTATTTAATATACTATTAATTGAATCGGTTTTTTGAATTTCAAATTATTCTTAAAAATTAAAAGGTTTATTAAAGAATTTAAATTATTAATTATGTCTTATTTAATTTAAAATCTATTTACTTAGTAAAAAAATTATATATATAGAATAAACAATAAAGTCATTAGTCATAATATATCTGTTTTAGTTTATTATTTTTTTATAGTGATTAAATCTATTTTTTGAATTTCAAATTATTTTTTGAAATTATTAAAGTCATTTATAAATTCAATACAAGGTGTCGTTTGATTTCAAGTTCATTTTTTTAGTGAGAAAAATTTATAAAAATATAATTATGTGTAGAAAATAAATAATAAAACTATTGTAAATCAATTTTTATCTATAATTTTCTAGTATTAATGGAATTGCTATTTGAGTTTCAAATTATTTTTAAAAATTACTAAACTCATTAATAAATCTAAAGCATTAAATTTTGTTCAATTTGAAATTTATTTGCATGTGTCTATATATGTGTGTGTAAAAAAGAAACTATCAAAGTTATTTAAAATAAAATCGGTGATTTTCAAGTGTGTGTAAAAAAGAAACTAACAAAATATTTAAAGTAAAATCGGTGATTTTTTTATGTTATTTAGTTCTATAACTTTCTAGTATTAATTAAATCAGTTTTTGAGTTTCAAATTATTTTTAAAAATTAATAAATTTTATATATCAAGTATAGTTTTATTTGGAATTTATTTACTTAATGAAAAACTTTAGAAAAATTTTAAAAAAATTTCATAAAAGTAAGTATAATTTAAAAGAATTTCAAATATGAAGATTTTCAGTATCAGTATTGGATTATAAAAAGAGAAAAAGAATGATATTATATTTAATTTTATTTGTTTCTAATGTTTCTTCAAATTTTCTCCTTGTTTTTTTTTTTTTTTTTTTTAAGAACCGGTGAAAACAACTTTTGCTTGTTTATTAAAAACTATTTTCTATTCACTTTATTTAAAAAAAAAAAATCAAGAACCACAACCAAGTAGTCTTATGAATTTTTAAAAATAAAAAATTATTTCTTAATCACATGTTCAAATAGGCTCTGATGGTTTCTAAATTTGAAACAACAGTTACCTTAGTAGTCCACATTTCATTCTTTCTTTATTTTTATCTCATAATTTCATTATTTAACATCAATAAAGGTATTGTAAAACCTCTATACAATAACACCCTTGGACCAAGAGAAATTGTTGTCTTAATGGAGTTATTGATTTATTATTCGTAAATAAATAATTTATTAATTTATCGATAAATAAATATTTGTTAATTTAAAAAGAGTTGTGAGTTTATGTTGTATAGTACATGTACAATATATGGCTTATTAAAAAACAATGGATGTAATAACATGTTAATACATAGAGGTCTAAGAGACTCTAAGAAATAAGAGATGGTTATTAATTTTAGAAAATAGAAGGACTCACGCGAGAAAGAGATGTTGTGGGTACCACAGGGCAACTTGATCAAACAGCTGATAATGGTGGAATACAGAATAAAGGGGCTAGTAGGGAGTGACATGCAGCTACCTTGGATAGTGTGAGGATGGATTGGCTAAAAATAAGGAGATGTGTGAAAGTGAACAAGTGTGGATACGACATAGAGCAAATCCCATTTGCTTCGCACCAACCATTGATAGCGATAAATATAAAAGCCCTTGCATAGGAAAAAGAGGGTAAAAAGTTTGAATCAAAGAAAGGAGATTGATTTATTTCACTCTAGTTTACTGACTTAAGCATCGAAGGGGTCTAGCCGGAATTACCTAGGCAAACCTTGCTTGTAGGTACATAAGTTGGTCGACACCTTGAAGAGGAAAGAATTCCAGCTCCCAACAATTAGCGTCATCTATGGGAATGACAAAACTTTTTTTTTCTTTTCAAGCATAAATACCCTCAAAATTCAAGCCTTAAGAAATGGCTAAAAACCTCCCATATGGTCACCTACCTTCTAGTACATCGGCTTGATGCAAAACTAACAACATGGATGCGCTTCATGCAAAGTTTGAGAGCCAATAGTTGGAACAAGAAAGGAAAATGGAATCAATTCTAGCTCAAATGGAATTACTAAGGCAAGAAAACGCATTGTTGCAAACGCAATTGGAAAACCATCAAGTGCACATTCACACAAAAAATATAAAAATAAATCAAATCACACAAAAGATACATAAGGTTTTAACATGATTTAGTTAATTATGTCTACCTTCACGAACAAGAGAGAATATTCTATTATATAATAAAGAATATTATAGAGAACAAAAATTAGATACAACTACTAGGTCCCTTTGTATCTCAACATACCCTAAATCATGAACCCTTTTGCTCCACTAGGTGTTTCTCACTTTTCCTCACATCTACACCTTAGTGATCCCTTTATTCCACTAGGTGTCTCTCTCTCTTCCTCACATCTCTATACTCTCTTTCTCTCTCATATATTTTTCCCCTTATAACCTAGAATATTTATAGGGATATTCAATTAGTTTTCCTTATTCTATAAGGAATCTAATTACAATCACATATAAAGTTAGGAAATGTTCTATATAATATTTTTTTTTTTTTTTTTTTACAAAAAAACGTATATTCTAAATAGGGATTTGACCTTCCCAACAATCTTCATCCTGAATCAAATTCCATTGAAGTAATCTTCCATCTCTCCATGATCTATCATTTCCTTGTGTGCATCACTCTCCTTGTGTGTCACTGTTCCTTTCATGCACCATATTCTTGTCATATGCCAAAATTTCTTGTTTTTTGTATTATTGATGATAGAAAAATAGACTCCACTTTCAATTAAAAAAAAAATTGTAATGTTCTTGTACGCTTTAATTTATTTGCTCTTCCTAAAATCTTCAAATAAGATTCTCTAAGATATCTTTAATCAAGGTTCTTCTAGACATCTTCACCCAAGGCTCTCCCAAACATCTTCAAGCAAAGCTCTCCCAAACATTTTCAAGCAAAGCTCTCCTAGACATCTTCAACCAAAGCTTTGATACTACTTATTGGGAAAAATCATAACACTCAAACATAACAAGGAAAAATAAAATAAAATAGAGAAAACAAACTATTTACATTGTCCAATGTAATCACCTACATTCACAGGAAAGGGAGATCAAATTTATTATTACCTTCAAAATTACACACTTTAAACTCTCTTAACCTTTCTCTTCCCAAAACCCAATAGACTCTTTACCTATCTCTTTTCACTTTTTTCTTACTTTTTTTCTTTTCCTTCTTTCTTTCTCTCTCTCTCTCTCTCTCTCTCTCTCTCTATCAATATAATATAAAACCACATAGTTATAAAGCCCTATGAGTTAACCCCTAAAACAATTATTTCCTAATTTTAACCAAATTTAAAAATTTAATTTACCAAAACACAAACTCTATAAATATTGGCTTTCCTAAAAGTAAAAAATAAGTAATTTGAGTCAAATCACAACAAACTCCACCTTGACTCAAATTATCTTAAGCTTATACAGTTAATGAGAATAAACATGTGTCAAAATTAAACTCTTATCATACTTTACTCGAGAAATCGTCTTTGTCTTCTTCATAACTTGATTTCTTTTGCAATTACTCTCTTCCTTGTGCCAATGAGTACTCTTAACCAAAAATAGAGTCTTGATCATCTTGTTTTGCTCTTCTACTTTGACAACTTCTTTAACACTAACGAAAGACTCTTCATAGCGTGACTCCACTTTCATAGCTTCAAATAAAATTCCAATCAAAATGTATAAGTTTTTTTTTTACCTTTTTCCCTTTCATAACTACCAAAGCACCTTTCTTTATCTTCACAATACCCTTCATTGTAGTAAAATCATAGCCCAAATTGTCCAAAGACCCAAATAAATTAAACTTTTCCTCAACTTAGGAACATAATTAGCATTATTCAATGTCCTTGCAACACCATCAAACATCCTCACCTTTATGGAACCAATCCCAATGAATTTAGAGTTTGAATCATTGCTCATTCAAATAGTACTGGCATCACATTCCTTATAGGTATCAAACAACTTATATGGGCATTTGTGAAAGGAACATCCAAAATCCAAAATCCAAAAGTCAGCAAAATTTTCATAAACTATAACATAAAAAATATCACTTTCCTTATCAAACTCTTCACCAACAATATTAGTAGAATTTGAAATCTCTTGGGATTCAAGATTTTTCCTTGTTTCTAAGTGCTTTGTCAATTCTTCACAATACCTTCTAATATGCCCCTTTTTATGATAGTAATAACACTTCATATCCTTCTATATGCATGATTAAGAACGATCATCTCTTCTATCATGATTCCTCCCTAATGATTTACTCCTACCATAACGTGGCTCAGAATTCATCACAAGAGTTTGTCAAGTATGAGACAAACTACTTGGTTGGTTAATATTTTCAGTTTCTAAAAGAGTAGTTGACACCTCATCCACTGTCAACATTGTTTTTCCAATTAAAAGCATAGTCACCACTGTCTATGTTGTCTTTCCAACTAAAAGCGTGTGTGAAACCAAGGTTTGGTTAATCTCGATTTTGATGATAACAAAATAAGGTTTGGAGTTAACGATTATATTTCAAGTGTGATTAGGTAAGAAGATTTCCAAAGTAGCAATCACAAAGACAAAATCAAGTCAAAAGAAAATCAATAAAAAGAAGAAAGCCTCAAAGAGAAGTATTTTTCAAGACCTAAACTTCATAGGATATCTTTGTAAGGTTGTTGGTGCACTAGGTCTTTCATGCATTACGTTATTAATTTATGTACCAAAATCATCCAAAAGTAAATTTTGTTTTAAATCCTTTAAAATTGGATGATTTCATGTTTTCAACTAAAACCTTGTGTCAAATATTTTCCCAACTTGTTTAAAAGATTTCAAAGTTGAAAAAGAAGGTTGTTAATCCAAAAACGGCTCAACCAGTTGAACCGAATGAGGAACCGATCAACTTATTTAGCTCAACCAATTGAGGGGTGTAAAAACATTCTCTCTCTTCCAGAATGCTTGTTCAACTGGTCAAGGTTGAACCTCAATCAATCAAGGTCTGATCGAGGATCGATCAAGGGATGGTCCAGGTCCAACGGTCACTTAGGAAACATTAAATGCTAATAACTAGTCAATCGATCGACCCCCAAATTGACCGGTCTAACCCCTAATGACTAATTTGACATTTTTCCTCTATAAAAAGGCTCAAATATTCATTGTTTCAAGAGCTTAAACTTTCTAAACATTTATTGAATATGTTTGAGCCTTGGGAGAGTGTTTTTTAGAGCGCCATTATTTTAAAACTTGCATAACTTTAGTGCACCATTCAATCCTAGTTTTCTTGTATCATTTGAGCCTAAAGTTTTGTACTAGGATTTTGTGAAATTATTTGTATATCTTTGAGATGAAGAATCTAAGTGTGAGATATCACTTAGGGATTCTCAAGTATGAAATATCACTTGAGGGGTTGTTCAAGAGTGGGGTATCTCTTGAGAATTGTAAAAGGTGTTTGGAGCCAAAAGTTCAAAAGGATGGATTGAAACCATAATCTAATTGTATTGCTTGAAAGCTTAGTTTGGAAGTCTTGAATTAGTGAAACCTCAAACTTGGGATTAAAGCTAGAGGAGAGTAAACGTAGGCAGGATTATGCCGAACCACTATAAAAACCTTGTATTTGCATTCTCTATTCCCTACTCTTTTACTTTATATGCAATTGTTTTTATACAATTTTATTAGATATTGCATATAATTGTATTTTACATTCACATATTTTAAATTTGCAAAAAGAGACCATCACCCTATTCACCCCCCTCTAAGATGATTATCTTAGGTTGGATTAACCTAATTTTTCTAACAAATGTGATCACTACTATCTCAGATGATTTTGGTAGAGATGCCAATAAAATAATGGTTTGATTCTTTTCATCAATCTTAACTTCTACACTTAATACTTTGGTGATACATTAATTAAATTTATTTATATGATCCTTAACATTCATTCTTGCATCCATCTTCAACTCAAATAATTGTTTCTTCAAATATAGCCTATTTGTAAAGGATTTTGACATATAACTTTTTTCTAGCTTCTCTCATAAATCACAGGGAGACTTCTCATTCAAAATACTATACTTTATTTTTGGATCTAGACTTAAACGAATAATACCTACTAATTTTACTGCTAATTATTCTCATTCCTTATTTATCATCCTCTCAAGTTTCTTATCGTGTAATGTTTTAAGTTCTTGTTGCACCAAAATATCTTTAACAGTACTCTGCTAAATACTAAAATTATTCTTCCCATCAAAATGGTCAATATTATATTTTATCCTTGACATCATCTTCAAAGTAATTCTCCCACAATCTTCACACAACTCTAATACCACTTGTACTAGTGGAAGCATTAATGTAAACATATTAAAAGAATAACATAAAAATAAAGCAAATAACACAAAAGCTATATAAGGTTTTAATGTAGTTCGGCCAATCATGTCTTCCTCCACGAATGAGAGAGAACATTTCATTATATGATAGAGAATATTATGGAAATCAAAAATTATATATAATTATTGGTCCATTTATATCTCCACCCTGAACCATAAACCCTCACTATAAGAAATAGGATTTTACGTGACGGTTGCTAATCGTCACCAAATCTTATCAATTCGTGACCTAAACCTATAGTCACGGTCTTATGAAACTATGACTAAGCATCATAGTAGGAGGTAAGTTAGCGACCGTGACTATATGTAAGCTTATGGTCATGGTCAAGTAAGTTACCATGACTAAATGTCAACTTATGGATTAAATGTAAACTTATGATCATGGCTACATGAGTAACTGGGACTATATGTAATCTTAGGGTCACGGTCAATTTCTTAATCATGACTAAATGTAAGTCTATAGTCACGGTTAATTAAGTGATTGTGACTAAATGTAATCTTATGGTCACAATCAATTCCCTAACTGTGACTAAACGTAGGTCTATAGTCACTGTTATTTAAGTGATCGTGACTAAATGTAATCATATGGTCACGGTCAATTTGTTAATTGTGAGTAAATGTACGTCTATGGTCATGGTTAACTAAGTCATTGTGACTAAATGTTAGGTCTATGGTCACGGCTAATTAAGTGATTGTGATGAAATATACACTTATGGTCACAACTGTTAATGACCATGACTAAAATTAATCATATGATGTCCTCCAAATCACTAAATTATGGTCACGGTTCATTACGAATTGTGATTAAAAGTAGACTTATGGGTACAAGTTTTTAATGGTCGTGACTAAAATTTGTTATATTTAGACATTGGTATTTTATAAATTCAGATTTTCCAAACCTGTTATAAACATGAACAAACTCATTTTAGACCTTTATATGCAATTAAGAAATTAAAATAATTTCAAATTTCAAAATCTCAATATAGTACAATATATTACAATCAATTATCCCAAGCTAGTTAAGAACTTATATATCAATATAGGTCGTTAAATAACAAAAACATAATATAATAGAAAAAAAAAAAACAAAACAAAAACAAAAAGGAGATTCAAATTTAGTTTCACATTTTAACATAATATAACAAATCAACCAACCAAACATCACATAATAGTCATAGAAAACAAAAAAAAAAAAAGTTAGGAGAATCTGTCAAATAAATAAATGGCATAATCTTCAAAAAAGTTAAGAGAATCTATCATATAAAGATGTAGCATAATCTTCAAATTTCTACTGTCTTTGCTGAACTTGTTGCATCATTTGCATCATTTGTTCTTGAATTTGTGCTTGCATTTTTCTTCGCATTTCCATCATTTTTTCTTCAAACTCTTCTTTCACTTCTCCTCGTGTTTTCCTTTGAACTTCTATAAACCTCTCTTCAAATGTTTCTTTCACATGTGAGAGTTCCTCTTTCACATTTGAGAGTTCTTCAGTTGCAGTTGTAAACTTTTGTTTTGTAACTATTAGCTTCTCTTGGGCATTTTCAAGTTGTGTTGAAAGGATAGTTCTTGATCGTCTTCTACTAGTAGAACTAAAGACTGAGGTGGGTGTAGGACCAAATCCATGCCCTCGAACATGGCCATGCCTCTCTGAACCCATGACTTGAGTATATATCTCATCTACAAATGTAGATGATACAAATGTAGATGCTCCAGATGATGCAGAAGCAGAAGAAGATGTGCCATCAGGTTGGGATAATAATTTCTGAAATTGATCCTAAAATTATAAAAAACAAAAATAAGTATTAGTCTTTTAAAATAATTTTAGTATGTGGCTATGATTGAAAAACAATTATATAAAATTTATTTACTTCATTACCATAATCTCCTTAGAACGATCATCAACAAGCGTCTCATTTTTTTTTTCTCAAAACAAACATCTTAATTCTATTAGGCTCACTTCGATCCTTCTTCTTTTGTGTCTGTTCTTACAAGTAAACAATTAAGTTATTTATGATGAATTATTTGTGTACAAACAAATCATATTAATAATAAATTTCCAACCTGTTCAAATCGAATTTGAGCATAACTTTTTGATCCCGATGTATGCTTTATCACTTGCTCTGCCCTATTTGCGTTTTTTTTTTTGAGACATCCTACATCAATTAAAAAATAGCATATCACCTATATATACATAGGTAATAGAAACATAATAAAAGTTATATAAATGAAGTATTAGGTTAGATATAACCAATAAATATCATTTTTATGTGAATATGAGTATCATAATATACATTATCAAGAAAAGATCATTATATTTACCTTGGCCTCAGGTGTACCCCAAAAGTGGATGAGCCACCTCTAATCATCATCCGATAAGTGTGGAGGTCGATGGTGCAATCTCTCCTCATCTGTATTATAAGGGTTATAATACTTGATCTTCATTTTATTTCTATAGCTTCTAAACAAATTTCCACAACATTGGAGTATGTAGCTCTTACATGTTTCTTCTAGTTCATATTTTTCCTCTATTGCATTAAAATGTCATGTATAAATAAGAGGTATCATTTTTAAACAATAGCATTACAATTTAGATTGAATAGTAACTAGCATATACCAATACTAAGACCCAAATCTTTTCCTTCACATTTTCACTAACATGATTCCAATCTTGAACTTGGATGGGTACATTGTGTCGAGCTCACACCAATGTCCCCATATACCTTAACAATTTTTCCCCTTTTTCATTCATAAACAACTTGTCCTCTGGTATTGAATTGTGTAGTTTTTTTTTCCTCGATTTCATGCTAAGTAAATCTAAGTTGCGTGTTGGGCCACATGTCCTTTTTTTGCTAGAAGAGAAACCTATTAAGAGTAATAATGAAATTAAAAGAAACATAATTTATTTATCTTATATAAAATTAAACATTAAGAACCTATCATTCAAGAAATTAAACATATGTAAACACATTTATCATATGTAAAGTTAAACATAATCTTCTTAATCATACCAACAATAGAAGGATCTAAGAATCAGAAGGACCAGAACTATTAGGAGTAGTAGTTGCAACGGGTTGTATGTTTATGAGTTGTTGTAGATTGTCCAATTCATCTTCTGGAAACACCGTTTTTACTCTTCATCTTTGATATGACATTTCCTACATAATAAAGTAAATTAGAAAATGTAATATAAAATAAGTTACATAAATAATATGAAATAAATTACAATTTGTTTTTCAAATAATATATATTTATGTGCTTACCAATATTATTAGCTACACATGATCTATATCATCATCATGAATAAATTCATTATCTTTTTCAACAATGTTTCCTTATAGTGATAGTAGAACATCCCCTTCAACAGTTTCTCCTGCAATATCATTTCTATCCTAATTGATTAAATCATTCTCGACCAACTCATGCACGTCATGTTGACTATGAAGTGTTATAGGTTGTTGATATGGCTCTCAATCATTAGTAGATACTTTCTGATTCATCTCATAAACCCCTTGAGTTTGTATCTCTACAACGGTGTGCCAATTTTTCTCATTTGAATTTTTAACATAGAAGACTTGTTTTGCTTGAGATGCAAGCATGAATGGTTCATTTGTGCATATGGTACGTTCAAATCAAACATGTGAACCCATATTCATCATTTTTTATCCCCTTTCCAATATTGATTACATCCCACCAGCCACACTTAAATAAAATAACCATATTTCCACTAAGGTAATGCAACTCAATTACATCAATTAGCACACCGTAGTAAGAAACATGACTAGAAATTGGGTTCATATCTCTTGCACTTGCAAAGCTTGATACCTCTACGGTCACAACAACTTCACTATTTTGAGGTTTTTTCCCCTTTTCTCATTCTTTTGTGTGAAATATGAACCCATTAATGATGTATCATCTATAACATGTAACTGATGTACTTAGTCCATGAGATAATGATAGTATGTGTTCAGAAATTGGACCTTCATGTCGCATTTGTATAATTTATATATTCAAATATAAAATGTTCATACATACATGTTTATTAGATAATAGAACAATTTATGTAATGAATGTACTTACATGTTCTTCAAACCAACTAATGAATTCTCTTGTGTTAATCAAATCTACATTTTGTGCATGAATATGAGACTTAGTCCTTATAGATTGCTTATGCTCTCTAATAAAAAAATAATAATAATTATAATGCTCATAAAGACCAAAAATTAAATTTTTGCATGAGAATTAGTATAAAGTTTTATTCAAATGTCTTAATAAATGACATCACTTCCTCACAATTAGTCAACACATATAAATGTGTTTGGGACCATTCTTCTGTGCTAAGAACATGAGATGTTGACTTTGCTATTATACATCCCATGCATTTGAAAATGGTTGATCCTCCATTTGTTATGTTATTTTTAATGACATAATTTCTTTCTTTACAGTCATGCTTTGTTTCAACATCATGCAAATATCTTGAACAAAAGGTTGCACATTTTTCTGCTATGTACCCCGCTGCAATAGAACCTTCTAGACAACTCTTATTATGTACATAAGACTTTAATGTGTGTAAATACATGTCATTCCACAACATGATAGATTTGTTTCATGAACTATATTAGACCTAATAGACATAAGATTAATTGAATGAGAACATACCACTCGATAGGATACATCCATCGATATTGCACTGGTTCAGCGACCTTTGCCTCACTTGCAAGATGAATAGGTAAATGCACCATAATATCAAAGAATGATGGAGGAAATATTCTTTCTAATTTGAAAAGTGTGGCTATTGTGTCATTCTCAAGGTGCTCTAATTGATTAGTCTTTAACACTTTAGAACACAACTGTTTGAAGAAACTACATAATTCAACTATAATAGCACAAACATTCTTATGTAGAACTCCTCGAATTGCAAGTGGAAGGAGTTGTTGCATGAGAACATGACAATCATGAGACTTCAATCCAAATATTTTTCTTTCATTCACTTACACAAACCGAGAGATGTTAAAAGTATAACCATCTGGAACCTTCATTTCTTTCAAAAATTTACAGAATTCCTTTTTCTCATTTAAAGTTAGTGAATAACATGCAGTAAGCAATATAACCCTATTCCTTCTTTGTATGGGGTGAAGTTGATCTCTAATACCCATACCTAGTAAGTCAAGATGACTATTGAAGTTATTCTTCGATTTACCATCGATACTTAATAAAGTGCCAACTATACTATCACATATATTTTTTTTCAACATGCATTACATCCAAATTGTGATGCAAAATGAGGGTTTTCCAATATGGCAATTGGAAAAAAATACTTTTTTTTTTCCAGTTGTGCTCAAGTTCATCATGTTCTCTTTTTCTTTTTATTGACGTCTTATTTTTTTGATGTCTTCCCTAAAGTAATATGTTCCATTCCATCTAATTGATGTAGAATATCTTCCCTAAAAAATTGTTTAGGTGTTGTTCTATGCTCCTCATTTCTATCAAAGGACTTTTTATCACATCGAAATCTATGATTAATCGGCAAAAATCAACAATGTCCCATGTAACACCATTTCCATCCGTTTTGTAATCGATATGAAGAACAATCCTTATTACAAATAGGACAAGCAAATTTCCCTTTAGTGCTCCAAACTGAAAGCTTTGCATATGCAAGAAAATCATTTATGGTCCATAATATAGCTGCATGCATACAAAAATTTTGTTTTGTTGAAGCATCATATGTTTCAACTCTAATCTCCCATAAGTCATTCAACTCATCTATCAATGGTTGTAAGTATATGTCAATGTCATTCCCAGGTGCAGTTAGACCAAGAATAAGTAGTGACAACATGACAAATGTTTGTTTCATACACATCCAAGGAGGTAAGTTATATGGAATAAGAACCACAGGTCACATGTTGTATGAAATTGACATATTACTAAAAAGATTGAACCCATTACTTGTTAAACCGAGCCTAACATTTCAAGGTTCTAGTGCAAATGAAGGGTGTATGTTATCGAAGTTTTTCCAAGCCAAAGAATCCAGTGGATGCCTCATCATCTCACCTCCCATGTGACCATCAACATGCTATTTCATGTGAGAAGCTGTTTCAGATGACATATATAACCTTTGAAGCCTTGGTTTAAAGGGAAAATAACACAAGACCTTAGCAGGAATTTTCTTTTTCTTTGATGACTTAGTGAACTCATTTGTAGAATGATCATCACTTGATTTCCATCTAAAGACACCACAAACAACACACTCATTTGCATTTGCATGCTCTTTTGAATACAACATGCAATTTGAGAGGCATGCATCAATCTTAATATAATGAAGGCCAAGGTCACGAAGTAATTTTTTTGCTTCATAATAGTTGCTTGGCAATGTCTCACCCTCAGGAAGTGTCTCCTTCAACAATTCAAGCAACAGTGTAAAGGACTTATTGTTCCATCCATTAAGACACTTCATATTAAATAATCTCATGATAAAAGACAACTTTGTGAATTTTTTACACCCTAGATATAGTTCGTGCTCTACTTCCCTTAACGAATTATAAAATTTGTTTGCATCCTCATTTGGTTTTTCAAACTCCTCATGCACATGTAGACTTCTTTCAGATTCCTCATTTGGCATTGACAATCCAAATACATCATTTAACATTTCTTGTATCTCATCATGCATATCCGACTCATTAGTGCTAGTATTTGTAGGTTCGCAAAACTCATATTCCCCATGCATCAACCATCAAACATAATTTCTAGCTATCCCATTGTCTAACAAATGGTCATACATGATTTCTCATTTCTACATAAGATAATTATTGCAACAAATGCAAGGATATGGGAGCATTTCTTTTCCCAGTGCATTGTTAAAGGCAAAGTCTAAGAACTTCAAAACTCCTTTATGATATTCACTACTTACTCTTGACTTCTGCACCCAACTCTTATCTATTGGCATTTTTCTCGTACTTCCATAAATTAAACCCTTCAGTCACATAACAATGAATCTTCATATCAACTTATAATGAATGTGATATGTTTTTTATCATCTCATATTCCTATATTTGGTAGTGGTTCCTATCCCATTTAGAAATACATAATCCCTACGAATCAATCACTAACATGCTTAGTTTCATTTTGATAAAATTTCGGCAGCATTTCCCCATAGTTCTCCAAGCACACAAATTGGCTAAGGCATAAACATAATATTAGTTAGCTTAACTAAGTTGCTAACAATATGTCACCTTGTCCAAATATGGACTCAGTGAATAAGGGGAATTATTGTCAAAACTTATCAATATACTAAAGCATAAGCATGTAATTTCATAGATATGATGTATTTCTAAACTATCTAAACGGACAATTCAAGCATCATTTGTAGATAATTCTACCAATCATATACAAAACATATAGGTTGAAAACTTGAATATGACCATAATAAATAATCATATACACACTTCTACAACTTATATGTTTTCAGTATATGATAAAAGATCCATTTGTCAAGCAAGGATACTTGAACGAGATTTCTAAGGTTTCCTAAAATGAAAATGAGTAAATGATAAAATTAATGACAAATAATATTGAAAAAGAAATAGATAAAAACACACAATGAGACTAACATATTTGAAAATTTATAGAAATGAATTACTAACATTTCTATTGCATAAAATCAACGAGGGTTGGTTCATAGATAACATTAATAAAATATAAAATCATAGATAAGGCCTCAGAATAGATACAACATATGCATATCTTTGATCATGAAGTAACGAAAAAGTAAGGTATGAATAAGATGAAACAAAATACAATAAACATGCTTAAAAATTCAGAATTGGCTAACAAGTATGCACTCATAAAAATTAGTCTAAATAAAATACCAAATGAAAAATTCTAATCCTAAGTGTGAACAAAATTAAAATTTGGACTTAAAATCCTAACTCTTTATTACACCCCAAGTAGTTTTAGGAATCAAAATTATTGGTATTATTTTCTTTTCTTTTTTTCAATAATTTTTATTTAAAATTGAATTGTGAAAAGTGTACAAAGTTATAAGTATTTTCAAATTTTCAATATGCACAAACTTGTAAGTATTTGGAAATTTCATAATTTTCTAATTTGGGTACAAAACAAAAAATTTCTAAATCTTAAAATATTAGAAGATGTTTTGAAACTAGTCTTAAGAAAATAAATAAATAAATAAATAAAATAAAAAATAAAAATCCTATTCTTTTTCAAGAATAGGTTTGATATTGTTTTTTTTTTTTTTAATAAAAATAGTTTTTGTTGAGAAGTTGTTTTGGAAGTAGGATATTATTTGAGAGCATATTTAATTAAAAATATTATATAAGTTTACTATCTTTAAACTTTAAAAACTAATTACTTTATTTTAAATAAAAAGAAAAAAGACACAACTTATAAATTAACTCATAAAAAGAAAGATAGAAATTTGAGAATAGATTTTACTTGTATCACTTTCAAAAATTTTTTTTTATTTTTTTTTATTTGACAATAATTAAAAATGTAAATATTTCACTAAATTCAACCATCATTTGCTAATAAAAAAAATTTTAAATTAATGTTGAAGGCATTATTTAAATAAGCTTATTCTTTTTAAAAAAAATATTAATTTTAACATAAAATATGAACTTTGAAAGACTTATCTTAAAAAATTAAGGTAGCAAATCATTTTTACTACATCAAATTTAAAAAATTTTTAAACTAATTTTTAAGAATAAAACAAATTCATAGTTTTATAAAAGAATTCTTACATTTAATATATAATTTATTATTGTTTGTTTATAATAAAAATAGAAAATATACGCAAATTATGATTCCAACAAAAATTTTAAAACAACACTTTGAAAATAACTTCCAATATATTTCAAGTTTTATCAAGTTTTTCAAGTTTTAAAATTATCAAGTTTAAAATTTCAAAATTTTTTATTAGAAATTTATCAAGTTTTAGATTTTAAAATTTTTATTTAATTTTTTTTTCAATTTTTAAAATTTTAAATTTTATAATTATATATGAGAAATTTATCAAGTTTTATATTTTAAAATTGTTATTTTCAAAGTGTTATTTTAAAATTTTTATCAAGCTTATCAAGTTTTAAAATTTTAAAATTTTATATTAGAAATTTATCAAGTTCTATATTTTAAGATTTTAATAGTTAACTAAAACATTATTTTTGTTACATGTTTAATAAATTTAAGTTTACTAAAAAAAGAAGTAACTACATAGAGAGATAAATTTGAATTGAATTATTATAAATTGATAAATAATATTAATGATGATAAAATTTATTAAAATTTTCTTATAATAACTGGTCTTATTATCATCCTAATTAAATATATATATATATATATATATATATATATATATATATATATATATATATATATCAATTGAATATCAAATTCTTAATGTCTTTATATAAAACCTATTATTAACAATCATATAATAAGAAAAATAGGTACTTCATATAAAACTTATTATTAACAATATAAAACCTATTATCATTAACCCTATTATTAATAAACCTATTATGAAGATTATTTTGATCTTAATTGTTAATTGTAAAATTTAGTTATCACTTTTGTTGGTACTTTAAATACAATAAGAATTATTTATCATATATAAAATCAAAATTGGTTTTTAATTTGCTAACTCACTTGTATTTGAACTATTTATCAATAATATCAAATTGAACCATCATATTTTTAAACTAATATATTAAACTTTATTTTACTTCTTATTAAAACATTAATCATTATAAGGAAATTAAATAATTTTAACTAAAGAAAAATAGGTAACACACCAATTTGTTTCTTAACTTAAGAATATAATAATATAACTTTGAACTTTTTATAATTAAGAAGAACTATTATTATTACTATTAATGGTAGTTTCTATGATATATATATATATAGAGTGACAGTTTCACAAAAAGCTGTTACTACAACATCCTTTCGTTACACTTTTTGCCACGAATGATAAAATTATCATGACTAAAATTATTGACGCCAAAATTTCCTTCCATAAATTTACAAATAGTCACAGTTTCAAATATATTTGTGACTAAAATACCCTTTCATCAATACTTTTAATGACGATTGATAAAATCATCGCGACTAAATATGTTTTTTTTTTCTCACACACATTGTCACAATTTTATCCTAGTTGTGACAAAAGAATATCCTTGGTCACGATATTTTGTGGTCGTGACTAAAGATTTGTCATTAAAAATTTATTTTTTTGTAGTGCCTTTTATTACACCCTAATGAATCATTTACTTCATCGGGTGTCTCTCACTCTTCCTTACATCTTTATCTCATCTCTCTCTGTCACATATTTTTTCCCTTCATAACCTATAATATTTATAGAGATATTCCTACTAAATTTTCTTATTCTATAAGGAAACTAATTACATATTCAAAATAGGAATTTGAGACACATTTGCAATATATATATATAAGTTAGTTAAAATGAATTAAATAATATATATTTTTAACTTATATAATAAATAATTCATGAAAGAAAATTAAAAAAATTATTTAAAATAATTTTAGATTAATAAAAGTATTTATGTTCAAATATTAAATAATAAATTATGTGTTGAAAAAGAGAGGATTGGATGAGATAATTAGCAAGATATTAGGAGATTTAAATGTACAAGATATTAGGGATTTATTTTTTGTAATCTGTTAGACAACTGTATATTATTAGGTTGTTAAGTTGTTTCCTATTTTTGTATTGAGAAAAATCATCTGTAAAAAGGATGTCGTGTATACCGTTTTAAATATAGAATAGAATAAAGAAAATAGATTCATTTCCTATTCTGTTCGCATTGTGCTAAATAATTTAAAAGTAAAATCAAATAAGAGCTATTATTAATTTATTATTACTATATAGGTTAGTTAAAATGAATTAAATAATATATTTTTTTAACTCATAAAATAAATAATTCATGAAATAAAATAAAAAATAAATTTATTTAAAAGATTTTAGATTAATAAAAGGATTTATTGTGGGGGCCATACGTGTCCACTCACGAGTGCTTCCATGTGTCTGTCCACATGGCATCGTCCTAGCTCAACCACGTGTCACTTCTTTCACCACTTCTCGAACAACTTTCAAGGCATCCGAAAACATCCTGTCCTGACCATTTGCGCCACCAAGCAAACCATATATCCCTGATAGTCCCAAATCCCAAACCATATATCCCTGACAGTCCCAAATCCTCTCTTATATGCGAGATGATGGTTATCTGACACCAAAATGACTGATGAGATTCTTTCCATCCTTACATCTACATCAATGGACTAGCCTATCCAGTCCTAGACCGTCAACGGGATTAAAGGGACGACAGTGGCATCATGACGTGTCATCTGACGCAACCATTAACCGCCTTGTCGTTGTGATGATTGCCTTGTCGCTACTGCACAATCATCATTACGACGTTGAGTCAAAGGACAACACAACATTATTGTGCCCTCCACCTTTGAACACTATAAAAACCCTACTGAAAAGACACACAAAAAGAGAAGACACTGTGAGCTCTCTCACTTACTCTCTCTCTCTCTCTCTCTCTCTCTCTCTCATAGGGTTTCTATTCATTCCCAAAGTCTGACTTGGGCTTCAAAGGGTGTGTCCGGACAACCCGTCCGGACATCTTTGTGCAGGAAAGTAGAAAGCCCAGATCCCGACAACGGAACGAGAACTTTCATTGCCACATATAGGGGAAGAAACCATCCTCAGTTGACTCGGTATCAACATTTATGTTGAAATAATAAATAATAAATTATGTCAAAATTCACTATTTTATCATATGAAAGAGCATCAATTATATAAACTTCATATTTTCGATTAGGATGCTGCTCCAACTCAACTTACCATTCATTTATTTATTTATTGTAAATGAAAGCCCCAAAATAAAATAATATACGCAAGACAGGCCCATTTGAGGTGGCTAAGCGCCTCTTCCATGATTTTTTTTTTCCACATAAATAAATATAGAATAATTTAATAATGAGGATTTTGGTTTTAAAATTTACAAATAATTATTATAATAAACAATGTGCATACAAGTGTATGAGACGTGGTGTTATTAGGCCAACTCTCTCTATCATGCATTTCCCGAGGCATCATTCTTTTTGGACTTTCCCTAAAGTGTTTATTTCAAAAGAAATTTTATACAATCTTAAATAAATAAATTTTAAATCATATATAGCAAGCAAAAAGTCATAATATTGCAAATAGAACTTTTGAGCAGCTTTTTATGTCTTATATTTTTCTCAATTCACTTCTTTTTCTTCTTGAATTTATCAAATAATTATTTAACTTATAAAAAAATGCATATATTTTTAAATAGATGAAAATAAAACTTATTTATAAAAATTGGATTTTTTTTTTTTCAATATAGCAAGTCAAAACCCTTTTTTTTTTTTTCTTTTTTTCTTTTTTAATTTTAAAATAAAAAATTGTAACATCATCCAATTGAATAAATAAATGAATAAATAAAAGGTATAGTGAGAACTAAAAATGTGAATGCAGAAATTTGAAACCTAATGACCGACCGACAACACCTCGAAGTTGGGAATCATTGATCCAGGATTATAGGAAATCATGTGAATAGGAGGATATTAATAGTCAGTATCAACCCTTCTTATAATAGTCATGTATGAGAAGGATGGTTCATACAGATAATTAATATGCTCATCCACCTGTAAACAAACACACATTAAAGTTTTTTTTAAAAAAAAGACTTTTAAGTTGTTCACAATATCAAAACAAAAACGGGTTCACACATCCATACAAGATGCTCATTCAATATTATAATTCTACAAATGCTCAAATAAAGATTGGAAATTATAGTCAATTTTGAAGAGTTTTCGAAAATAATACTCAAAAAAATTCATTTTCAAAATAGTTATGTGTTTTTGGGAATTTCAATTACTTAAAACAAAATTTATTTTGTTTTTTAACAATAATAACCAAATAATGGTATAAATTTTTAAAATTAATTTTATTTTTTAAATCACACACTCAAATAGGTTTTTTATTATTTAATAAAAAAACTCTCATGGATTTTTTTTTTTTTAAAAAAAATTATCTCTGAAAAAAAAATTATTTTAAACCAGATATACAAATATTATTAATAATTTTTTTTCATTTTCATTTTCATTCACATTTTTTACTTAACATTGAAATAAAACCAAGTAATCATTCAAATGTCATATTCTTAAATGTATCCAAACACAAAAATTTGAATTACTAAATCCATTGTTATTTAAAAGGGAATAGAAAATGAAGAAATAAAAATATAATATTTATTTTCATTTCTCGTTCCCTTACCAAATATACCTTAAAATTATTCTAAAAAACTATTTTATGCTAAAATTGAATCCAAACTAGTTTTCTAAATTAAAAAATAGTTTTAATTTTTATACTAAAGAAAAAAGAAAAAAGAAAAAAATCGTATTCAAAGGCTGATGTGAAACTAAATTCATATATAATATGGTATTGATACGTAGGTTGGGACTCGGTAGAGGATGACGTCTCCCCTTTAATCATACCATACCTCATAAAAAAGTTATGTTAGAAACTAATAAATTAAAAAATGTCAAAAAAAAAACACCACCTCGTGGAGCACAAGGTAGTTGTGGCATGTGCACCGACTGACAACTCAGAACAAAACATGTGTTTACACTTCAATGCGTTCACATCTTCTAAAAAGTTAAAAAAAAAAAAAAAATGCTAGTTAACTATTCTACTTTTTATTTATGCCACATTTGTTTTCTAATTAAATAAAAATAAAATATTTAAATTTTTTTATTCAATTAAAAGTCACTATATAAAAAATTAAAAATTAAAATGAATTTATTATTAATGAATTTAATTTAGTTATATTGCTTTTAATCGAATAAAAAAAATGAAAATATTTTACTTTTTTTTGTTAGGTAAAATAATAAAGGCCACCTCATCCTTTTACTTTAGAAAGGTTACAAAATAAAATTCATATTATTTACATGTTCTACATTTATTTATGTGAATGAAATCATGAGGGGAGCATGTCACGTGGCCCCGTTGGTAAATGAATTTATTATTAGGAGGCTTTGACTCAAAATAAAATAAAATAAACCTCGTTTCTCGCAATACACCAGCTTTATGGTTTCACCTACGAGTATGTATAGATAGGTTTGGGGTCCACCTAAGCGCACTCATAAGTATACTTTAATTTATTTTTTAAAAAAATTTGTTTATCTATTCATTTTGATGATTTGTTCATTTTATAAGTTCAAAAATAAAAAATAAAAAATCACACTATTTAATTCATTTTAACCATAAATGAATTAGTTAAATATAACAAATACAAATTTTACCGAGATAATAAAAATGTTTTTATTTTAAATTATTTAAATTATTATTCCATTGATCAATTGAAGCAATGTAAATTCGAATGATTGATGTTTTTTTATCCATGTTAAATAAAGGGAATTTTTTGTCTCCCATGTAATAATACAAGGATGATTAAAGTTTATTTGATAGTAATTTAAAAAAAAATTAATTTTTTTAATATTTAAAAGTATTTTATTTGTTTTAAAATTTTTTTTAAAATTAATTTTATAAATATCCAGAATCCATGAAGTAATTTATGAATAATTTCTTAATAAGTGATTATTCTATAAATTATTTTTTTAATATACAATATAATGTAAAAAAAAAAAAACTATTTAAGGTACATTTTTTATTTACATCTAAACATTAAGCAATTATCTTAAAAAATGTTTATTAATGGAATCACTTTCCCAAAACGTTTTAACCAAAATACCTCTCAAACAAGGAGCCAAGGATTAAGAGTTGATATTTCATTTTAAAATTGTTCATTATGTGTCATGTATCTAATTTATGGTATATAAACTATATTATGGCACGATTAATTAATTAACATCGTCACATGTCCTGAGACTCAATGATATATGACAACTCTCCTTTGATAAACTCGAATTTCGATTTGAAGCTTTGATGTTTAAACTATTAAATTACCAGTTTTAAAAAAAAATTAAAACCAAAAGATTTTGATATATAATATATATCATTTTCTTTTTTAACACTCTTCTTCGTATGCACTCTTATATCGAAGTGAAAAAATAGATAAGCCTATTGGCAAACAACTACAAATTAGAAAATGAATATGGAAATGAACAAACAAATATGTAGTGAAGTTTTCCAAATTCTTTTCTACATTTTTTGTTTGCATCTAAACATTAAGCAATTATCTTAAAAAATGTTTATTAATGGAATCACTTTCCCACAACGTTTTAACCAAAATACCTCTCAAACAAGGAGCCAAGTATTAAGAGTTGATATTTCATTTTAAAGTTGAACATTATGTGTCATGTATTTAATTTATGGTATATAAACTATATTATAGCATGATTAATTAATTACACATCGTTACATGTCTTGGGACTTAGTGTTATATGACAACTCTCCTTTAATAAACTCGAATTTTGATTTGAAATTTAAAACCGAAAGATTTTGATATATAATATATATATATCATTTTCTTTTTTAATAATCTTCTTCATATGCACTCTTATATCGAAGTGAAGAAATAGACAAGCCTATTGGCAAACAACTACAATTCTACAAATTAGAAAATGAATATGGAAATGAACAAACAAATATGTGGTGAAGTTGGCCAAATTCTTTTCCACATTTTTCTCTTGGTAAATATGATGCAATGGAAGGGCCAAAATGTACTTACTGCATCTTTGGCAGGGAAGATCGTCTTTTCACCATCAAGCACTTAATGATTTTTTTTTTTTTTTGTTGGAGTATGTTCATGACACATATCATCATTAGAGGGTGGCTTCCACAGTATCTTGGAATAGTTAGGGAGGGAATTATTATTATAGAGCATTATTGAAAAAGGCTCTGTTTCATGGCAAATAAATGATGATTTGTTTTTACTTTCCTAGAATTTTCATTGATTCCCAACCACCTCATGTCCCTTCATTTGTTACGAAATGTGTTTAACGAGTAGATTCTAATTTTTTTATCTTTCAACTATTTAAAAGCTCATTTCAATGACTTTCCACGTAGCTAATGTTGGTCAAATATTAAGATTGAGCTAAGACTCAGCTGGAATTAAATTGCCTTTAAACCCCTGAGACGGTGCCTCACTTGCTTTCACGCACCCCTCTTGCATTTTTATAGTCGTTGCCTCATTGGATTGGATGGATATTGACTATTGATCATAATCCTTTGCTTAAAATACTCAAAATATAATTGAAGAAATTAAAAAAAAATTACTTTTTTAACATAAGCCATGATGCAACGGGAGGCATGTGGGAATTGTCATCATGAGGTCATTCAGCGGTATAAAGGTACACACAGTGCGATTGATTGATGCATCTGAAAACGGAGGGTTGAATTGTAGCCTTCACTTGTTTGTTTGTACTGCCCATAGCAGACCGTTCGACGTTTTATACACAGATACTCTTCACTCAATATTCCCACTCACAAGTCACAACCCCCTATCTCTTTGCTTTTTTTGCTTTCGCTCTCATGGAGGATCAGAAGCAGCCCCCAGACCAAGTTGTGGTGGTGATAGACCAGCCCAAAGCGCCTCCAACCACTCTCCGGCGCCTCAACTACCCTAAACCCAAAGCCCGGTTCGCCGAGACCAACTACCCGATCCCGCCAAAGTCTGAAGAGCTCGAACCCTTAAACCCCTACGAGGACTCATCGTCGGATGACGATGATGAGTGGTTTGATGATGTAGACAAGGAAGACGAAGAAGATGGCAAGTATCGCGAGCAAGCTAGGAAGAGGAGGAGGATCAACCGAAGAGCCTTGATCGAGTGGGTGCTGTTCTGCACGATCATGACCGGTTTGATTTGCTCTCTCACCCTCAAGTCTCTGAAGGATGAGGTGAAATGGGGGTTGAAGATATGGAAATGGTGCCTCATGGTGATGCTGCTTTTCTGCGGCCGCCTAGTCTCCGGTTGGGTGGTGGGGTTCCTGGTCTTCATCATCGAGCGCAACTTCATGCTCCGAGAAAAGGTTCTGTATTTCGTCTATGGCCTCCGGAAGAGCTTCCAGAACTGCGTGTGGCTGGGCCTGGTGTTGCTGGCGTGGATGATCATGTTCCCCAACGTCCACAAGCACAACAAGGTCTTACAGAAGGTCTTCAGGGCACTGGTGGCGGTGCTGATCGCGGCCACCATCTGGCTCCTAAAGATCGTAATGGTCAAGGTGCTGGCCTCCTCCTTCCACGTCGCGACCTTCTTTGATCGGATGAAGGAGAGCGTGTTCCACCACTACGTGCTGGAGGCGCTCTCGGGTCCGCCGCTGGACGAGGAGGAGCGGGATAGGCCGAAGCGGCGGGTGCTGATGGCGTCCCAGTCATTGCCGGCGAAGCTGAGGGATGGGCCGCCGAAGACGCTAAGCAAGGCAAAGTCGTCGAGGAAAATTGACATGAAGAAGCTGAGGAGGCTGAGCAGAAGGGCGTCGGCGTGGAGCGTGAAGCGGCTGGTGAGCTACGTGAGGTCGTCGGGGCTGTCGACGATATCGAGGACGGTGGATGATTTTGGGAAGGCGGAGTCGGAGATCACCAGCGAATGGGAAGCCAGAACATCCGCTCAAAGGATATTCAAGAATGTGGCCAAGCCTCATGCCAAGTCAGTTCCTTTGCTTTCTCTTTCATTTTCTTCTTGCTTTCCTAAATTTTGATTTACGATATCAAACAAAATTTTACTTCAAAAAAAATAAAAAATAAAAAATCCACTAATTCAATTCAATTAATAAAAATATTGTTAACTAATTTATTTATTTATTTATTTATTTATTTATTTATTTTTAAAATTCAGATTCAGTCATGCCTTGTGATCCTAAACCGGTAGAATTGAATTGAGTGGGTTTTCAGAAGCTCTGACAAAGCATTGATGCAATGTCCCTGACCTCTGTGTTATGTGTCCTTGAGGGACCACGGTTTTTGTCCTCTTCCTTTAATTCTATCCGCCTACTTCAGCTGAAATTCAACTTCTTTTTAATTAGGATTTTTTCTTAGGTCATTTTCAAACCTATTTTAAGAATTAATATCACATTTTTAAACCTTATGTTTGATTTTGAAATATTTTATTAAAAGATTAAATTATTATATTTCTTCTCTATTGTAAAAATAAATAAATAAATAATTATCAATTTTAAATAGTACTTAACAAATGATTTTTCTAATTTTTTTAATAAAAAAATTATTATTATTATTTACGAAATAAAATACTTACAAAATTGATTAAAAAATTATAAGAAAAATTGATCATAAAATTATTGATTCTAAATTACAAATACAATTCTTAGTTAAATAATATATTATTTTATTTATTTTCTTCTAAATATTAAGATCTTATAACTTCAAAATATATTCCATTAACAACATAATAAAATTATAAATATTTTTTTTTTTGTTATAACAATCTATAACTATTCTGCACTCACCCTCAATCTTTAGGTTTAAGAATCCATTATTTGTGATAACTAATATATTAACTCTTAAAATGATATATTTTATAGTAATTATTGAAATATTATCTGTATATTTAATTGTAGACATTTTTATAGTATCATTGGGTCTCTAATAACCCATCTTAAAACATTTTTATTCTCTATCCTTAAACCATCTAAATTTAATTTGAATATTTAATTCTTTATTTTTTAAAATAAGAAATATTGATGAATGAAATTATTTTTGTTTTTGTTAAAAAGAAGTTTAATAATTTATGAATACTATAATTCATTATTGAAAAAGTGCTCTGAAGTCTAACGAATTTAATTGTACCATGATGAACCAACCAAAACATCTTAAATGGACCCATCAATCCTTTTAGTAGAGACTAGAGAGTCAGAGGCTATTTAATAGGACGCTGCATGAGCCACTTTCTGAAAGGACCACCCATTCAACCATTCTTTTCTCTCATTTGTTCTCTCTCTCCCTCACACGGTGAAAATGAGGCTCCAAAGAAGGTGGTCGTCCCTTTCATCCACGGGATATTGCCCAATGTGACATTTATGGCATAGGCTCTGCCTTATTGGCTATCTTCTTCCTAGGGATAAATTCTTTTAAAAAATATTTATCAAAATTAATTTTAATTATCTTTTTTTTTTTAATCTCTAATTTACCTAAAATTCTATTATATAAATATAAAATAAATTGATAAAATTGAAAGAGATGTAGTATAATTTTAGAAACAGTATATAATTTTTGTTACTCTTTTATTATTTGTTTATACGATCATGAGTGATCATTGAATCATTTAGAATATGGTTGATATTGATTTTATAAAGTATTTTTAGTTTTTTTAATATTTGAAAATTTTTTATTTTTTTTAAAGTATAAGATGGTTATAAATATATTTTAAAATCACTGTCAAATATATTTTCTGTATGATAATGACTTAAAAGATATTTTTAAAAAATAATAAGTGTTTGATAAAATTTGAAAAACATTTTTAAAAATCTGAAAAAATCACGTATATTTTTCCAAAAAAACAATTGAGAGGTGATTTTTTTAGTAACACTTCTCAAAAAAGCACTTATAATAAAAATATTTCAAATAAAAATACTATCCATATTTTTTTTTAATGTAATTAAGACTAAATTTTATGAAAATCATTTGAGATGATGCCAAAAGCAATAATTTAGAGTGGATTTGACATTAGTGACTTTTTCTTGATGAGGGTGAACCATGATAGAAGGTGGGGCGGTTTGGCTTCACTTTTCCCTGCCCATTTTTAGGCCTCAGATTTGGATTGGACCCTCCATCCAAATCAAGATTGGTGGCAATAATTGTAACCCTCGTTAATTCCAATAGTAATAACGTGTGGTTTTTGGACATGGGAAGAGTAGATGGCCTTTTTTTCTCTACCTTCTCTTATAATGAGGGTGGTGGGGTTGTTTCCTTTCACTTTTGCCTATCCCCTTCAATCAACTTTAATTAGGATGGACGCATATGCCAAGGTAGCTAGGTTTGGATTAGCACGACTTTAATGTTGGATTAGGTGGTTGACAATTAGAGTAGGCTTTAATGTTGGATTACATGGTTAGACCATTTAACATTTTAGTGCTAGCTTGATTATATTTCTTGTATGTTTTTTTTTTTTTTTAATTTATTTATTTAAAATAATAATAATAATAATAATAAATCATATATAAAATGTAAAATTTCTTTGAGATTTATCTTAAAAAAATAGTGATTTTAAAAAAATTTGAGATTTTAAAATCATTTTTTATAATATAAGGTAATTTCATACATTTTATTTATGTTATTATATTTTTTTATTGAATTATTTTAAAAATAATTTTACTGATATTTTGTGTTTTTTTATTATAATTTTTTATTGAAATATTTGGTTAAAATAGATGAAATGATCCTCAAATTGTGAATCTAACCCTTCTCATATTTTTACTTGAAAAATAACCCATTTTTTACATAAATTTCCTTTACCATTTCAAGTATTTATATTTAGTTTTTTTTTTTTTTAAAGGTTATTTTTACAATAAAATAGCCAGGATATTTTTAGCAAAATGAGACAAAATGACGGAGGGGTAAATTTCAAAAATCGAGTTTTCATAAACCCTTTGAATCAAATAACCCTTTTTTTATTTATTGAATATTAATAATAAAAATATAATTTAATTAGTACTTCTACCATACACTACTAGGAGGAAGAAGGGCAGATGAGGTTGGGCCTGGTGTGATGGGCCTTGGCTCTTCCAATTATTGATTTTAATAAGATTTTTCACATTGTATTTCAATTTCAATTTGTTTTTTTATTTTTTATTTTTGCATGAAAACTAATAATTCTCTTTATTAATTAATTTTTAAATTTAAACATGCAGATTCATAGAAGAGGAAGACCTACTGAGATTCTTAACGAGTGATGAGGTTTGCACCATATTACCTCTATTTGAAGGGGCTGTTGAGACCTCAAGGATCACCAAGTCTTCTTTCAGAAATTGGGTGGTATGTACCTCAAAAGCTTCATCTCTCCCAAACAGGTCTTTAAAATGGATTGTTTCTCTGCAACCAAAATATTAATTCAATTGAAAGTTGTATATTTAATAATCATATTACCTGCAGGTACAAGCATACGTAGAGAGGAAATCTTTAGCTCATTCTCTGAATGATACAAAGACTGCAGTCCACCAACTTCACAAGATAGCGAGTGCAATTGTGATAGTAGTAATAGTAGTGGTATCTCTTCTGGTAATGGGCTTGGCAACCAGCAAAGTCATACTTGTGGTTACTTCCCAGCTGCTCCTCGCCGGTTTTGTCTTCCAAAACAGTTGCAAAACCGTCTTTGAATCCATCATTTTCGTCTTTGTCATGCATCCATTCGACGTTGGTGATCGTTGTGTTATCGATGGTGTTCAGGTCAGTTGTTCTCTAAGCTTTCATATTTGGATCTCGCAAAGTAATGGGGAAAAGAAAAATTAGGAGTATGTTTGATTCTCGAAAAATACTAAGAAAAAAAAAAACTTTAATATTTTTTTATCTTCCTTAGCATTTTCCTTTCTATTTTTTTCTCTCTATCTTGTTTCTTTGACATATTTCCTCAAACTTTTTGAAACCAAACATGGCCAAAATAAATAGAAAGAAATTTTAAATTCTGTTGTTCTGACTAATTCTCCTTTTCCCTGAAAAGTTTCCATGATAGAAATGGAGGACAAAAAACAGATGGGGTCTTAAGTATGAACTCTTTGGAAGATGTAAAGTAGTGGTTTTCTTGGTGTGTGCAGATGATTGTAGAAGAGATGAACATTTTGTCGACGGTGTTTCTCCGATTTGATAGTGAGAAGATATATTTTCCCAACTCGGTTCTTCTCACCAAGCCCATTAGCAATTTCAGAAGAAGTCCCGACATGGCTGATATGATTGATTTTGTCATTGATTTCTCCACTCCTTTGGACACCATTAGTAATCTTAAGAAGGCTATACAAACGTAAGCTTTTCTTCCTTTATCCTCAATGTTTTTCTTCAAATTTAAGCATCTAGAGAGCTATGATGAAATTTTTCACACTACCAGTGGTTTGAAAATATAATTTTTACTTTGACTTCAGCTTCTAACCAAAGTAGAAAATGAAATGTTATCACAACTAGACCCTAACTCGCTATGTTCTTTGTCATTCCACCTAGATCTAAGCTTTCATTATAGTATATATATAGCCAGCTTTTTGGACTATTATTCACTATGTTATTCATGTCACTTGATCTAGTTTTCAACATCAAGACTGAGTCAAAAAACCCCATTAGCATTCTGGGTAGTTTTCCTAGCGAAAAGCCGAGATTTCAAGCACTAGCCATCACTCTGCAGTATGCCATATGCATATGCAGAAGATTGTTTTCTTTAGAAAAAGATGATGGATGGTATTACATGTTGACCACAGGTACATTGAGGGCAAGCCAAAGTATTGGAACCAGAAGCACACAGTGATAGTGAAGGAGATTGAAAACATGAACAAGCTGAAGATGTGTTTGTGTGTTACGCATACGATGAACCATCAAAATTTCGGTGAAAAGAATCTGCGAAAAACAGAGCTCCTTTTCGAGTTGAAGAGGATTTTTGAGAGCCTTGGCATCAAGTACCATTTGCTTCCTCAAGAGGTTCATCTCACTCAAGTTAACATGCCTATGCAAACTTAGGTGGGGTGATTGAGGAAGTGTTTTTTTAGCCTTTCTAATATTTGAAAAATGAAATTTTTAAGTGTTAAAAAGGTTAAAAACACTTTCTAAAATCACTTCTAAAATGCATTCTTAATATATGGGTATATGGGTACATGGGTATATGAGAATTTTTCCACTGTGTATTAGTTGGTGCATGTTTAATTGGTTATGGCTAAGCTTCTATGGTTTTTCTTCCTTTTTGGATTGAAATTAAAAGGGTAGATATACTAGGGAACTTAGAGTTGAAAGTGTAGCATGATCCTCCTCTCTCTATGTATCAAGTTGAAAGTATTTTTACTTTTTTTTTTTTGGTAATAAAAAGCTTTAAAATCTTTGAAATTAAAGTGCAAGTATTATTCACTTATATTGTCTAATGATCATAATATAATTGGAGGAAGAAAATAAGTGGCATAGCCCAATCCTAGATCCAATGCATTCACACATTTCAACCAATAATAGTCAGTTCTTCCAATACCTGTCAGTGCTGATGACAAATTTGGTGTAGTTGGAAGAATAATTTACTCCCATGGATAAACAAATTGAAGCTTTTATCAAGTCCAAATTACTTTTAACTAATCCAAATTAGGTTAATCACCCAAGTGGGAGTGTGAATTGGATAACGGTCAAAATTTTGACTGATGGGATACAAATGACAATAGAATATAACGAGATTCAAAATCCCAAACTATATTTTGATGGTAAAGATAGGTTATCCAAAACCTTAGTAATAGAAATTTACATGTAAGGGATGCATTAGGGTTTGCACTATATTATTTAAGGAATCAAATTAAGAACCTTCAAAGGGTTGACGATATATGACCATGACATCGAACTTAGCATTCATTTTATGAATATACATTCACATTTTCAAGCCCTTTTTAAAATAATAGTGTTAATCAAATTACGTATACATACAAATAAAAAATAAAGAAAAAGATAAGATTTTTACTATGGTTCGACGATCAATATGATCCATACGTCCATAGAGTGCACCAATGCTTAACAATTTACAAAATCAAAATGAATTAAAAGAATTACAATGATAAAATTCTTAAAAAGAAAACCTTTTAATTATGGTCATATATTTTTAAAAATAAAACTTTTAACATTAAAATGTTAAATATATAATAGGGATAAATTTGTTGTTCATCACATAAATTTTTTTTTTATAGGGACTAATTAGGTAATTCAAGCCCGACATCCCAAGCTTAACACAATAATACTAACTCAGGTTTCATAATCCAACAAATTGATTGTTGAGATTCTTGTGGTAAGAAATGGAGGTTTATTTTTTTATTTTCCTCAGCCATTGGACTTGAGATTAAATAAAGAAATCAAGAGGACTGGAACAATTTTAATTATTTAGCTGTGGATTCTTTTCAGAGAATATTCTGCAATCCAGCATCGGATGCTTAAGACTACATCCCACAAAACGAATAAATTAGACACGCAAAGCTCTTCTTCACGACTTATGTCCCTCAATTTTCAAACCGAGGCTTCAAGTTTTGAAATTTAGGATCTGGAACAAGGGAGGAATGACTATGAAATCATGTCCCAATGTCAAATACATACAGATATTAAAGAAATAAAGGAGAATTTTCTACTTCATAAATTTCAAAATATCTGGGCATGACATAATTTCAAGAGTTCACAACCACAGAAAAAGGCATTTCCTCAGCAGCATTGGCCCCAGGAACAGTTGAATGGCAAACGACAAATGCTTCAAGGAGACAAAAGCAAAAGTACTACACTACTACCGATAAGACAGCTCCAAAAGAATAAAAGCAGTGAGTTGTATTTTGTTTACTTTGAACAATATTAATCATCCTTCCTCGCAAAGAATAAAAAAAAAAAAAAGAGTGAGCTGTATTATGTCGGTTCACAAAAGGCTGACTTCCTTGACATTTCATCCTTACCTTCCCACCTGTGTTTTTTTTCAAGAAAGAGAGAAAGCTGGGCTTCTCAGATACTTGGAGCTTTTAACTGTTCAATCTTTTGTAGTTTTCACACAGAAAGGATCCATGGCTTCCTCAACAACCCAAATCTTCTCTTCTTCTACTTCCACTTCCAACCCTCAATTCACTTATGATGTTTTTTTGAGTTTCAGAGGTGAAGACACCCGCTCTACTTTCACAGACCATCTCTATAGTGCTTTGGTTTCTAATGGGATTCACACATTTAGAGATGACGAAGAACTTGAGAAAGGAGGAGTTATTGCAGGAGAGCTCTTGAATGCTATTGAAGAATCAAGGATTTTCATCGTCATTTTTTCGAAAGACTATGCTAATTCCAGTTGGTGTTTAAATGAGCTCGAGAAGATCACTGAATGCATGACAACAAATGATCAGCAAATAATTCTACCAATTTTCTACCATGTGGATCCATCGGAAGTGCGAAAACAGACTGGGACTTATGGAGAAGCGTTTGCAGATCATGAAAAGGATGCAGACCAGGAGTGTTAGGTTGAAGAGAAAATGAAAAGAACAGGGCTGTAGCAGAAAAACAGAGTATAACGAAGAAAAACAGAGCACCGAAAATTCTGGAACTGAAATGTGTTCTTGCTTTTTTTACTTACTCATCTGATTGATTTACATTTGTTTTTATATCAAAACATCTGGAATTTAACTTTGGTTAGCAACTGACTTTAGTTACTAACTGACCATAGTTACAGGTTAGCTAACTTCCTAACTGAATTTGGTTAGCTTAACACCCCCCCTCAAGCACAACCTGGAGAAACAGCAAGGTTGAGCTTGGTAAGCAGATATTGAAACCTGGGAATAGACAAGGGCTTAGTGAATAAGTCAGCCACTTGTTCTACAGAAGGAACATAAGATACCACTAGTTTTTGATCTAGCACCTGCTCACGAACATAATGGACATCTACTTCAATATGCTTCGTTCGGGAATGAAATACCGGATTAGCAGCTAAGGCACCAGCACCTTGATTGTCACACCATATGACAGGTGTGTTGACAAGAGAAATTCCAAGTTCTGAAAAAAGAGAACGTAGCCATGCTACTTCAGTTGATGCATGAGCAAGGGCGCGATACTCTGCTTCGGTTGAGGATCTTGCAACCACAGATTGTTTACGGGAGCTCCATGTGAGAAGATTGGTGCCAAGAAACACACAGTAGCCAGTTGTTGAGCGACGATCATCAATTGAACTTGCCCAATCTGCGTCGGTGTATACTTGAAGATGCAGAGATGAAGCCGGAGTGAAGTGCAGTCCACGATGAACTGTACCCTTGAGATATCGTAATACTCTTTTACATGCTGTCCAATGGAGCTCAGTGGGTTGCTGCAAGTATTGACTGAGTTTGTTTACAGCAAACGCTATGTCCGGTCTTGTGTAAGTTAAATATTGGAGAGCACCAATGGTGCTTCTATAAAGTGTGGGATCAGAAAATACAGGACCCGAGGCTGCATGAAGTTTGAGGGCTGCACTCATGGGAGTAGGAACTGGTTTAGCTGAATGCATTTTGGTCTTAATAAGGAGATCAGTCGTGTATTTTGACTGTGTAAGATGAAGACCAGTTGTTGTGCGAAGAGCTTCAAATCCAAGAAAGTCTTTCACAAGACCCAGGTCTTTTAGTGCAAAGCTATTCTGAAGATCTTGAATAAGAGTTTGAATAAGTGGAGCATTGTTGCCTGTAATAAGTAGATCATCAACATAGACCAGCAACAAAAGAAAATTGCCATTGTGCTTGTAGATGAACAGGGACGTATCTGATGTGGAGGAGATGAAGCCCCAGGTATGAAGAGCTTCCCTGAGCTTGTGAAACCAGGCACGTGGTGCCTGTTTAAGACCATATAACGCTTTCTGAAGCTTACAAACATGTTGGGGATGAGATGTGCTAACAAATCCAGCTGGTTGGGAAAGATAAACAGTCTCTGCAATTTCTCCATTGAGGAATGCATTATTGAAATCAATTTGTCGAATCTCCCAATTATATGTTACAGCCAATGTAAATACAACTCGAATAGTAGAGGCTTTGATCACTGGACTGAAAGTATCAGTAAATTCCACACCTGCATATTGCTGAAATCCTTTGGCTACTAGTCTGGCCTTGTAGCGTTGGATGGTACCATCAGAATTATATTTGATACGAAAAATCCATTTGCTATCTATGACATTCATGGATGGATGAAAGGGAACCAATGTCCAAGTATTGTTCCGGACTAAGGCTTGATATTCTTCAACCATAGCTGTGTGCCAGTTGGGATTTTTCAACGCTTGACTAACAGTGGTAGGAAGTTGGTCTGAGGGTGAAACGGAAGTAGACAAGTATGTGATGTGGTCTGGGAGTAGTTTGGGTTTGAATGTACCCACCTTTGAACGAGTAGTCATGGGATGAAGGGAAGGAACTGAAATAGAAGGTGAGGGTATAGAGGGGGACACTGGTCTTGATGCAGTTGGACACATGGAAGGATGAGAAGAGGTTTGTGACATGGTTTGTAAAAGGGGTATAGAGAAAGATGTGGAGGAAGTGTGTGGAGTAGGGCTGGAATCATTCATTGGTAGAGATGAGTAAGGAAATGTTTTTTCATCAAAAATAACACTTCTTGAAATGTAAATTTTCTCGGAAGGATGCAAACATAGGTATCCTTTATGGGAGAGACTATATCCAATAAATGTGCATTGAGTTGACTGATATTCTAGTTTATGGTTTTTGTAAGGTCGGAGATACGGATAGCAAGCACAGCCAAAGGTCTTCAAGAATAAAAAATCAGGTGATGATTGAAACAAGAGTTCATAGGGAGTCTTACAATGGAGAACTGGAGTTGGTAGTCTATTGAGAAGGTAAGTTGCTGTAGAGAAGGCATGCCACCAGAAAGTAAATGGCAATTGAGACTTAGCCAACAAGGTCAATCCAATTTCTACAATGCTTCTATGCTTTCGCTCCACCTTCCCATTTTGTTGATGAACATGAGGACAAGGATGACGGAAGAGGATGCCTTTCTTCTGTAGAAGAGATTGAAGGGGACGAAACTCTCCACCCCAGTCTGTTTGTAGACACTTAAGTTTGGTGGGAAATTGTCGATCTACCAATGCTATGAACTGCAAGACAATTGATGTTGCTTGGGACTTTTGTTGCATGGGATAAATCCAAGTATAGTTTGTAAAAGCATCTACAAATGCAATGTAATATTTGTACCCATCACATGAAGTTGTATGTGCAGGTCCCCACACATCCGAAAAAACTAGTTCAAATGGAGCTTGTGTTTTATTAATAGTGGTAGGGAGTGGAAACTGTTTTGCCTTTCCTAAAGGACAAGCAGTACAAAAACTGAGTTCATTTTGGAGCTTGGATTTAATGCCCAATCTGTCAAGTACTAGAGACACAATTTTGTTGCATGGATGACCCAACCTTTGATGCCACAAGTGTCCAACACGCGTGTTGTTGTCTTCTACACATCTTGTAGACTCAATTTTATTTACTTGCAGGCTATATCCAACAGATGAAGCAGCTGATTGTTTGTTGATAGTAGACGGAGTAGTAGCTAGATGAGGTAGGAACACATTTGTATCTTCAGAGAAACCTGCAAACTGCCGGTTAGATGAGACCTTGGAGATATCCAGCTGATATAGGCCTTCCTTAAGGTTGCCTTGGAGTAATATCTCTCTGGACTTCTTGTCCTTAACAAAACAGCAATGAGAGTCAAACTCAATGATAACATCATTATCTTGAGTGAATTTAGCTACACTGATAAGATTTTTAGTGATTTGAGGTACATGAAGTACATTGGCAAGATGCAATGACTTTGAAGATTTATGTGAAGGAAAAGAAGTATGACCAACACTAGATATATCTAGTGTTTGTCCATTGCCCACCACAACATTACCTGTGCCAGAGTAGTGATCAGAGACATCAAGAGTATTGGAATCAGTGGTCATGTGGTGAGTAGCACCACTGTCAACAAACCATGAAGTGTTTGAATCAAGATCCGGAGCAACAATATAGGCATGAGGAGAAGTGTTTGTTGAATCAAGTTGTTGGTGTGAATTCTGAATTGGACGTGATGGTACCAGTGGCCCTGTGGAATAATATTGAGGCTGATGCAGTGGAGGTGGCCGAAGTTGAGTTTGTTGTGGTTGATGAAGAGATGAAAACTGTTGATTTTGTGTACGTGGTGGAGATTGGAAGTACACATCAAAACGGTGGAAGCACTTCATAGCAGTGTGTCCCATTTTTCCACACAATTGACAAACAATTCTTGAAGTTTGTGGATTACGTACATTTCTAGGACGAAAATTCTTGCTGCTTGAGCCTCTGAACTGTCCATCATTAGTGTTAGAGTTTTGAACACCTCCAACTGTAATATGTGCTGCTGGTGGAACATCAATAACAGATGCTGCTGAAAGTTGCTCAAGACGAATTTCATGACTTTGTAGCAGATAATGGACCTCTTGTAGAGATATTGCCTCAGATCTAGATGTAATATTCACAACAATTGTTTCAAATTCTGGTCCTAATCCACCTAAGATGTAAAGAATTAAATCTTCATCTGGTACAGGTTTTCCAGAGGCAGAGAGCATATCTGCTATGTTTCTCATTTTCAGCACATAATCATTTATGCTTAGAGCACCTTTCTTTAATGATTGTAGCATGAACCGTAGTTGAAGAGTTCTTGCTTTTGAATCCGAGACAAAAAGTTTTTCAAGAACACTCCATACTTCGGCTGATGTTTGACAATTAACCACATGACCATACATGGCTTCAGATATGGAAGCAAGAATCCAACTCAACAAGAATTGATCTAAAATCACCCACTGATCATATTCTGGATTGGATGCAGGTTGAGATGAATTAACTGATGTTGATTGAGAGAATCTTGGAGGTTTTGGTAGCTCCCGTAAACAATCTGTGGTTGCAAGATCCTCAACCGAAGCAGAGTATCGCGCCCTTGCTCATGCATCAACTGAAGTAGCATGGCTACGTTCTCTTTTTTCAGAACTTGGAATTTCTCTTGTCAACACACCTGTCATATGGTGTGACAATCAAGGTGCTGGTGCCTTAGCTGCTAATCCGGTATTTCATTCCCGAACGAAGCATATTGAAGTAGATGTCCATTATGTTCGTGAGCAGGTGCTAGATCAAAAACTAGTGGTATCTTATGTTCCTTCTGTAGAACAAGTGGCTGACTTATTCACTAAGCCCTTGTCTATTCCCAGGTTTCAATATCTGCTTACCAAGCTCAACCTTGCTGTTTCTCCAGGTTGTGCTTGAGGGGGGGTGTTAAGCTAACCAAATTCAGTTAGGAAGTTAGCTAACCTGTAACTATGGTCAGTTAGTAACTAAAGTCAGTTGCTTACCAATGAGAATTTGATCCAGTCGATGTGCTCTAGCTGCTGGTAATACCTGAGATCGCCATATTGTGTAATTGTTCCTCTCTAGCTTCACCGAGATCGGATGAAGCGTAGAAGAAATTTGTCCCGTAAGAATTGAGGAAACTTCCGACGAGTTTCTTGCCGGAGATTGGAGTCCTTGTGAGGACATCTCTGGTGCAGGGGAATCGATGTGATCAGTCACCATTTTGGACGTGTGTCAATGGAGCTCTGATACCATGTTAGGTTGAAGAGAAAATGAAAAGAACAGGGCTGTAGCAGAAAAACAGAGTATAACGAAGAAAAACAGAGCACTGAAAATTCTGGAACTGAAATGTGTTCTTGCTTTTTTTACTTACTCATCTGATTGATTTACATTTGTTTTTATATCAAAACATCTGGAATTTAACTTTGGTTAGCAACTGACTTTAGTTACTAACTGACCATAGTTACAGGTTAGCTAACTTCCTAACTGAATTTGGTTAGCTTAACAAGGAGAAGAAGGAGAAGATACAAAAATGGAGGATTGCCTTAACAGAAGCAAGCAATCTAGCTGGATATGACCGGCAGAAATATCAGTAATTACAACTTCCCTTCATCTTTATTTTCGAAATATTTTTCTTTTTATCTTCATTTGTTTTTTATTGCTTGATTCTAATACATATGATATCATCTGTAAACCCCAAATTGCAAATCGTTGTGTTATGTTTGAAGATTGAACCCAATTGTGCTATTCTGGAGTTTAAAAACAAAGTCTGTCTTGCTCATCATGCAACAACCTTGAAACACTGACCCAGATAAATCAAGCCTCAAGCTACACACTTGTCCCCCATACAATGCTCACTATAAAAATTGTTATGCTTATTGATTTGTGACGGTCAGAGGCTACCTTTCCTTTTCATTAGGTTGGCTTCTAAAAAATGCTGAAGGAGAAAAATTAAAGGTATATTTAGTAAGGGAAAATTTTGGGAGAAATTGCAACAAATAAAATGGTGAGAAAAAAAATATAATAAAACAAAAATATAGAAAAAAAAATGTTTTAAAGTTAATAAATTACTTTTAATATATTTTTTTTTTTTTAAAAAAACCCATTTCACTTATATTTCTCCTTTATATATAAAGGTTAAATAATTGGAAATTGTTTAACCAATTTTAATTACATTTATTTTTATTTCCTATTTTAATATTTTTTTTTCTACTTTCTTGGAATTAAATGTAGTATAAGAAAAAAAAAAAAATAATCATTTTTTCAGATTTGGAGAGAAGTAGTAAAAAAAAGTGTCAAAGAAAAAAAAAAAAGGAAAATATTAAAAGATTTTCCTTCAAACAAGGTAGAGAAAGTTTTAAGGAAATTATACTTCTCATTAATTTAATTTTTTTCCCTTAATTTAAATTTCAATAGATAATCAAAACAGGAGAAAATTTTATTTTCTTTTCCTTAATTTTTCCTCTAACCAAATATAGTCATAAGATTTGAAAAAAAAAAAAAAACAAAAAGAGAAAATAAATGAAAAGAACGAAAAAAAAAGAGGGATAATTTATATATATTGTCCAAGAATATGCTTTTCTCAAACTTTCCTCTTTTAACATTTTCCCGTATTCTTCCTTGGTATTTCTTCTTATGTTTATTTTTTTTTCATGATATTCAAATATAAGGAAATAATTTTTATTAACATTTTTTTCTTTTTGAAAACCAAACAAAATATTTATATTTATTATCTTTCCTCTCCTTCCCCCTTCTGATTTTACAAATAGATTTTCGAGAAAGTAGTTTAACCAATTTTGTTTAAATCTAATCTAAAATTCATTTTAAGCTCGGTGGTGAAGCTTACTCTATGTACTTACTGATGAAGTTTGTGTCATCCCATAAGGAAGTGACAGTGAGTCCTTCCCACAGATCTTTGTGTTTGCCTAATACATAATTGATTAATGCATGATATTGTATATGTATAAACAAACGCCAGAGTAAGTTATCCTACTAATACTTAGTACATCATAATAATAATAACAACAATAGAACAATTTTCCCAATCTGAGTCACATTATTGATTCTTTCATCAACAAACAGACCTGTGAATATTCCTAGTAACCTAGTTAACAGAAATTACTAGACTGGAAGTTTGAATGGAGAACTTGCAGCTTGGTACACTAGGCAACTAGTACTTGTCTCCACTGTTTGCACAATGCTAGAATTTCTTGTCATAAAAGGTAATAAAATCTCAATTTGAACCTTTCAAATATTTGAATGGCACAAGCTAGCACAAATGGTTTTTTTTTTTTTTTTTTTCACTTTTTCCTTTCACATGCATACTTGATATAACATTAATGAAATTGTACTTGAATGTGTAACTTAATGAAATGTGGTTTGATCTCTTTAGTTTATTTATTGGTCCCTAATTCAGTTTGAACATGCATTATAATTCACAGGTACGAATCAAAGCTTATTATGGAGATTATCGACGACATCCTTAAAAAATTGAATCCTAAGGTTTTATATGTCAATGAGGACATATGTGGAAAGGAACCTCGCTTGAAAGAATTGAAATCATTGCTAAGTATTGAATTGATCAATGATGTCCTCATGATTGGGATTTATGGGATTGGTGGAATCGGTAAAACTACCATTGCTAAGATGGTTTACAATGATGTCTTATGTCACTTCAAAGGTAGTAGCTTTCTTGAAGATGTCAAAGAGAGATCCAAATGTCATCATGTTAGACTTCAATTGCTTCAAGAGTTCCTTCATGGTACATTGATGGTAAAAAATCTAAAATTAAGTAATATTGATGAAGGAATCAATATGATAAAGAATAGGCTCCGTCGAAAAAGGATTCTTCTTGTTCTTGATGATGTAGACCATTTGGATCAATTGAAGTTATTGGTTGGAAGTTGTGAATGGTTTGGTCCAGGAAGTAGAATCATCATAACCACTAGAGATAAACATTTGTTAAACGTGCATAGAGTGGATGCAGTATATGAGGTTAAAGAGTTAGATCACAAAGAAGCTATTCAACTCTTCAGTAGGCATGCCTTTAAACAAAACATTCCTCCAAAAAATTACGAAGACCTCTCGAATTGTGTGATAAATTATGCTAAGGGTCTTCCATTGGCTCTTAAAGTTCTAGGTTCTTTTCTTTATGGCATGACAATAGATCAATGGAAGAGTGCTTTAGATAAATTGAAGGGAAAGCCTAACATGGAAATACACAATGTGCTTAGAATAAGTTTTGATGGACTTGACCACACAGAAAAACAAATATTTCTTGATATTGCCTGCTTTTTTAAAGGAGAAGATAAAGATTTTATTTCAAGAATATTAGATGGTTGTAATTTCTTTGCAAATATAGGGTTGAAAATTCTTTGTGATAGGTGTCTCATAACAATTTCAAATAGTAAGATTCATATGCATGATTTAATACAACAAATGGGTCAAGAAATTGTTCGTGAAAAATATCCTGATGACCCTAATAAATGGAGCAGATTGTGGGATCCAGATGATATCTATCGTGCATTTTTAAGAAAAGAGGTAAGAATCAACTACATGGACCTTCTTGAATCTTAGTGGAAGATAGAAGCTTATATAATTTTATTTCTATTTTAAACTTCACATGCATATAAAACACAAATTAAATTATGTTCTATATATTTGTGTTTCCCTCATTGTTGGTTTTTATTTTTCAGGGAATGAAAAAAATTGAAGCCATATCCTTGGACTTCTCTAGATTGAAAGAAATACAGTTGAGTACAAAAGTTTTCTCAAGAATGAAGAAACTCAGATTACTCAAAGTCTATTGGAGTGATGATTCTAGTTTTATGAAAAAAGAGTCTAAGGTGTTCATTCCAAAAGATTTCGAAATTCCTTCTCATGAGTTAAGATACCTTTATTGGGAAGGATACTCTTTGAATTGCTTACCATCAAATTTTCATGGAGAAAACCTTGTTGAGCTTGACTTAAGGTATAGCACAATAAAACAACTTTGGAAAGGGAGTAAGGTATATGACTATCATGTAGTTATCCTTGTAGTTCATGTTAATTTTGAAATTCCTGAAGTTTATTTATTAAAACAAATTTCCTTTGGTTTCAGGGTCTTGAAAAGTTGAAGTTCATCAATCTAAGTCACTCAGAGAAGCTCACTAAAATATCAAAATTCTCAGGCATGCCAAATCTAGAGAGGCTAAATCTTGAAGGTTGTACAAGTTTGCGAAAAGTTCACTCATCCCTTGGAGTTCTAAAGAAGCTTACTTCCTTACAACTGAAAGACTGCCAAAAACTTGAAAGTTTCCCAAGCAGCATTGAGTTGGAATCCCTTGAAGTTCTTGATATCTCTGGTTGCTCCAACTTTGAGAAATTTCCAGAGATTCATGGGAATATGAGACATTTGAGGAAGATCTATTTAAATCAGAGTGGTATTAAAGAACTTCCAACCAGCATTGAATTCTTGGAGTCTCTTGAAATGCTTCAACTAGCGAATTGCTCAAACTTTGAGAAATTTCCAGAGATCCAGAGGGATATGAAAAGTCTACAGTGGCTTGTGTTAGGTGGGACTGCGATTAAAGAGCTACCCTCCTCGATACATCATCTAACAGGACTTCGGGAGCTCAGCCTGTATAGGTGCAAAAACTTGAGGAGACTTCCAAGCAGTATTTGTAGGTTGGAATTTCTTCATGGTATCTATCTCCATGGCTGCTCAAATCTGGAGGCCTTTCCGGAAATCATCAAGGACATGGAAAATATAGGGAGACTTGAATTAATGGGAACGTCTCTAAAAGAGCTACCACCATCAATTGAACATCTAAAAGGTCTTGAAGAGTTGGATTTGACAAATTGCGAAAACCTTGTGACTCTTCCAAGCAGCATTTGCAATATCAGATCTCTCGAACGTCTTGTTTTGCAAAATTGTTCAAAACTCCAGGAATTGCCAAAGAACCCGATGACCCTGCAATGTTCAGATATGATTGGCTTATGTTCCTTAATGGATCTAAGTCTGAGTGGCTGCAACCTGATGGGAGGAGCTATACCCAGTGATTTATGGTGCCTATCCTCATTGAGACGATTAAATCTAAGTGGAAGCAATATCAGATGCATACCATCAGGCATCAGTCAACTGAGAATTCTTCAGTTGAATCACTGCAAGATGCTTGAATCAATTACCGAGCTTCCATCAAGTTTACGAGTCTTAGATGCCCATGACTGCACCCGCCTGGACACTTTATCAAGTCTATCTAGCCTTCTCCAGTGTTCTACGTTCAGTTGCTTCAAATCAGCAATTCAGGTATGAATTTCGTGGAATTTAACATTTTATATATTTGTAGACATGGGACTTACATCAAGCATTTATATATATATATATGCAGGAGTTGGAACATGGTATTGAGTCATCCAAGAGTATAGGAATCAATATTGTTATTCCTGGAAGTAGGGGAATCCCAGGGTGGATATCCAATCAGGAACTTGGAAGTGAAGTAACAGTCGAGCTTCCTATGAATTGGTGTGAGGACAATGACTTCCTGGGATTTGCTTTATGCTCTCTTTATGTTCCTCTTGACGATGCATTTGAGGATGGTGGCTTAGAATGTCAGTTGATTGCTTTCCATGGTGATCAATTCAGACGTGTGGATGATATCTGGTTTAAATCCTCCTGTAAATACTATGAAAATGGTGGTGTATCATACCTTCATAAATGTTGCGATAATGGTGATGTCTCAGATTGCGTACTTTGGGTGACCTATTATCCTCAGATTGCTATCAAGAAGAAGCATCGCTCCAATCAATGGAGGCACTTCAAGGCTTTATTTAATGGCCTTTACAACTGTGGTAGCAAAGCCTTCAAAGTGAAGAAATGTGGGGTTCATCTTATATACGCACAAGATTTTCAGCCCAACCATTATTCATCTCAGCTGTTGAGAGAAACCGCTAATTGTAATGTTAAGAGAAGCCGTGATGACACAGAAAGCGACCCAGCTGAAGGTCCATCACATAAAAGGTTAAGAGATCTCGAGCCTTGAATTCAGATATACATACATATACATAGTGGTTGCACCAGCAAAGCTACCTTCTTTGTGAGTTGCCTTCTCGTCTCCTTTTAGTTTATCAGAGGTTATATATGCAACATCTGTTGTCTGTAGATTTGGTAACTCCATAAAATCTCTTAGAAATTTATGATCTGTTATGGTGCAGGAATCATTGGAAATGGCTCTAGGTGCAGTGCTTTTTTGCTAATAATATTGTTGGGAGTGATGAGTAGAATGATGACTTTGTGTTGTTGAGGACGGAGGAGAACTCACTCAGTGGCTCCTTGGTCAAGCTCAAGCTCATGTTGATAGAATGATAGTAACATCTTCTAGATCTCCTTTCTTTTTATTTTTATGGTTGATCTTAATTTGTATTTTAAAAATTATTTACAATGCCTAAGAATGGAATTCATATCTTTTCTCTGTTACTGATTGATAAGTCATTCAATTTCCCTTATAAGATCATTTGGCAAAGGGATTAGAGTGCCTAAGTTTTCTATTATGTTTTCATTTTTATTTTTATTTTATTTTTTGGAAATTAAATGAATATGTTGTAGCTCAGTGATATATGAATCCATATTGTTCATATTCTCATTTGCTTGGTAAATGTGAAGGTATCATGGGAACATAATTTTGATCATAAAATCATAATTCATCTAACAAATTCATTGACATCTTATCCATCATATCAAACAATTCTTTTACCAAACATATGAAAACTTGTATCTCCTTAATATATAAGTAGAGTTTTTCAAATTAGAACCCCAAACAATATACCTTATGGTTTTTAAAGTGCATTACAGCCCTAAAGCTCAAAGGTTGGTCTAAGCATTAAGCTTATTTTTTCAATCATATTATTAAGGGGTGTTTGCTAAAACTTAATACTTAATAATTTAAGTTGAATTTAAATTAAATTATACTTAAATTATTGACCTTAAACTTATTATTTAATTCTTACTTTAAATATTAAGATTGTTTGATAACTTATTCTAAATCATCAAATTGACATGTTTATTCTCATAAATTATAACTAAGGAAAGAAGATTGAATAACAGTGGAGGTCGTTAAATAGTAAAGGAAATTGTGGAGGTTATTAAGACAAATAGAAAAAAAAAAAGAAAAAAAGATGTGAATTTAAGAATAAGTTAATTATTTCTACTTATTATTTAAATTTATTTTTTATTTTAAGTCATATTATTAAGTTATTTTACCAAACATACTTAAATTATTTAATAATATAAATTAAATTATTAAGTCACTGTAAGTTTCTTGAATTGAGTGGTTGCTTTTTATACTATCAAATATTAAATTTTTGTCATGTAATTTATGGAAGGACACTTTAATAAAAGTAAATATGCCAAAGGGGCTTTTAGTGTAGTAGTACATAAAGATAAATATAATGTTTGAGCTTGTTTAAATCTTTGAATGCTGTAAAATTGAAATTATTCAATTAAATGGTACCCAAAATTAGAATTTTTTATTTTTTATTATTTATTTATTTATTTATTTATTTTATATAGGAAATGATATTATAAGAAAATAAATTTGGCTAATATTAAAGAAATGTTATGATTGTTGTGGGAAGGTGGGGAGAGGTAAATGGATAAGGCCTTTAGCCTAAGATAGAAGTGACACCAACATTGTGACATTCTAGGAAGTCTTGCATTTAGAATGATGGAAAATAATAAATTTATAAGATGTGCTAGGAACTTCTCTTCCCAACTAATGTGGGATATTACAATGTATAACATGTCTTCTATTGTGTAGATGTTATCTACTTTTGGCCTAAGATTCTCATGACTTTAAAATGTGTCTACACAATTAAGAGGGGTTCACTACATATATAGTATGAGGAACTTCTATCTTTAGCTTATGCGACATCACAAAGTTCATCTTTTTAAATTAATTGTCCAATTGCAGTCAAAATATTTGCTAGATTTTTCACTTTTGTTAGACAATCAACCATGACTATGGTGGAGATTTTTGGTTGTTTGGAGCTACTACTTTTAGAACTTCAGCATGGGTTTATGAAGCATAAATACATTCAAGGGAAGTCCACCTACTAGAAGATGTGGCATGTGCTACTACTTTAATGAGAACAACTTTTGATAGAGTTGACAAGATCCAACTAAGGAGTAATTTATCTTGTTTTATCTAGCTCTAATATTTTGGATTAATTACTAACCTCTTCCATGATAGTTTGGGTTTCACTTTGTTTTATGATAAACTTCAAACATTTGCTTGCTTCCTTGATCATCAAAACCATATGCCTTAATTACTAGAAGTACTTATGACTTCCACAACAAGTGATTATTTCTATCAAGTTTGATTGATATAGAGTGGTTGAAAGTATTGGAAAAAGGAATATTATAAGGTGACTATTCATCAACATCAATCAAGAGTGGCTCTAATACCATGTAAGTTCTATCAAGCATAAGAAGACAGAATGAAAATTCTTCAATTCATTTGGAGGAGAATGAGAGTTCCATTTATAGAGTTGTATACAATTACATCATATAAAGATCCCATGAGATAATTTACATATAATTTGCATTGATTCTTAAGGGATAAATATAAGGGATAGACATGAGCTAGTGGTAGTTACTTTAGGACATATAATTATCTTTGTGGTAGTCACCTCAAGATATTGATAAGCTCTAGATATTCCTAGTTGAGGTTAGAGTCTCACTAATATATACTCATGTCACACAATACTCCTTTACAAAGTTAAATTTAGTTAGGAAATTCTAAGATTAAGAAGTTTGATTATCAAGAAAGATTATGTAAGGACATGTTCCATATTGTGTAAATTATTGTCATATCTCATGGAAGGAAGTTCTTGACACTATATATATGTAGTGACCTTTTCTTAATTATGTAAATATGTTTTTAAAGTCGCAAGGATCTCATTTGATATTAGAGTTTAGGTTAGCATATTTGATTGAATGACTATATAATCTCATTGGATATGATGAGAAGTCATATTTGCATGAGGGTTGATTTTGATATTTCACATTGGCTAGGGAAAGAAGTTTTTGATACTATATATGTAGTGAGCTCCTTTTAACTAAGCAAACACATTTTAAAGCTTAATTAAGAGCAAACGATATCTATATGAGAAAAAGCAAGTCATTACAAATGGTATCAAAGTTGATTCTTAATCCTTATGTGAAACTTTGTTTGGCCTAATAATGAGTGTTTTTCTATTTAGCCCCAATCTCATTAGACATGACAAGGAGTTCTTAGTATTATATATGTAGTAAGATTATCTTAATTGTGAAGACACGTTTTAAAGCTTAAGGACCATTAGGCCTAGAATAGATAATATATACAAAATAGACCATTGTGGGAGTATGTATGTGTAGTCCTACATTGGATGCTTATACAAGTTGTCCTAAAATCCCATGGGACATGACAAGGATGTGATTCATTCCCTAGCAACGGCGCCATTTGATTCTTGAGCTAGACGGGTGTTATCAACAAAGTTTATAAAACCTAAATCACCTTACACTAGGGTAGCATGACTACTATAGTATAGTGGCTCTAGGATCGTTCACAGGGATGGGTTTTCTTCGTACAAGTGACTTTAGTGAAGGTAATGAAATGGTGCTTTTCCTTATGAAAATTAGCTTTTAAAGAAAATGGAATTGTGGTTGAAAAAGTTGATTTTAAGTTAAACAAAAATAGCAATTGAAGTTAACTACAAAGAGAATGTCTCTTGAAGCTTTAGGTCACTAGGATTGGGTTTTTTACGCAAAGGGGGAGATTCCGGATCTTGTCCTCTCATTGGGGACAATAACATAAAGGATGGTTATCTCCTGAACCGGTTTTGTATTTAGCAATTAAGATTTGATCCAAAGGGTTCATGAAAAATGGTAGTTGCTTCCCATTAATGGCTTCAAACACTGAAGACCCTCACCTTAAACCACCCTTCAATGGCTCATACTTGATAACTAATGAACATCCATGGATCTAGCAATAAGCATCCATAGAATCCGAAAAGCTTACCAAGTATTGGCCATTCAAGGTGATTCTCACCTTAAACCACCTTCCAATGACTTGTACTTGATATTTAATGGACATCCATTGATCTAGCACTAAACATTCATAGAATCCGGAAAGCTTACCAAGTATTGGCCATTCAAGGTGATTATAAGGGATTTAAAGCTAAACCTTGAAATAAAAACCATTAATGGTTAACAACTACCTTCATTTAAAGCAAGAAAAACTCTCACCTTTGCATCCGGGTCCTTCACCTAGTTTCCATTACTCCAAGAAACGTAAAACTTAGCCACTCATCCCCTGAGAAATCATCCTCAGAGGTTGTTTGGTTAGAAAGAAAAATGAAAACAAAATGAGAAGGAAAGGCAGAGCAAGGGCTCTATATATTTTTTTCTACAGGAATTACAAGTGTCACCTGTCTCCAAAAGATTGTACAAAGAGATATATGTAGAGAGGTCTTTCCAACCCCCCTTTATAGTTCCCAACCAAGAAATCTTATCATTGGTTGATTACAAGGAGAAAATAGTAATTTACACAAAAATCTTGAGATAAAAATCTACGGAGTCGATGCATAGGAAGATTTCACATGTGGTTTCGCAGGGTGTGCGAAATTTCGCACAATGTGCGAAATTGTCCTTCACTCAGCCCTGCAGCTACTCCTCCTCTTGATTTCGTATGCTATGCGAAATTACTACATGTTAGATTTCTTCCTTCGATTTTCTTCCTTGCATCTCTGATTGGCTTGGCAACCTATTGCCAAGCTTGGCAAAGGGCTATGAAGTGCTCTAAAACTCGAATTCTTCACGTATTTGAGCTTTAACTTGCATTGCCATGGATTGCACAAAATTCTCCCCCATTCTTTGCTTGTTTCAATGATAAAAAAGCTACCAAAAACACCAAAACTAGCCAAAAATTGATTAGTAACCCTTGCTAGGTCCCTTAATGTGCCAATTGAGTTAAAAAATATTAACTACTACTCAAAAGTGTTTAAAACAGTTAATTTCAAGCTATAAAAGAGCACTTTTTGAGTAGTAATCATTCCCCCCAACCGACACATTGCTAGTCCCTTAGCAATGAAGGAGAGATAAAGAAAAATAGATAGTAAAATAATTTTCAAAATCATGCTAATCACTTCAAAAAATTTTCAAGTGGCATGATGCGGATCATACTCTCTCATGGAACATCAAAGAAGCAAAACCCAACCTTCAACAAGCATCATCAAATATCTTGCTTAATCACAATTTATAAAGAGTAGGCATTATGCAAATTTAAGCATCGAAAGAATTTCTACTCCCAAAGGTCCAATCCTTACTATTCCATAAAAATCTAAGTGTTAAGCTTATTAGTTTCCGATTATAGTATGTCGAACTATTCTCTTCCCCCAACCTAGTTCTTTCTCAAACCTTAGCAAACTGACCACCCTCTAATAGGCTAAGAATGCACCTCCTTTATTTCACAATTTTTTTCATTGTAGGAGTGCAATGCTAAAGGTATTGTTTTCTAAAGTGTCTATGTAACGGGGATCCATCGATGACTCCTAACCAATCAAGGTTTAGGGCATCAAGCTTTAACGATCCTTCGACCACTAACTCCTTAGATTTCACCCTGGATTTCTGAGATTGAAATTCAATACCTAAGCACCTATAATATGTTAAACTCCACCTATTCACCCTTGTAACGAGCATTGAGGTTGGTGACTCCCAACCAATAAAGGCTTAGGGCACCGGGTTTTAAAGACTTTCGCCATATACCCCTCGCACCTTGCTCGGGTTTCAAGGCAAGTGAAACACTTTGTTCTTTTTTTTTTTTTTTTAAGGCTCATTGGCCTTTTATAAGGTGTCCCAACACTATTAAAACAAGGTCAAAGGTACCAAGTCAAAATTTTCCTCAGTTCAGGGGGTGAGATAGTTTTTCATCTTATAACTGAAACCTAATGTGTACAGTGTGTGGTAAGATTAAAGTGGAAGAAATAAGGTTGAATTTAATAGGAGTTTCAATAATTCATCAACCTCAATAAGCATAATACAAACTCTAAGATTCAAGTAAAAAGACAAGAACTCAATTTATCCCATTTCATTTTGAGAATTTTTCCTTAATAACCATGGAGAGTAGAGTAAAAACTTTTAAAATTAAGCAAAAGTAACTAAATTAACAAATTAATCTAGCATTATTAACAATACTTCCTTCCTTAACTCTCCCCCCAACTAAGATCAACATTACCCTCAATGTGTCAAGAGCAATTGAAAATAAAGGGAGGAAGTGGTACCTCCTGAGTGAAATGGAGTCTGAGTCGTATAGGAGAAACCACATGAGTCAAAAAACAAAAGAGTAATCAATAGAGAAAATACAAAAATGCCAAGTATAATAAAAAATGATGTCTATATATTAATGTGAGAAAGTACAATATGAGATATCATCAGGTAATACATCCAATCCCATAATATAAAGCATCAAAACAAGGAACAATCTCCACTAATATAATATGTAAATACAATAAGATAAAGAGATGTCCTATGATCAAGTAGTGGGAGCCTCAGGTGGAGATGATGCATCCTCAGCTGGAGCTAAAGGCTCTGATGATGTAGGAAGGTCAGGCTGAGGTGGAAGTAGAAGACTCAGGTGTTGTTGGATCTAGCGAAGTATAGCAGTTTGCTGGAACTGCATCTTAGCCATTTGTTGGAAGAGAGCGGCGTGTGTGGTGGACAGTGTCTACAAGGTAGCTACAAGGCCACGAAACTTTGAAGCAGAGATGGTAATGGAAGGCTCGGATGTAGTAGAAGCAACGGATGGAACAGTAGGAGTCATAGGGGGAGCAATAGAAACAACCTCAGGCATGGGCACTGGTGGTGCTGAAGTAGGTGATGCAGGAGCAGGTGGTATAGTCTCTGTCGGAAGCTCGCCCTGCTCTGTAGGTATTGGAGTAGACTGTGCCTATTTCGTCTGTGGGGGCTCTGGAGGTGCTACCATGGGATGGGCTCCTGGAGGTGCAAAATAGCCCGCCAACTGATTCCATTTGTCAAGAGTGAATCGCACTAAACAAATGCGGCGACGCTAGTGCTGAGGCTTAGTAGGAAAACCCATATGCTCCAAGATCTAGCAAAACAACCTCGAGAATAGCAATGGAATGGTGTCTACTCTCTGAAGCTTCTTCCTATGGACCTTCTCCTCAAAGTGGATGAGGGAGGCCATGATCAAGTGGTGTGGGCCAAAGTAGAAGCCCTCTGATATGTGGAACAAAGCATCCAAGATAGCTCCTCGCCTCTGTATCTAATGCTGTAGGGGAAAGAGGTTGGAGCGTAGCACCACATCTACGAGGAGCATCCTAGGTGGAAGCTCTTTTCGAAGAAGGATCGAATCTGTAGAGGTCCCCCTAGATAAAATGCGGACCATATCCCTATGAGATACTAGGGACCACTGGCGGAAAGCAGATGGATCAACTGGCTCGAAAGGAATCTATAGAGCCTTTGCAATACCTCTGGCCTCGAGGATACCATGACGTCCATCAATGGTGAAGTGAATCGAGGTAGGATTCAGGACGCCACGAGTAGTCATGGACTGGTAAAAGTCTAATGCTACTTTGGGATAAAATAACTCACGAGGAGTCATAAGCTGCTCAAGATAGTACCTCTAGGGTAGGCTATAAGAGTCTTGGAGCTCAGGCTTCTATCGGAAGGCCTCTTGATCAAAATAGAACTCTGAGTGGAAAGGTCTCGATCTATAATCTAAGTTGCCCTCAATGGGCTGTGCTATGAGCATTGGGCGTTTGATAATAGACCCCGGTGACATGACGAAAGGAAGCTCAGAATCTACAGGAGCTCGAGCATGTGTAGCAATAGGAGGCTCAGGCTATGAAGCTTTGGATGACTCGCCTAGTCCTAAAGTCATGACCCTCTTGGCAGGAAGACGCGACAGTGAACTCTGAGGGCGCGAAGCAGTCGCCCCTTATGTAGTAGCTGGTCTCTTAGTCTCATACCTGTGCTGAGGAGCAGAAGAGGAGGGACTAGTGGACGCTCCACTCTCAGAAGGGGGAATTTGTGGGGCCTCTGTGTTGGCCTCCTGAGGTGGCGAATCATGAGGCACCCGAGCAGAGGAGGCTCTTTGCCTCGGAGTGCGACTCTACAAAAAGCAAGGGCCCCTTGGGTCCATGCCACATGGAAATGGAGAAATGGGCCTCGGGTCCGTGCTCGAAGGGGGTGTCGAATGAGAGAGGGACGAAGGAGTGAGATGCGAGGGTGGAGCGTGTGAACAGAGGGTGGAGATTCGCAATGGGAGGATGCTTGCGAAATGGGGGAAAATGGGGGAGTTAGGGTTTGGGAGGTATTTAAAAATAAATTCACAAGGGTATTTCGCAGACCATGCGAAATTTCGCACAGTGTTGGGTGTGCGAAATGGGTTCATAGACCCCTTAGATTTTCGAACAGTGTGCGAACTGGTTTCGCAGACCCCTTAGATTTTCGCACAGTGTGCAAAATGGTGTTGGGTGTGCGAATGGAATTTAAAGGGCTGATGTTGGGTTTCGCATACCCTACGAAATTTTCGCAAGGATGTGTGAAATGACTTGGTGAATATTTTCTTTAGGGTTTTTCCTCTGCCAAGAATCTTTAAGGACATGCCCAACTGCTTTGAAGTCCCCCATGAAATTGATCATAAAAAACCTAAGTTAAATCAAACCAAAATGAAATTAAAGCGAGAAATCAGAATCAAAACAAGTTACAACACAAGAAAACTCTCAAATAAAAAATAAAACAAAAATATATGGACTTGATAGTCTTTAGAAAGACTAAGTCCATTCAAAAACTGGTCTTGTCAAGCTTGATGTGGATCAAGGAGGATGAATTCCTCCTTGTCACGAGGAAAAGGCTCCACAAAGGGCTTGAGACGGTGGCCATTCACTTTGAAGCTACTAGTGTTGTTGGAGTTAAGTAGTTCCACTACTCCATTTGAATGCGTAAATGGTAAAATGACCTATCCACCTTGATTTCAGCTTACTCGGAAAGATGTGGAGCTTAGAGTCATAGAGCAAGACTCTTTATCCCTTTTGAAAATCTTTGCGGGAAACCATCTGATCATGCCACTTCTTCAATCTCTCTTTTGAAAATTTTGAATTGATGTAGGCATCATTTCTCAGTTCTTCCAACTCATTGAGCTCTAAAAACCTCTTCAACCCAGCTATGCTCAAATCCATGTTGAGTTTCTTGATTGCCCACCAAGCCTTGTATTCTAATTCCACAAGGAGATGACATGCTTTGCCATAGACTAAGCGATAAGGAGACATCCCAAGAATGGTTTGTAAGTTGTTCTATATGCCCATAGTGAATCAAGGAGCTTGACAGACCAATCTTTTCTGTTCGTGTTCACCACCTTCATCAATATGTTTTTAATATCCTGGTTTGCTAACTCAACTTGCCCACTAGTTTGAGGGTGGTAAGGTGTAGCTACCTTATGCTTTATCCCATACTTGGCTAGGAGAGTTTCAAAAGGCTTGTTGCAAAAATGAGTACCCATAACTAATTATGGCTTTGGGCACCCTAAATCTTGAGAAGATGTTCTCCTTGAGAAACTTGAGAACCACTCTATTGTCATTGTGCTTGCATGGGACTGCCTCAACCCACTGATTACTACTCAAAAAGTGCTATTTGATAGCTTATAATTAATCCTTTTAAACACTTTTGAGTAGTAGTTAGTGCCTTTTAACCCAATTAGCATGTTAAGGCCCCTTTCAATCAATTCTAATCAAAATGTGTAAGTTTTGGTGTTTTTGTTAGTATTTTGATCACCAAAGCATTATGAGATTGAGGAGAGTTATTTGGAATCCATGGCAAAGCAATGAAGAGCTCATAAACATGAAGAACCAAATCTTTGAAGTTCTTTGCCATAAGCAAATCCGGAATGCAAGGAGAGAAGCAAAGAGGAGAAAAGCAAAGAGGAAAAAAACAGAGTGAAGAAAACAGAGGAAGCATACTTGATGACAGTCACTGCAGCCACTTCTGGAGCACTTCCTGATGTCCAATTTTTGCATGCTATATGTCATTTCAAAGCTCAGGAAGTCAACAATCCAATGCTTCAAACCGTGTGCAATTCGGAGTTGAAATGAGGAAGTTACAGCCATTGGAAGACAACTGCTTCAAGCTGAAGGAAGAATTTTGCATGGTTGCAAAATCACTCTTTGGTTGCGAAATCATTTCGCAACCATTTTGCACAGTGCTATGGAGTTCCCCTGAAGCTTCACGCCGCGATGGAAGCCAAACACCACAAGATGAAAGCCAACTTTACAGTAGTGCGAAAGCAGCTGGTTGCTATGAAGAAATTTCGCAGCCTTTTTGTGCATCTGCAAAATCTCGCAGACCTCATTTTCACCTGCGAAATGGTCCTGAAGCTTCCAGATAGTTGTGCACCGACTCTTTTAGATCTTTTCTTCTGATATTTTTGTGTCTAAATTTCCATTTTCTCCTTGTATTCAGCCACTCATGTAATTCCTTAGCTAGGAAGTATCTAAGGAAGGGTAAATTACCTTCCTATATAAACTCTCGGAGGGGGTTGCAGGAGATCCATCATAATATATGTGAAATTAACGAACAGAGCACTTGCTCTGTTTCTTCTTTATATTCTTGTTTTCTCTTTAGTTTTCTTTCTAGCCAACCAAACTCTGAGGATTTTTCCTCAAAGGATGAGAGGCTAGGTTCTTTGTCTCTTGGAGCTAAGGTAACCGGGTAAGTTTCCACATGCATAAATTGGAAGTTTTGTTGTTTTAGTTTGTAATGAAGAGAAAGTGTGACCCGTTAATGGTTTTTATCTTTTTAGTTAACTTAAAACTCCTTTAAATCACCTGGGCAAACACTTGGTAATGCAAGTGATCTCCATCCATGGAGATTCACTAGTTTACCCCTTGCGAGCCTCTGGGAGGTGAGTTGAAGGTAGGATTTTCTAGAATTGCCAACACTTGGTAAGCTTTTGGACTCCAAGGAGACATCCATTAGTTATCTCTTGCGAGCTTGTGAAGGGAAATCCAAGGTTAAAGATCACCTTGAATGGCAAGTGCTAGGTGAGAGGTATGAGCCATTGCAAGATGCATCAGTGAGAGGGATTTAGTGTTTGAACCCATTAATGGGAATCATCTGTACAACACCGGTTGGAGAAGGAACTATATGTTAATTCTCTAATGCGAGGAAAAGAAACAAGTGACCGGAACTCCCTTTTTGTATGAGGAATCTGAGCCCAGTGATCTAAACTCCAAGAAACACCTTTCTTTATAAGTAAAATCAGTTACTACTTTTGGTTAGCTTAAAACCAATCCTTTTTCATTCAAACGTCTTTATGTTTTCTTTTAAAGCTAACCTTGAAATGAAAAGGCACCAATTCAGCTTTGAATTAATATCATTTGTGAAGTGAAAACCCATCCCAGTGAACGATCCTAGAGCCACTATGCTATAGTAGCTTTGTATTTGCTACCCTAGTTCATGGTGTTATAGGTTAAAAATTTTGTTGATTACACCTGTCATCAAGGAGCACCAGCTGGACATACATCAGCTGAGACACCAATTAGGCATGAATCAAATGGCGCCGTTGCCGGGGAAGGTGTCAAGAATCAGTGATACTATTTCAGTGTACTTGTGATTTTCATCACAAGTGTGGTAAAGTTTCTTTAGCTTTATTAATTCTCATTATTTTCGTTTTACTAACTCATAATTTAAATTTAGCTTTTAAATTCAGCTTAGTTTTATTTTGTTTTTGTAGCTTTGTTTTCTTTTTGTTGTCCTCTGTTTTCATTTTAGTCAGATAGATACTAGTTGTGTATGCCAAAGTGGATACGTGGCAGTGCAGGAAGGCTTGTTAGAATTGAATCACCTCATACTAAGGAATTGGAATTGAGCTTGAATATCATGGAAACTACTCCTGAAGATCAGCATAGTCACCAAGTTCGTCAAGACAATCTCAATGAATTTAGATCAATGAGGGATCGTATGCATCCACCTCGCATGAGTGCACCATCATGTATAATTCCTCCTACAGAGCAGCTAGTTATCAGACCATATATTGTTCCACTTCTACCAACTTTCCATGGAATGGAAAGTGAGAATCCCTATGCACATATTAAGGAATTTGAAGATGTTTGTAATACATTCCAAGAGGGAGGAGCTTCAATTGATTTGATGAGGCTTAAGTTATTTCCTTTTACTTTAAAGGATAAAGCCAAAATTTGGCTTAATTCTTTAAGGCCAAGGAGTATCCGTACTTGGACTGACTTACAAGCTGAGTTCCTTAAGAAAATTTTCCCCACTCATAGAACAAATGGCTTGAAAAGGCAAATTTCGAATTTCTCAGCTAAAGAGAATGAGAAATTTTATGAGTGTTGGGAAAGATATATGGAAGCTATTAATGCATGCCCTCACCATGGTTTTGATACTTGGCTATTGGTGAGCTATTTTTATGATGGGATGTCATCCTCAATGAAGCAACTCCTGGAGACAATGTGTGGAGGAGATTTCATGAGCAAAAATCCGGAGGAAGCTATGGATTTCTTGAATTATGTAGCTGAAGTTTCAAGGGGATGGGATGAGCCAACCAAAGGAGAAGTGGGAAAGATGAAGTCTCAACTGAATGTTTTCAATGCTAAGGCTGGGATGTATACTTTGAAAGAAGAGGATGATACAAAAGCAAAGTTTGCAGCTGTGACAAGAAGATTGGAGGAGCTAGAACTGAAAAAAATGCATGAAGTGCAAGTTGTTGCTGAATCACCAGTGCAAGTGAAGCTATGTCCTAAGTGTCAATCCTATGAACACTTGGTGGAGGAATGCCCTATAGTTTCAGCTGAAAGGGAAATGTTTGGAGATCAAGCAAATGTTGTTGGACAATTTAAGCCCAATAACAATGCACCCTATGGAAATACTTACAACTCAAGTTGGAGGAATCATCCAAATTTTTCATGGAAGCCTAGAGCACCTCAGTACCAACAGCCGGATCAACCATCCCAGCAATCTTCAAGTCTTGAACAAGCTATTGGGAATCTCAGCAAGGTAGTGGGAGACTTTGTTGGAGAACAAAAAGCCATCAATAATCAGCTTAATCAAAGAATTGACAGAGTAGAGAATATTCTGAACAAAAGGATGGATGGAATGCAAAATGATATGACTCAAAGATTTGATAATCTCCAGTACTCAATATCAAGGCTCACAAATTTGAACACAGTGCAAGAAAAGGGAAGATTTCCTTCCCAACCCCACCAAAACCCCAAGGGTGTCCAAGAAGTGGAAAGCCATGAGGGGGAATCATCACAGATGAAAGATGTCAAAGCCTTGATCACTCTGAGGAGTGGTAAGAAAATTGAGCAGCCACCACCTAAGCCACCTGTTGAAGAAGAAGGGACAAAGAAGGAGGAGGAAATGAAAGACAAAGAAGAAGAGATCAGTGATAAGAGAGAGGACTCTGAGTCAACAATGAATGCAAATCCAGAGAAGGAACTTCTGAAGGGAGAAATGCTGAAGAAATCAACTTCTCCACCTTTTCCTCAAGCATTGCATGGGAAGAAGGGGGTTAGAAATGCAGCTGAAATCCTTGAAGTATTGAGACAAGTTAAAGTCAATATCCCACTATTGGATATGATTAAGCAAGTCCCAACATATGCAAAATTCCTAAAGGACTTGTGTACTATCAAAAGAGGGTTGACTGTAACTAAGAAAGCCTTCTTGACTGAGCAAGTAAGTGCAATCTTACAGTGTAAATCTCCTTTGAAGTACAAAGATCCGGGAAGTCCTACCATTTCAGTCATGATTGGAGGAAAAGTAGTGGAAAAAGCTTTATTGGACTTGGGAGCAAGTGTGAATTTGCTTCCATATACTGTCTATAAGCAATTGGGGCTTGGTGAGTTGAAGCCAACAGCAATTACTCTATCTCTAGCAGATAGGTCAGTAAAAATTCCCAGGGGAGTAATTGAGGATGTCTTGGTTCAAGTTGATAATTTCTACTATCCGGTGGATTTTATTGTTCTTGATACGGATCCAACTGTAAAGGAAGCTAATTTAGTTCCTATCATCCTGGGAAGGCCATTCCTTGCTACCTCAAATGCAATCATCAACTGTAGGAATGAGCTCATGCAACTCGCTTTTGGCAACATGACACTTGATCTCAACATTTTCTATATGTCTAAAAAGCAAATCACTCTGGAAGAAGAAGAGGGTCCAGAGGAAGTGTGTATTATTGACACTCTGGTAGAGGAGCACTGCAATCAGAATGTGCAAGACAAGTTGAATGAAAGTTTTGCTGATTGTGAGGAAGGTTTGTCTGAACCCCCTAATGTGCTTGCTACTCTACAAAGTTGGAGAAGGATAGAAGAGATTCTACCTTTGTTCAATAAAGAAGAAAGAGCAGATAATGAACAAAGAGAACCACAGAGGATAGTCATCAAGAAAGAATTGATGAAGAAACATATGCCTCTACTTTTCCTCCAAGCGTTGTATGGCAAAAAGGGAATTGGTTTCGTTGTCATCATACACAGCAAGCCTCAAATGAAGGATACTAACTTCATATGGGATCCGGGCAAGCTAAATCAGGATCAAATTCTTTGATGGACTTAGTCTTTCTTAAGACTAGCTAGTCCATATCTTTTTGTTTTACTTATTACTTGTTTTAATTTTGATTTCAATGTTTTAATTTTGATTTCAATGCTTTAATTTTGATTTTAATGCTTTAATTCTACTTTGTTTTGATGTAATATAGGTTTTTGGATGATCTCAGGTGGGAGAAAATGCAAAGGAAGAAATCGGAGCGAAAACAGAGCGAAAACAGAGCAAAAACAGGGCAAAAACAGGGGAGGAAAAGAGCTCTGCGAGATTTCGCAGCCAAAGAGGATTTCTCTGCGAAAATGGTTTTCTGTTGAGAAATCACTTCGCAACACTTTTAAACCCTCTGCGAACGATTTCGCAGCTGCGAAACCGGTCTTTGGCACACGAGTGCCACTTCGCAGAACAGGAGCCCCCATTTCGCAGCTGCGAAGTGGTCTGCGAACCACTAAGGCGTAAAAAGCCCCAATTCCGCAACGATTTCTCAGCAATTTCTCCATTCCGCGGGGTGTTCCGCAGCTGCGAAGCCACCTTTTGGCACACGAGTGCCATTCCGCGGTACAGTGACCCCAATTTCGCAGCTGCGAAACGGCTGCGAACCACCAAAGCATGAAAGATCCCATTTCTGCGGAGAAAGCTCCATTTCGCAGAGGATTTTGAAGCTGCGAAGCCAACTTTTGGCACACAAGTACCATTTGGAAGCCCCGTACACTCATTTTGCAGCTACGAAATGGCTGTGAAAACCTCCACACCTTAAAATCCTTCAGCACACACACCATGAACAGACCTGTCACAGCCGCGCCCCCATTTCGGAAACTATTGGACACATTTCGATCACTTTCTGAAGTTCATTTTGTGCATACCATATATCGTTTGAAAGCTTGGGAAGTCAGGAGTCCATAGCTTCAAACGGTGCTCGATTTGGATTTGAAACGGAAAAGTTATGGCTGTTTGAAGATGACTGTGCAAACCATGAGCGGAAATGTCGCACCTCCATTTCGCTACTGTTGGACACATTTTTGAAGCACTTCCTGGAGCTCAAATTATGCATACCATATCTCGTTTCAAAGCTTGGGAAGTCAGGAGTCCAGCGCTTCAAACGGTATGCAATTTGGAGGTGAAATGAAGAAGTTATGGCCGTTTGAAGACGAGCGCGCAAAGCTGAGCGGGAATTTCACAGTCGAGACGCCATTTGGAAGGGTGTTTCGCAGCTGCGAAACCACTTCTTGGCACACGAGTGCCATTTCGCAGCACAGTGACCCTCATTTCGCAGCTGCGAAATGGGTTGCGAAATTTTTTTTCCTCCTTTTCATCACTTTTGAGCTGCAAAATCATCTCCAAGCTTCAAAATGGCTGCAAAATCACCTCAAAGCTTAGAAATGACCTTCAAATTGTGAAATTGACTTGCAAAATGGAGGGAAGTTTGCAAAAACACCTTGCAAAGCTAAGGAGAGTTGCTAAAATGCCAACAGAGCCCCACTCACCAGCTGAGTACCCTCTGGAACTCATGAACAGCCACCTCTCCATTTCAGCCATGGCCAAGACTAGAAGAGAGCCCCGCGCACCCTGAGATCACACACATGAAGCCTTTCATTCCATTTCTTACCTCCTTAAAACCATCAAATCCCATAGCTACCAACTGAGAGCTCCAGTTGAGGAGACTATGCCATCTAAGAAGACTACCAGAACAGAGGTTGAAGTTCTGATCCAACCCACTCAAGAGGCCACCACAGATGCATCAGCTCCACAGGACTTTACCATTACTTGATCATCTCTTTATTTTTTGTATTTAATTATTATATTAGTATAAATAATTCCATATTTTGATGTCTTATATTCTAGGATTGGATGTATTACTGATGATGCATCATACATAGACATCATTTTTGTTTAAACTTGGCATTTTTCTATTTTCTCTACTCACTGAATCTTATGTTTTCTTTGAAACATGTGGTTTCTCCTATATGACTCAAACTCCATGTCATTCAAGAGGTACCACTTCCTCCCTATTTTTTAATCGCTTTTGTCACATTGAGGACAATGCTCAGCTTGGTTGGGGGGAGAGTTGAGGAAGTAAGTATTGCTATTAGTGCTAAGTTATTTTGGTAATTTAGTTACTTTTTGTTTAATTTTTAAGTTTTTATTCTACTCTCCATGGTTATTAAGGAAAAATTTTCAAAATGAAATGGGAGAAATTGAATTTTTGTTTTTTTACTTGACTTAGTGTTTGTATTATGCTTACTAAAGTTGATGAATTGTTGAAACTTCTATTGAATTCAACCTTAGTTCTTCCACTTTAAGCTATCCACACACTGTGCACACTAGGTTCCGATTATAAGATGAAAAACTATTTCCCTCTTGACTTAGGAAAATTTAGACTTGGTACCTTTGACCTCATTTAATAGTGTTGGGACACCTTATAAAAGGCCAATGAGTCTTTGAAAAAAAAAGAAAGAAAGAAAAATGTTTGCTTACCTTGAAACCCGAGCAAGGTCTGAGGGGTATATGGTGAAAATCTTTAAAACCTGGTGCCCTAAGCCTTAATTGGTTGGGAGTCACCGACCTCAATGCTCGTTACATGGGTGGATAGGTGGAGTTTAACATACTGTAGGTGCTTGGGTCTTAAAATTCATTCTCAAAAGTCCGGGGTGAAATCCGAGGAGTTAGTGGTTGAAAAATCCTTAAAGCTTGATGCCCTAAACCTTGATTGGTTGGGAGTCATCGATGGACCCCCGTTACATGGACAATTTAGAAAAGAATACCTTTAAGCCTTGTACTCCTACAATGAAAAAAATTGTGAAAGAAAAGAGGTGCGTTCTTAGCCTATTGGAGGTTGATTAGTTTGCTAAGCTTTGAAAAAAGAACTAGGTTGGGGAGAGAGATTAGTTTGACATACTATATTCGGAAACTAATAAGTAACACTTAGATTTTTGTGGAAGAGTAAGTTTGACCCTTTGGGAGTGGAAACTCTTTTGAAGCTTAAATTTGCATAATGCCTACTCTTTATGAATTGTGATTAGACAATTTATTTGATAACTCTTGTTGAAGTTTGAGTTTTATTTCTTTAATGTTCCATGTGAGAGTTTGATCAGTCATGCCACTTAAACATTTTTTTGAAGTGATCAGCATGATGTTGTAAATTATGGTAATTTTATTTTATTTTTCTCTCCTTCATTGCTAAGGGACTAGCAATATGTCGGTTGGGGGGAGTGATTACTACTCAAAAAGTGCTATTTGATAGCTTATAATTAATCCTTTTAAACACTTTTGAGTAGTAGTTAGTGCCTTTTAACCCAATTAGCATGTTAAGGCCCCTTTCAATCAATTCTAATCAAAATGTGTAAGTTTTGGTGTTTTTGTTAGTATTTTGATCACCAAAGCATTATGAGATTGAGGAGAGTTATTTGGAATCCATGGCAAAGCAATGAAGAGCTCATAAACATGAAGAACCAAATCTTTGAAGTTCTTTGCCATAAGCAAATCCGGAATGCAAGGAGAGAAGCAAAGAGGAGAAAAGCAAAGAGGAAAAAAACAGAGTGAAGAAAACAGAGGAAGCATACTTGATGACAGTCACTGCAGCCACTTCTGGAGCACTTCCTGATGTCCAATTTTTGCATGCTATATGTCATTTCAAAGCTCAGGAAGTCAACAATCCAATGCTTCAAACCGTGTGCAATTCGGAGTTGAAATGAGGAAGTTACAGCCATTGGAAGACAACTGCTTCAAGCTGAAGGAAGAATTTTGCATGGTTGCAAAATCACTCTTTGGTTGCGAAATCATTTCGCAACCATTTTGCACAGTGCTATGGAGTTCCCCTGAAGCTTCACGCCGCGATGGAAGCCAAACACCACAAGATGAAAGCCAACTTTACAGTAGTGCGAAAGCAGCTGGTTGCTATGAAGAAATTTCGCAGCCTTTTTGTGCATCTGCAAAATCTCGCAGACCTCATTTTCACCTGCGAAATGGTCCTGAAGCTTCCAGATAGTTGTGCACCGACTCTTTTAGATCTTTTCTTCTGATATTTTTGTGTCTAAATTTCCATTTTCTCCTTGTATTCAGCCACTCATGTAATTCCTTAGCTAGGAAGTATCTAAGGAAGGGTAAATTACCTTCCTATATAAACTCTCGGAGGGGGTTGCAGGAGATCCATCATAATATATGTGAAATTAACGAACAGAGCACTTGCTCTGTTTCTTCTTTATATTCTTGTTTTCTCTTTAGTTTTCTTTCTAGCCAACCAAACTCTGAGGATTTTTCCTCAAAGGATGAGAGGCTAGGTTCTTTGTCTCTTGGAGCTAAGGTAACCGGGTAAGTTTCCACATGCATAAATTGGAAGTTTTGTTGTTTTAGTTTGTAATGAAGAGAAAGTGTGACCCGTTAATGGTTTTTATCTTTTTAGTTAACTTAAAACTCCTTTAAATCACCTGGGCAAACACTTGGTAATGCAAGTGATCTCCATCCATGGAGATTCACTAGTTTACCCCTTGCGAGCCTCTGGGAGGTGAGTTGAAGGTAGGATTTTCTAGAATTGCCAACACTTGGTAAGCTTTTGGACTCCAAGGAGACATCCATTAGTTATCTCTTGCGAGCTTGTGAAGGGAAATCCAAGGTTAAAGATCACCTTGAATGGCAAGTGCTAGGTGAGAGGTATGAGCCATTGCAAGATGCATCAGTGAGAGGGATTTAGTGTTTGAACCCATTAATGGGAATCATCTGTACAACACCGGTTGGAGAAGGAACTATATGTTAATTCTCTAATGCGAGGAAAAGAAACAAGTGACCGGAACTCCCTTTTTGTATGAGGAATCTGAGCCCAGTGATCTAAACTCCAAGAAACACCTTTCTTTATAAGTAAAATCAGTTACTACTTTTGGTTAGCTTAAAACCAATCCTTTTTCATTCAAACGTCTTTATGTTTTCTTTTAAAGCTAACCTTGAAATGAAAAGGCACCAATTCAGCTTTGAATTAATATCATTTGTGAAGTGAAAACCCATCCCAGTGAACGATCCTAGAGCCACTATGCTATAGTAGCTTTGTATTTGCTACCCTAGTTCATGGTGTTATAGGTTAAAAATTTTGTTGATTACACCTGTCATCAAGGAGCACCAGCTGGACATACATCAGCTGAGACACCAATTAGGCATGAATCACCCACTTAGAAACATAATCTACTCCCACAAAGATGTAAGAGTATCCAAAAGACATAGGGAATGGTCCCATGAAGTCAATGCCTCAAACATAAAAAAGATCAACTATCAAAATGGGGTTCAAAAGCATCATGTTCCTGCGTGTCAACTTCCCAACCCTCTGGCATTGATCACAATTCTTGCACATGGTGTGGGCATATTTGAAAAGTGATGGCCAATAGAAACCCGATTGCAACACCCTCATGGCTGTCTTCTGAGAAGCAAAGTGGCCTCCACATGCATTTTCATGGCAATGACTGAGGATCCCCTGTTGCTCTTCTTCAGGAACACACTTCCTTATTATCTGATCCACACAATACTTGAATAGAAATGGCTCTTCCCAATAGTAGGCATGAATTTTTGCAAAAAAGTACTTTTTATCTTGTGCTTTCCACTCCCTTGGAACTTCTCCTGTGACTAGGTAGTTAGCAATGTGATCATACCAAGGAGCAACTTCCACCAACATGAGAGACTCTTCTGGAAAATCATCATTGATGGGCAAACCATAGGAATTATGTGCGATAGCTAGCCTTGAAAGGTGGTCTGCTACCACATTCTCCACTCCTTTCTTGTCTTTGATATGGAGATTGAACTCTTGAAGCAAGATGATCCATCTAATCAGCCTTGATTTAGCATCTTGCTTAGTCAATAGATACTTCAAAGCAAAGTCATCAGTGAAAACCACAATGAAGGACCCCACCAAGTAAGCACGAAACTTATCCAAGGCAAAAACTACAACTAACAATTCTTTCTCGGTGATTGTGTAGTTTCTTTGCGCCTCATTTAATGTCTTGCTCGCATAGTAGATCACATAGGGTTTTCCATTTTCTCTTTGCCTAAGAATAGCTCTTATGGCAAAGCCACTGACATCACACATTACCTCAAAGGGCAGTTGCCAGTTGGGAGCCCTCACTATTGGTGAGGTTGTCAGAAATAGCTTCAATTCTTCAAAACTCCTTTGGCATCTATCATCCCATATGAATTTAGCATCCTTCACCAATAGTTCACAAAGAAGCCTTGCAAACTTAGAGAAATCCTTAATAAACCTCCTATAAATGCACTTCCATATATGGTGATATCATCCATAAAGACTTCCATAATACGCTCCGCCATATCACTGAAAATACTTAACATGCATCTTTGGAAAGTTGCGGGTGCATTGCATAAGCCGAAAGGCATTCTCCTGTATGCATAGGTGCCAAATGGGCACGTGAAAGTGGTCTTCTCCTGGTCTTCAACATCAATTTCTATCTGAAAGTACCCGGAGTAGCCATCCAAGAAACAATAAAAAGGATGCCCAGAGACCCTCTCAAGCACCTAATCAATAAAGGGCAACGGGAAATGGTCCTTCCTTGTCATTGCATTCAATCTCCTGTAATCGATACACACCCTCCAACCTGTAGTGAGACGTGTAGAGACATCTTCTACCTTATCATTTTGCACCACCGTGATCCCAAACTTCTTTGGCACAACTTGAGTAGGACTGACCCATGGGCTATCTGATATGGGGTAGATAATACCGGCCTGAAGCAGCTTAAGAACTTCAGCTCGCACCACCTCTTGCATGTGAGGGTTCAACCTTCTCTGAGGTTGACGAACTGGCTTAGCTTCATCCTCCATGTAAATATGATGGGTGCAGACTAAAGGGTTGATCCCTTTCAAATCAGAAATTTGCTACCCTATTGCCTTCTTACATCTTCTAAGGACTTCAAGTAGACAATCCTCTTGATGAATGGTAAGAGCTGAAGATATAACAACAGGGCACTGCTTGTCTTCTTCCAAGTATGCATACTTCAACTTTGTGGGTAGTGGCTTAAGAATAAGCTTTGGGGGCTCCTCCTTAGCAGCTCTTTGTGTCTCTTCTTCATTGAATAAGGGTAGAATTTCTTCTCTTCTCCTCCAAAGAGACAGGGTAGCAAGCAAATATGAGGGTTTAGGTAACCCTTCATCAAGATCCCCAAGACTCTCAATCAAATCCTCCTGCATTCTCTGATCACAATGCTCCTCTACTAAAGTGTCAATCATGCACACTTCCTCTTGACCTTCTTCTTTTTCCGGATGGATATGCTTTTTGCACAAATGGAAAATGTTGAGCTCTAATGTCATGTTGCCAAACGTGAGTTGCATGACTCCATTCTTACAATTGATGATTGCATTTGATGTAGCTAGGAATGGTCTTCCAAGTATGATAGGAACATAATTAGTTCATTTGACAACCAGATCCGTATCAAGAACAACAAAATCCACTGGATAGTAGAATTTGTCAACTTGAACCAAGACATCTTCGATCATCCCTCTTGGAATCTTCACTGATCTATCTGCCAGAGATAGAGTGATGGATGTTGGCTTTAACTCTCCAAGTCCCAACTGCTTGTAGATAGAGTAGGGTAGCAAATTCACACTTGCTCCCAAGTCCAACAAAGCTTTCTCCACACAAGTCCCTCCAATACTCACTGAGATGGTAGGGCAACCCGGATCTTTGTACTTCACTAGAGACTTGTACTGTATAATGGCACTCACTTGTTCAGTCAAGAAGGCTTTCTTGTTCACATTCAACCCTCTCTTTACAGTGCACAAGTCCTTCAAGAATTTTGCATATGTCGGCACTTGTTTGATCATGTCTAGCAAAGGGATATTAACCTTCACTTGCCTCAACACTTCAAAAATTTCTGATGCATTATTGGTTCCCTTTTTGGTATGCAAAGCTTGGGGGAAAGATGGAGACATGTGTTTCTTCATCATATCTTCCTTGATGACTATCCTCTCGGGTTCTTCATCCATACTAGAATCATGGTCATCTTTGTTTGTACTTTTCCCTCTTCTCTTTCCTTTTTCTGCTACACTCTCTTCATCATGCTTTGGCTTGGATGTGGGCTGATCAACCTCTTTACCACTCCTCAAGGTGATAACTGCTTTGACTTCTCTACATTTGAAGATTCTCCCTTTTGAGCCTCCACTTCATGGATACCCTTAGGATTTTGATGGGGTTGAAAAGGAAACTTTCCTTTCTCTTGCACTATGTTGAGGTTGGTAATCCTTGAGATTGCGTATTGGACATTGTCTATCTTCTAAGACAGATCATTTTGCATCCCATCCATCCTTTTGTTCAATGTACTCTCCACAATGTCAATTCTCTGATTCAGTTGAGCATTGACGAACTTCTAATCTCCCACAAAGTCTTCCACAACCTTGTTAAGGTTCACAATAACTTGTTCAAGATTCGAGGCTTGCTGAGGTGCTTGAGCAAGTTGTGTGTACTGAGGTGGCTTTGGTTTCCAAGAGAAATTTGGATGGTTCCTCCAATTTGAATTGTAGGTGTTGCCGTATGAAGCATTGTTATTGGGCTTGAATTGACTAATAACATTTAATTGATCACCAAACATCTCTCTCATTGTTGGAATGGTAGGACACTCCTCCACCAAGTGCTCATAAGATTGACAAATGGAACAAGGCATCGCTTGCACCGATGTCTCAGAAATGGCTTGCACTTCTTGTACCTTCTTCATTTCTAGCTCTTCTAATCTCCTTGCCATAGCTACAACCTTTGCCTTCATGTTAATGTCTTCATTTAAAACATACATCCCACCCTTAGCATTAGGTTGAGACTTCATTCTTCCCACCTCTCTAGCGTTTAATTCATCCCATCCTCTTGAAACTTCAGCCACATAACTCAAAAAGCCCATGGCTTCCTCCGGATTCTTACTCATGAAGTCTCCTCCACACATAGTTTCTAGGAGTTGCTTCATTGAAGAAGACATACCATCGTAAAAATAGCTCACTAAGAGCCATGTGTTAAAGCCATGGTGAGGACAAGCATTAATAGCTTTCATGTACATCTCTCAACACTCATAGAATTTTTCATTCTCTTTAGCCGAGAAGTTCGAAATTTTCCTTTCCAAACCATTGGTCTTATGAGTAGGGAAGAACTTCTTGAGAAACTAGGCTTGCAAATCAGTCAAATTTCGGATACTCCTTCGCCTTAGAGAATTGAGCCAAATCTTGGCCTTATCCTTCAAGGTGAAAGAAAATAGTTTGAGCTTCATCAAATCAATTGAAGCTCCTCTTTCTTGGAATGTATTACAAACCTCCTCGAATTCCTTAATATGCGAGTAGGGATTTTCACTTTCCATCCCGTGAAAAGTAGGTAGGAGTGGCACAATGGGAGGCACTATGCATGAAGGTGCACTCATACGAGGTGGATGCATGTGGTCCCTCATGGATCGGTATGCATTGAAATTATCCTCTTGACCATGTTGGCTATTTCGGTCTTCAGGTGGAACATCTATGATGTTCAAGCACACTTCCAACTCAGTTTCTTGAGGAGTTTCAATCTTCACAAGTCTTTCCTCAATATCCCTTATCCAATAGGGCATGCACAACTAGAGATCACTGAAACAAAAACAAAGAAAACAAAAGAAATACAATTCTAGGAATAGGTTAAGGTTAGCTAAAAACTAAATAAAAGATAAGCTAAAATAGAGACAAAGAAAAAGAATTAGTAAAAGAAAATCACCAAACTTGTGATGAAGATCACAAGTGTTCACCAAAAGTAATGTCAATGTACTTTAGCACCATCCCTGACAACGACACCATTTGATTCTTGCGCCAGACGGGTGTTATCAACAAAATTTATAAAACCTAAATCACCTTACACTAGGGTAGGATGACTACTATAGTATAGTGGCTCTAGGATCATTCATAGGGATGGGTTTTCTTCGTACAAGTGACTTTAGTGAAGGTAATGAAATGGTGCTTTTCCTTATGAAAATTAGCTTTTAAAGAAAATGGAATTGTGGTTGAAAAAGTTGATTTTTAAGTTAAGCAAAAATAGCAATTGAAGTTAACTACAAAGAGAATGTCTCTTGAAGCTTTAGGTCACTAGGATCGGGTTTCTTAGGCAAAGGGGGAGATTCCGGATCTTCTCCTTGCATTGGGGACAATAACATAAAGGATGGTTATCTCCCGAACCGGTTTTGTATTTAGCAATTAAGATTTGATCCAAAGGGTTCATGAAAAATGGTAGTTGCTTCCCATTAATGACTTCAAACACTAAAGACCTTCACCTGAACCACCTTCCAATCGCTTGTACTTGATAACTAATGAACATCCATGGATCTAGCAATAAGCATCCATAGAATCCGGAAAGCTTACCAAGTATTGGCCATTCAAGGTGATTCTCACCTTGAACCACCTTCCAATGGCTCGTACTTGATAACTAATGGACATCCATGGATCTAGCAATAAGCATCCATAGAATCCGGAAAGCTTACCAAGTATTGGCCATTCAAGGTGATTCTAAAGGATTTAAAGCTAAACCTTGAAATAAAAACCATTAATGGTTAACAACTACCTTCATTTAAAGCAAGGAAAACTCCCACCTTTGCATCTAGGTCCTTCACCTAGTTTCCATTACTCCAAGAAACGTAAAACTTAGCCACTCATCCCCTGAAAAATCATCTTCAAAGGTTGTTTGGCTAGAAAGAAAAATGAAAACAAAATGAGAAGGAAAGGTAGAGCAAGGGCTCTATATATTCTTTCTACGGGAATTACAAGTGTCGTCTGTCTCCAAAAGATTATACAAAGAGATATTTGTAGAGAGGTCTTTCCAGCCCCCCTTTATAGTTCCCAACCAAGAAATCCTATCATTGGTTGATTACAAGGAGAAAATAGTAATTTACACAAAAATCTGGAGATAAAAATCTAGCGGAGTTGGTGCACAGGAAGATTTTGCAGACCATGCAAAATTTTGCATGGTGTGGTTTCGTAGGGTGTGCGAAATTGTCCTTCACTCAGTCTTGCAGTTGCTCCTCCTCTTGATTTCACATAGGCATGTGAAATTGTTACATGTTGGATTTCTTCCTTTGGTTTTCTTCCTTGCATCTTTGATGGGCTTGGCAACCTATTGCCAAGCTTGGCAAAAGGGTTATGAAGTGCTCCAAAACTCGGATTCTTCTTGTATTTAAGCTTCAACTTGTATTGCCATGGATTGCACAAAATTCTCCCTCATTCTTTGCTTCTTTCAATGATAAAAAAGCTACAAAAAACACCAAAACTAGCCAAAAATTGATTAGCAACGCTTGCTAGGTTCCTTAATGTGTCAATTGAGTTAAAAAGTATTAACTACTATTCAAAAATGTTTAAAACAGTTAATTTCAAGCTATAAAAGAGCACTTTTTGAGTAGTAATCAAGATGTTATATCTACATGGGTAGTGATTGTGATAGCAAAAAAAATTCCAAATACTACATATATAGTGATGTAGACTCATTTTGAAGTCACAAGACCTTTGACTCAATAGTGGACAATATTTTTAGATAGGAAGAAGCAGACATTTAAGTGACTTGCCTTGTAATCCTATGAGGCATAATGAGAACATCGTGTCTATATCGGAGGTTGATTGTTATATCCTAGATTGGTTAGGGAGAGAAGTTCATCATACTTTATATATGTGAAAAATGGGTATTGCTTTTAATACCACTTGAATAATAATGGAAAGTCCAATAGGGAACACCCAAGGGGGATGAATGGGTGATGTAAGAAATTTAAATAAATATTTATAAATTATAACCAACTTTTTCTTATTCCAAAAAAAATTAGGGATATCTCAATTAACTAATGGATTATAAAATCTTTAGGTATGCAAAAATATGAGTTTTAACTTTTCGGGATACCCTACAATTGGTTAGGGATAAAAACAATATAATTGTTAATACTTGAAATATACCCTAAGAGATGTTAGGGAAAACAATAATTGGTTATAGATATAACAACCATAACCTCTAAGATAACCAACCCAATAACCTCAATAATAAACTAACCAATCAATAAAAAAGTTTATCAATATCATTAACCAAAATATAAGCAGTAATAAAAAGATATGCAACGAGGCATAAGATTTTTATGTGAAAACCCCTACAAACTATAAAGATAAAAAACCATGAGGTTTAAGACTTACTAATCTAAATCTATCCACTATTTAAAATCAAGTTACATAGATTTAACTGACTGCTTTACTCTAAAGACTTATTGTCCAGAACCTGCAACTTGATCCACGTCCACGATGCAATAACTCCCTATTGCTTTCTAGTAGATCCTTTAGCTACTCCGAAGGGATTAAGGTCTTCAACCTAAGATTCAAAGATCAAATCCTTGAATGAGATATTGAGAATAATGTGACACTTTAGACTTTCTCTAAGAGATTCTTTTCAAGGAATGAAAGATCTCTTAATAATATTCACAAATCTCCTTGCCTAAATCTCTAAACCTTAAGGGGTTATTAGAGAGATATATATAGACACAAGCCAAAACAATCCTGACATCTTAAGTTTCCAAATTAGAGTTTGAGTGAGATTCATTCAAAATCCATTTCTGAACTTGGCAAGACTGTCATGTCCACTTGAGCAAGCTTAAACCGCTTTAGCACTTTGCTTGAGTAGTTCTTACCGCTTAAGTGAGCTAACTGTTTGAGTAGTCCTTACCGCTTGAGCGACTCTTACTTCTTTTAAAAAATAATTTTAAAACATTTTAAGTCCAAAAATGATATTGAACCTTTTATACCTCAAAGAAGCCTTATATGTCACAAGCCAAACCTTTTTAGACGTACTTGTGACTTCCTGGTTGGATGAACAGCAACCCTTGATCTTCAATGGAGAGTAAGTCACTATCTAAAAAGGCTTTTATGACTAAATATTAATAGGAACAAAATTGCCAACATATAAACAAGACTCAATGTCCTAACAATCTTCCTTTTTGGCAATTTTGTGACAAAACTTCGTTACATAAACCTGCCTGAACTCTCATAAAGGAGTTTACATAACAAATTTTAAGGCTCAATTAAAAATAAACTAAGAGAATGCTTTGCAATGCTTTGTAGTACTTATCTTCCAATCCTATAATCTGCACACATACAGAAAACTATACTAAAGGTAAAGTAGTGTGAGAGATAAAATAATATTGTGAAAGAAAAATATGATAATTGGAGGTTTTGCTTGATGCCATATGAAAGCATGAAAAAGGAATAAATTCCTTTAGTGATACCAAGGTACAAATCAAAGCTCAAAAGGAATATGAATGCATGTAAATCAAATCAACATAATAAAAACTAGATAAGACTTGATAATTTAATAGTAAAGTTTAGGGGGCGTTCACCAACCATAACATAAGTAGTGAAAGCCCTGAGAAGATGTTTTTGTGACTAAGATTAGTTATAAAAAGATAATCAATTCAAACATAAATTTCTTGTAAGAAAAATTTGTGTTATGTATCTCTCTAAACTATTTAAGTTATGCTTCTTAAGGTTGATTTAGTTTACTCCAATGTCTTATGTTCGATTTCCTCCAATATTTCAACTAAATTTCCTTAATATTAACTTCCCTTAAATTAAGGAGTTTCTATGATCAACCTATCTCCCCTTATTTATAACTCCCCTTTTTAAAATGAATTAAATATTCAATGAACTCCATATTTTTCTTTATTTAAGCAATCTCCCTCTTTTTCTTTATTTAAGTGATCTCCCATTTTTTCTTTATTTAAGCGGTTCCATGCTCTCACTCTTTTTATTTATTTACAAGGGTTGTTAAATATTCAATGGTCTCCCCACTTTTCTCACAAAAGTGGGAAAGTAATAGAAATATAAACATGAGAAAACACACAAGAGATAAAGAGAATAATGAACAACACAGATATGTATATATCAATAATCTGATTCTGGATACATAAGATAAGTAATGAAAAAACTTCCAAATCAACAAAAGTACACATAAGAAGAAACAAAATAACTAAGCATCCGATAGTGATGAAGCAGAACTCGATACGCGTATCCATTATATGATCAAGAGAAAACATTCACAAGTGAAAACAAGAAATAATTTGGATAGTGTAGTGTTAAAGTACACACACGAAAAGAGCTAGTAACACTCATCCTCAAGTGATGCACAAACCCTTCTTATAGAATCCATCTCATGCAACAAAACTTAATTGAATTGACCTTCATTGACACCATCTCTGTAGAATATGATTTTATGAGGTTTTAGGATCAAAGGAGGAATGGTTTGTACAAACTCAATGTGATGACAATGGACAAACAAATAATATCGAACTAGGGACACTTAACAAAGTAAACATTTAATTGGTAGAGAGCCATAGGGTCGAAAGGAACCTGAAGCAAAAAAACCTTAAAGGGATTTGAATGTCTCAAATGGAGTCACCTTAGCCATAACTAAGTGAATACCAAAGGACACGAAAACTAAGAAAAATATGAAGAAAATCTAAATTGCTAGAAATGCTCTAAACAAAGTGTAGAACAATACTATAAAGTTGAAAACAAGAAAATGGAAGAAAACTAACCTTATAAATTAAAGAGATGGAGTCCCAAAGTGCTTGAGAGAATAGAAAAATGTTTGAAATGCCAAAAGGTGCACTATATGGGTTTTATACTCAGACATGACACTAGATGCAAATTAGCACTCAAACAGAACACTCGATCGATGCGCCACTGGATGTAACCTATAGCGCTTGAGTGGTAGGGTCGCTGGATGAGGCTTGAGCAATAGATGCAATGCTCAAGCGACCAAAGCCTAATTTCAATTCTAATAAAGTATAGAATACTCAATTAACTAACTTAGAGACAAGGGTTGACACAATATGAATGAACTTTTAAGAAAGTAATCAAAGTGAGCAGATAATTAAGTCCATAAACTTTCAACATTAGCTCAATCGGTAATAAATTAAGTTACCTTAGATAGTACGCATCAATCCATCAAGAATGAGATTTCAATATCAAAGGTAAGAGTTAATCACAATCTCAGATTTGAAAACCCAATGAATAACCATCAATGTATAAGAGAGTCAACATAGAAACATAAGCATTAATGTTCAAGGGAATATGACTAACTATCTAGTTCCATATTTTGAAATTGATCGCTAAGAAGAGATTCAGTCATGTCTTTGGTCAAATTAAAGAACACATCTAGTTAATTTGAACTAAGTTCGTTAGATTTCTATTTAAAATGGCCTCATTGATCTACATACAATACAACTTGAATCCTCTTTAATTTGATATATTTTTATTTTTCCTTTTATTTTTCATTTTCTTTTGAAAGTGGAGGCATTGTACACCATGATTAATATTGATTTTTCATTTTCTTTCATGGTTGCCCTTTGTATTGACTTTGGGGGTGTTTCCGAATGTTGCAAGTGTTTACATTTAAGAGCATGAATCCTGAAAAGAGTATGAGAGTTATGCTTAACCAATGATTCAATAATTTGTGCTGACTCAATTTGGGAAACAATTATAATGATCATAATCAAACAAGGTATGTGGATAATAAGATTTGAGCATGACAATAGATCATTCCAAAACAATCAAAGTCTACTTTATTGAGTTCCACTTAAGAAGTCCTCCTCTTGATCAAGCATAAGATGTAACCAATATTGAATTTCTCACATAGAAATACATTTAGTTATCAAGAATCAAATACATTAATAGTGATTAACAAATATTTATGAATCCATTTAAATCTGGTAGATATAGTATATTTCTCTAAGTCACAAAGTCAAGGTATTACAAATCATGCTAATATATTAAGTAAATAAACAAAAATCATGTGCTCAAAATAAAATAAGGCCAAAGGAAACACAAAAAGATATAAATACTAACCTCAACACCTTTGAAGGCTATTTCTAAGATGATCAATCAATTAGGCATATGCCTAGAGATTTCCTAAGGTACTCAAACCTAAGAGAATTTAGGGGTTTGGTAAAAATATTTGCAAATTGATGTTCAATGGGGATAAACTCTAGAGAAACAACCTTTTTTTCAACAAGATCCCTAATGAAATGATGATTGATTTCAATGTGTTTAGTACGAGAATGAAGAACAAGATACTTTGAGATATTTATAGCATTAAAGTTGTCATGGTGTATGCTTAGAGTCCTTTGCTCAATTCCATAGTTTGTAAGCATTTGCTTCATCCATGGGAGTTGCATACAATAGCTCCCAACAACAATATACTCAACTTTGACAATAAATAAGGATATAGAGTTTTGTTTCTTACTAAGCTAAGCCACAAGACAATCACTAATAAAAATACAAGCAACAAATGTGCTTTTTCTATCCTCAACATTTTCGGCCTAGTCAACATTGGAATATCTAACAATCATAAAAGAAGAATCATAGGGATACCACAAAATATAACCAAGAGTCCCATTTATATAACGAATAATTATTTTAATAAGCATTAAGTCTAACTCTTTGGGGTTTGCTTGATATCAAGCACAAGCTTTAACATTAAATGATATGTTAGGACGATGTGCAGTGAGGTAAAGTAAACTTCTTATCATACTTCTATAAAGCTTTTGCTCAATGTCTTTTCTAAATGCATCCTTTCTAAGCTTAATGGTAGTGCTTATAGGTGTTCTAGAGTGTTTGGAGGATTTTAGATTGAATTTCTTAACTAATTCCTTAGCATACTTGGATTGAGAAAAAAAGGTTCTATCTTTTAGTTGCCTAATTTGCAATCCTAGAAAGAAGGTTAATTGACCTACCATGCTCATCTTGAATTTAGTCTTCATCTTTTTGTCAAAACTAAGGGCAAGTTCTCTAGAGGTAGCTTCAAAAACAATATCATTTACATAAATTTGAGCTACTAATAACTCATCATTAGATCATTTTATAAACAAGATTCTGTTAATTCCCCATTTTTTCAAACTTTTTCTCTAAAAGATAGGTTGTGAGTATCTCATACCATGCTTTAGGAGTTTGCTTTAATCCATAAAAGGTTCTCTTTAACCTATAGACATGATTGAGGAATTTTGGATCCTTGAATCCCTTAGGTTGCTCAACATAGACTTCTTCACTCAAAATCCCATTAAGAAAAGTCATTTGGTAAAGCTTTATCCTCAAGAAGCATGTTATTGCCAAAAGTATCCTAATTGATTCTAATCTGGCTATAGATGCAAATGTCTTTTCATTATCAATTCCTTATGTCTGTGGGTTTTCTCACAGTAATCCTTTTTTTTGTCTTGTTTGTTCTTGAATATCCAATTTGTACTTATGACATGTTATTTTTAGGCATAGGGACTAAATACCACACATCATTCCTAATGAATTGATTTAACTCTTTCTTGAGTGCAATAGTCCAAGATTCATCTTCTAAGGCTTCTCCATGTTCTTTGGCTCCAATTGGGAGGTATAACATACAAAACTCATCTCATTCATTCTTGATTGTCTCCTAGTAACCACTTGTTCATTAACATTTCCCATAACATTTGAGATTAGGTGGTTCTTAGACATTCTGGATTTATGTTTATCCTTTATTTCTTTGATAGTGTCATCTGGAGGCACAACTTCATCTATGTTAGGGTCAATGTCTTTTTCAAGGATATCATTAGGGTTTTCTTTAGTAGTCTCCACATCTTTAGGGTTATCCCCAATTGATTCTTGGGTTGAAATTTGATTTATCAATTATATCTTAATCGATCATACCCAATATCATTTATAACCACATTAGAAGACTCTTTAATGACTTGTGAATTTTGATTATACACCTTATAGGCTTTATTAGAAGTAGAATAACCTAGAAAGATACCTAAATTATATTTCACATCAAACTTTCCAAGGTTCTCCCCATCCTTGATTATGTAGCACTCATTGCCAAAAGTCCTAAAATATTTAAGATTAGGTTTTCTTCTAATCCATAATTCATAAGATGTCTTCTTTGTTCCAAGTCTAAGAAAAATTCTATTGGTAGTATTAGTATAACATGTAGTACTAATCACTTTTGCCCAAAATTGCATAGGGATATTATGCATGCGAATCATCTCTAGCCATTTCTTCCAACACCCTATTCTTTCTTTCAGCTACTCCATTACACTAATGAGTTCTAGGGACTAAAAATTCATGTTTAATTTCTTTAGACTTGTAAAAAAGGTCAACATCCACATTTTCAAACTATTTCCCCCTATCATTCCCAATCCTTACAATTGGATGGCGGCCTATTTTCAATTGTATTTTATTGAATAATGACTTTAATCGCTCTATGGCCTTTGATTTCTCCCTTAAAAAACTCACAAAGGAGTATTTCAAAAAATCATCTACAATCACAAGAACATATCTTTTTCCACCTCTACTTTCAATTTGCATTGGACCCATAAGATCCATAGAAGAAGATCTAAAGATCTAGTGGTCCTTATCTCCTTAACCTTTTTGTGTGAACTTTTAATTTGTTTTCCTTTCATGCACTTACCACAAATGGGTTTAGGTTCACCACTAGGTCTAGGGATACCTCTAACTTTTTCAGTATTCACTAAATGCACAAGATCCCCATAGTTTATGTGACCTAGTCTTCAATGCCAAAGCTTAGTAGGATCAAGCTTAACCTTATTGCACATAAGAGGTGTTCTAGAGTTAGGATTTATGGCATAACAATTCTCAATTGTCCAATGTCCTATGATGACTACCTTTGCCTCTTTATTAACTACCTTGAATAAGTCTTAGTGAAAATTCACTTTATGGTCTTTAGTTCTAGGGTGTGAAATTTCATTCACAGATGAAGGCTTATTATTATTTTATCTCTTTAGTAAAGGCATTATTCTTCTCAAGGAGATAATGACGCTTAGATTTAAGAAATCTAATTTTCTTAAGTAAATTAATCTTTTTAGCATTAAGCACATCAATCTTGTTCTTATGAGCATTAAGGATATCATGATTTTTCATATAACTCTTAATTAGTTTCTCATGCTCATCAACAAGATTATTAAAGAATTCAACCCTTTGTTCATTAGTGAACTCATCATCATCACTATCACAATCGCAACCACTATCATGCATAGATTCCATTGAAGCAATAAAGGTAACTAGCCATTGGAATCATACCTTGCATCTTTAGAAGTTATGGAAGTACTCTCTTCAAAATTAGTATCACTCTATGTTGTTTGCATAAACTTTTTGGCATATTTGGGACTAGGACAATCTTGAGCATAATGTGCTAGATCTCCACAATTAAAGTAATCAACTTTTCTACATTTTGAGGAACCTTTTCTTTTCTTATTGGATGATTATTCACTAAGTCTTTTTCATTTTCTAGATTCTTGGTTCATGTAGAACCTTTTACTGAATTTCATGACCTTTTTAATCATTTTAGCCAGATAGGCCAATTCATCACTAGTTATATCATATTGTGGACCCACATTTTTCACGTGCGTTCCCACTCGATCAGCGAGACTCGCTTTTTATTTGTGAAAAATTAATTTTTGGAAAAGTTGGAGTCGCCACTTATTTTATTTTTATTTTAAAGAGAAAATTAAACAAGAAATAAAACCCTAAAAAATGACTCCATAGTTTTTGGAAAAGCATGTCTTCGAAAAACCCGAGTCTAGGTTCGGGGATCAAGTTTCTTATTGGGAAGGTACCTCTAGGAGGTAGCACCCCTCTAAGCCCTATAAAGGTTTCTACTGACTAAGTTGGGGGAAATGTGGCAATTAAATGATTGATCATAGATACCTAGGTAGTCTAGGTGATTTCAAGAAAATAGTATGTCAAACAAGAAAGTCTGATCGTAAGAGAAAGTTAAAGTGCATACCTGAATGACTTCTCAAAGCACTATAATGAAACATAAAAGTTAGTATGAAATATATCACACAACGCGTGGTTTATCCAAGCAAATCAAGTATACACCTAAGCACCCAAGAATCACATCAAGTATGGATATAGTTATCAGTAGCATACGTGTCCATAGAATTCTAAAAGGGTAAGTGTGGAGGAGCGTACCTGGATATCAAGCTAGTACTCCTCTATGGGAAACGAAGTTAGGCCAATAAAAAATTCAAAATAATCTCATATATACCATAAAGAGGAAGCACAATCAATCAAATATCAGACAAGCTATGCTAAAGGAAATATCATGGATGTTGGCCCTCCATCGAAGCCCTAATTAATTTTGCATGAATTGATTATATGAATTTCATTATTTGGAATCATGAAGTTTGTTCATGCTTATTGAAAATCGAGAAAATCATGAAAATAGTTAAAAATCAAATAAAATAGTGAAAGTGCATGCTCGAAGGAAAGTGTAGCAAATAACATGTTAAAATTTGGATTTTTTGCCTAGAAACTCCTAAGGAACTTTAAAGAAAACCAAAGTTATTTTGGTGGAAAAAAGTTTTGAAATCCAGATTTAAGATGTATAAGATCACAAAATGAAGAAAAAAGAAACATTAGGAGGAGTATGATATGTGGCAAGGTGGTCATGTTGGAGTGGAACCAGGGAGTATGACTGTAGCTAGATTGCTGATGGTTGTGTGAAGAGGCCTCTGTACATTGCTGGCATGTCTGGAGAAGAGTTGACCATATTTATTTCAAAGCACGTGCTCACTTGCTGTCAAAGCAATCGCCATGGTCGGGGCACATGAGCAACATGTAATGAAAAAAGGACCCCACAGTTGATGTTTAAAGAACCCATGATAAAACTTTTATGCAGGTCATGAGGTAAAAATATTGGTACACAATTGAAATCCTCCAGCAGTTTCTGTGCAACTTCTTCCTATTCACTTGCATCTATTTCAACCTTGAGAGACCCTGTAGGGAATTAAACCGAATTCCCAACCTATGAGAAACAAAAAATAGAGAAAACACACGCCAAAGAAAAACAATCACACGCACAAGACAGTATTTATGTGGTTCGGAAATTTGCCTACGTCCACGAAGTTGCAGGAATATCACTATTATTAGGGAAGAATACAGAGTACAACCCCAACGGCTACAATATTTTCTCTCTATATATAACACAGTAACCACACCACACTAAAAAACCTTAATTACAAAAGGTGGTTCCACAATGGGCTAAATGGGTCCAACAGGCCTCAGTAAATCTCCCATTAAAAAAGCCATGCAATATTATTCGGGTTGGGTCATCAAATCGGATCAAACAAAACTAGGCTCCACAAAGCCTAACAAATCTCCCACTTGGAGACTAGTCCAATCACCAATATCAAACCGTTATCCTCCAAGAAACAATCCCTCATCCCTGCAACTCATTCTTCTGTCCTCAAGCTAAAAGACCAATTGAAGCTGCGCACAACTTCAACTTCTCAATAGTGACACCCTTAGTCAACATGTCTGTCGGGTTCTTAGATCCACAAATCTTCTCAAGTATTACTAGTTTATCTTCAACAAGATAACGGATAAAGTGGTATTTTGTTTATATATGTTTCGACTTTGAATGAAAAGTCGAATTTTTGGCAAGAAAAATTGCACTATGACTGTCATTGTGTAGAATGCCCATCTCCTGCTTCTTATCCAATTCATCTAAGAAACCATGTAGCCAAATCATCTCCTTTCCAGCTTCAGTTGCTGCAACATACTCAGTTTTTATAGTAGACAAAGTAACAATCTTCTGTAAATTTGAAGCTCATGATATAGCTGTACCACCCAGAGTAAAAACAAACCCAGTAGTACTCTTTCTATTATCAATATCACCAGCAAAATCAGCATCTACATAACCCTGCAGTTTCAAACTTGCACCTGTGAAGCAAAGACATGTATCTAATGAACCCTTCAAATATCTTAGAATCCACTTAATTGCCTTCCAATGCTGCTTTCCAGGCCTACTCATGAATCTGCTCACAACTCCCACTGCATGTGCAATGTCTGGCCTTGTACACACTATAGCATACATCAAGCTGCCAATAGCTGATGCATAGGGCACCTTGCTCATATGGTCCCTTTCTTCTTTTATCTTCGGTGATTGTTCTTTGCTTAGTTTGAAATGACTACCCAAGGGTGTGCTCACTGATTTAACTTCATTCATGTTGAACTTGCTAAGGATTTTCTTCACATACTTTTACTATGAAAGCTTCAATGTACCATTAGCCTTGTCTCTAATGATTCTCATACCAAGGATTTGCTTTGTAGCTCCCAAATCCTTCATTGCAAACTGTTTGGACAATTGCTTCTTCAGATTATTAATCTCCTGAATGCCAGACCCTGCAATAAGCATATCATCCACATACAACAGTAATATGATGTAAGAATTGTCAAAAGGCTTAACATAACAACAGTGATCAGCTTCACATCTCTTGAACCCAATTCTATGCATAAAACTGTCAAACTTCTTGTACCATTGTCTAGGAGCTTGTTTAAGGCCATACAAGCTTTTTCTCAGTTTGCAAACTAGATTTTCTTATCCCTGAGCAATGAACCCTTCTGGCTGAATCATGTAAAGGTCTTCCTCCAAGTCACCATGAAGAAATGCTGTCTTCACATCTAATTGCTCAAGATGTAAGTTTTCCGCAGCTACCATTCCCAGTACAAGTCTGATTGTTGACATCTTCACAACTGGAGAAAATATCTCTGTGTAGTCAATGCCCTCCTTCTGCTGGAACCCTTTAACAACTAATCTGGCCTTGTAACGTTTGCTACCATCATGCTCATTCTTTATTCTGTATACTCACTTGTTGTGCAAAGCCTTCTTTCCTACTAGCAATTCAGTCAGTTCCCATGTCTGATTCCCCAACAAGGAATCCATCTCATCCTTCATGGCTAATTCCCACTTACTTGAATTCTCATCTTGCGAGGCTTCATCATAACACTCTGGCTCACCACCATCAGTCAACAAGAGATAATTTAAAACAGGTGAATAACGTTGCGGAGGTCTAATGTTCCTGGAAGATCTGCGAACTTCAGCTACAGGTGTACTCAGATCTACTTGTGAATTTACATTCTCCTTATCTTCTTTACCCCCTTTTTGGACAGTACTTTCAGTCAATTCATCTAAGTTAACAAACTTAGATTTCTTTTGATCTATCTCTGTAACATCTGACACTATAGTTGACCTGTCCTTGTATATAACCTGTTCATTAAATATCACATTTCTACTTCTGATGATTTTCCTGTTTTGTTCATCCCAAAACCTATAGCCAAATTTCTCATCACCATAGCCAATGAAAAAACATATTTTTAACTTTGCATCAAGTTTACTACGACCATCAGAATCAATATGAACATAAGAAACATAACCAAAAACTTTTAAATGTGAAAACTTCACCTCTTTACCGCTCCAAACCTCATCAGGAAGTCTGAACTCTATGGGAACTGATGGTCCTCGGTTTATAAGGTAAGCTGCAGTGCTAACAGCATCAGCCCAAAAAGTTTTTGGTAGTCCAGCATGCAACCTCATACTTTTAGCACGCTCATTGAGAGTTCTGTTTATGCGCTCAGCCACACCATTCTGCTGTGGTGTCCCAAGAATAGTCTTCTCCATCCTAATTCCCTGTGTAGCACAATACTCATTAAACCCTCCATCTATGTACTCTCCTCCATTATCTAATCTCAAACATTTTATTTTCAAACTTGTTTATGTCTCAACCATAGCCTTCCACTTCTTAAAAGTTTCAAATACATCAGATTTATTTTTCAGAAAATAAACTCATACCTTTCTGCTTGAGTCATCAATAAAAGTGATGTAGTACCTTGAACCACCAAGGGATGCAACCGGAGAAGGCCCCCACAAATCAGTGTGTACTAGTTCCAATTTTTCAGCCTTCGGTGTCCTGCCAGTTTTCAACAAGCTCACTTTTTTTTGCTTTCCTAAGATGCAACTTTCACATATGTCAAAATCAATGGACTTCAATTCTGGTAGTTTTCCTTTTAACAACAACATCTTCATCCCTTTCTCACTCATGTGACCAAGTCTACGAAGCCATAGGCTTGTATCAGTACTTGCATCAGCAACTACAATTGTGTCTCTTGGACATGAGGTCATATACAGAGTACCAGTCTTCTTTCCACGAGCCAATACCCTAACTCCCTTTGTAACCTTCCAATTACCACCAACAAATAGTATTGCATGTCCTTCATCATCAAGTTGTCCAACAGAAATCAAATTCCTCCTCAGGTCAGGAATATGTCGAACCTTCTCCAGTAACCAAACAGACCCATTCGGCAACGATATCCGGATGTCTCCCAGACCCACAACATCCAAGGCTGAACCATCAGCCAAATACACCTTACCCAAATCACCTGCAACATAATTCTGTATGATTTCTCGGTGTGGAGTGGTATGAAACAAAACTCCTGAATCCAAAACCCAATCATCAAGTGGACTATCTACTGCAAGAAGTAATGCATCATGTACCTCTTCTGTTACAGCATTAGCAGAATCATCTTCATTCTTCTTCTTAGGACTTTTGCATTGCCTTCTAAAGTGACCTGTTTTCCCACAGTTCCAGCATTGTACTTGTTGGCTTGATCTAGATTTGCTTATGTTCCAATTAGAATTTCTAGATTTTGATCTACCCTGGTTTGAATTTCTGTCATTACCTCTACCTCTTGTCTCAAGGTTTAGGGCAGAACCAGATCTTGAGGTTTCGCCTGCATCTCTTCGGCGAATCTCCTCAGCCAGAATTAAATCTCGTATATCATTGTACTTGAGCTTTTCCTTTCCCGTAGAATTGCTTACTGCCATCCTCATTGCCTCCCAACTGTTTGGCAAAGAAGCCAAGACGATCAGAGCATGAATCTCATCATCAAAATCAATTTCTACAGACTTGATTTGTGATTGTATTAAATTTATTCAGATGTTGTGCTACTAATGCATTCTCTGCATCTTCAAATTGAACAATTTCTTCATCAGATGCACCTTATTGTTTGCGGTCAGCTTTTTATACATACTGGACAAAGCCTTCATCAGATTTGATGTGGCCTTCTCCTTTACAACATTGTGTGCAACAGACCTAGACAGAGTTAACCTAATAACTCCTAGAACCTGTCTGTCAAGAAGTGCCCATTCCTCAGCCTTCATACTCTCAGGTTTTGTCCCCAAAAGAGGCAGATGCAATTTCCTTCCATAGAGATAATCTTCAATCTGCATCCTCCAATATGCAAAGTCTGTGCCATCAAACTTTTCTATTCCAGACGCCTTTCCTGCTTCCTCTGTCATTGCTCCCACTCAAACCTAACCCTAGGCTCTGATACCAGTTGTAGGGAATTAAACAGAATTCTCAACCTGTGAGAAACAAAAATAGAGAAAACACAAGCTAAAGAAAAATAATCGTACGCACAAGACAATATTTACGTGGTTCGGCAATTTGCCTACGTCCACGGAGTTGAAGGAATATCACTATTATTAAGGAAGAATACAGAGTACAACCCCAACGGCTACAATATTTTCTCTCTATATATAACACGGCAACCACACCACACTAAAAAACCCTAATTACAAAAGGTGGTTCCACAATGGGCGGCCCAACAGGCCTCAGTAAATCTCCCATTAAAAAGGCCATGCAATATTATTCAGGTCAGGTCGTCAAATTGGATCAAACAAAACTAGCATCCACAAAGCCCAACAGACCCCACATAAATAACCTCTGTTTCAGGGGAGAAACCATCCTTTAAATGCAATAGAAAAGCATCTTCATCTAAACTAAAGCACCATTTGGTAGTCACTTTATCTCTTTCAAGATGCAGCCATGGTACTCTATGATTTATCTACAGCCATGATGCTTTAAAAATCCGTCGTGAGTCCTCTAAAAAATCTGGTGAAGCTCCTTTTCAAAAAGCTGTGTTGTCCCCTTTAAAAATCCGATCATGCTTCTTTTAAACAAAGAGGGCTATGCTTCCTCTTTCAAAATCTTCATTCCCCATATTTCTGAATTTAAATTCCAGAATCTCATGCAAAGGTTCATTGGTTGCAGATATTCCTGACAGATGGCTTGACTCCAGCATGTAATAACTTTCTATGAATTCTGGAAAGCCGCCATTTTGAAAAAAACCATAAGTTTTCTATTGCAAGCCAGACCCAATTCCACTACCCCTTGGACTTCCAGTAGCTTCAGAACCTTCATGCTGATGTGTACATATACCATTACTGATGCCATGAATGAATACCCCACACTATTTTCAGGACGAACACCATGAGCGAAGCTGAACCGACAACAACAACCATATTTTTGGAATTGGAGCTCATAAAAAAAATGAAATTGCAATTCATTTTTCCAACATTCCTCTTCTCTAATCCGCCTTAAAGATTTCAACTATACGACGGTGAGATGCATTCAATTCCCAGCTGAAGAAAAAGAACAAAATCAGCTTATGATTCTATTTATTTATCAAGAACAAGTTGATGATCTCTTTGATATACAATTTGGATATTCGTAATCCAAATGGGGAATCCTCTAGCAACACTTCAATACTAGAAAAGTCAGAATGTTTTGCTATCTTCCAACTACAGTGATTTCATCTAGCATTCCGCTAAGAGTGAATAGTTGAGAATTATGCTTGAAGTTCCTGAATTAAGGACATTTCAGCATCTTGAATCAGGGTAAGTGGCTGCACTAGTGGCGAATTTTCCAAAGACAGCTTTTGTGAGAGTGGATTCCCATGAAGTGAAATGCTGCCCAGTTCCAGGGATTTCTTCCATTAGTTGTGTTTCAATGCCAACTGTAAATTTCTGTAATTCTGAACTCATGGCCCAGCATAGTTCAGACCTATTATCGCTAAACATGGCCTGAATAGGGTCTGAAGTATCAACCACGTCTGGAGCAATATCCTTTGAACCACTTTGACTTACCATTTTGCCTAGAAAAATATCACTTTTCTCTTCCACAACCTTAGTCACTGTCTCTGCAGAGAAACTATCGAATCTTGCAGTAACCTTCGTTTTGCAAGATGTTAAAAAAAAATTGTTTGCTTCTTCAACTCCAGATTATTAAAAGAACCTAAAGCCACTCCCATTAGGCTTTGCCAAGTGCTTTTAGGAAAACTTGACATATGAGAACAGCAACCAATGATTCCCCACAGCATAGGCACTTTCATCTCACGAGATGCAAGTCTTCAATTTTGCTTTAGCACAGAATTTTAATTCTGAACATGAGAAAGAAAGAGCAGATATTATTTCAGTGTTCGGTGCATGGGTAGTTGCCGGGAACTCCATTCTTTTATTGGAAACTAAGTCTTCACTGAAGAGTCCATTGGAGTTTGACAAAAGTTGTTATCATCGGATTACCTATCCTCTAATGGAGCATCTCGAGAAGTTCTTCAATAAAATCGAATAAGCATAGAAGTTAATTTCAGCTTCAGATGCAATCATGACAAATTAAAGCTGACTGTTAGCTTCTACTGGAACAGTATTCTGACTCCCAGCTTCTGGTTATCCAACTCCACAGAAAATTGATCTTGACATCCAGAGTTAAAAATGAATCTTGGACAAGAAGTTGAATTGGCAACCTGGAGTAATGCATTTTCCTTTATTTCTGAATCTTTCACAGTACATTTTAAGGACATTTGGCCACTTGTATCTGCAAGGACATCCATTAGTCCAGGTGTCTCATCACTATCTAACTCATCTTCGCAAGAGGGTTCATGGTGATTAGAAAATTAGAGGGATTCCTTTCAACATATAATAAGTTTAGAGGTAATTTCAGAGTATTTCCCAGGTCGTACGAGCGCTTGTAACTACAATTAGATGAGCAAATATTTGACAGCATGTTCGGAAAAATGATGAACTACATTCCATGGCCTGTTCGCATTTTTCTTCCAGTATCCGGATGGAGTTCTTAAGGAGCTCATATGGACTGTTCCTTGAATTCTTCTACTTCAAGCTTTCAAACAGTAGCAAATTTTGGGGGAATCATCTTTAGGCGTGGTTCTACTTACTCTTCCAACCGTTTCCTGGCATTTAACAAATACTTCATCATGATACTCGGCTACAAAGAAGTATCCTATCTCCAATCCGGGTTGCAGAGGCGTGTTCAATGAAGATGCAATAGAATAGGAAGAAAAGCAATCCGTAAACCATACTCCTCAAGAGGAGTTGAAAAGGTCTGGTCTGACAGCTTCCAAGTCCAACTTGAATGCTTTCGAAGAGAATTCTCTAGGATGATCTTGCCAGCATCACAGATGTCAGAATGTAGCTCCAATCTACTCATGGCATACCCTAATTCATTAGCAACGTCTTCATTGGCTATAAAATACATGTCAGCTCAAACCCATTGAAGATAACTTGCAGTGAGAGAAATTCCTAGAAAGTGACATGCCCAGTAAGCAGCAGCTGATCTAAGAACAGGACATGACCAAAACAAGACCAATTTTACTCTTTTTTCGTCGGAACTGCTGATAGCCATTAAGATTCCTTTTTCCTTAACCCTTCTATAACACTCTTGAAGTGTGTCTCCCAAGCATATAGCTTCAGGAATTTCATGTTTATAAGCGATTCTGTAAAAGCCTTCAGCTTCTCGTCCTGTGCTACCATGAACTTTATCTGATACAGAGGAATGAGATGACTTTATAGCATTTGAGAGTCGAAGCTACTTCTGATAAATGACTGTAGACAGTAAGGATCTCACTTGTTTGGGGTACAGTTTCTTCATTAAGCATCTTGCCAAATGGTTTCTAGATGTCAGAAGGGTATCAATGTTGTTTGTGGATTGAATATGACAAGAGGCATTTGAGGCGGAATGAAACTCTTCATATTAGAATTGAACTTGAAATCCTCAGCGTGGAGATTCGGCGTTGACTTTTCGGAAGACAATGGACTGATGAGCTCGGTGAATAGGTTTTCATAAGCATTTGCAGAATGGGAATGGCTTCAGCTGTAACCATGGCTTGGGACTTGGCAATATCTATTGGCATGATTGACCATGAATGTTTTAACTAGCATAAGATGTCCAAGACAGATTCTTGAGCAGCATCACTTCCAGACTCGAGCGCCCCTACCAAATGGGGGAATGCACAAGGTAGCTGCTTCAGAAATATGGATCTTATAAAAAAATTGGCAAATATTATATTTATGGCTCTCAGGACCTCTCCGTTGATGGCTGATGTGGACTACAACTCCTCTAATGCAGCTGTCAATAATCCAACTGACACATATTCTTGAAGCATGTGATTGGAATATAATAATTTGATCAGCAATGATGCCTGTGCAGCAACATCTGAATTAGGAGAAAGTAACGGTTCTTGAACTACCAATATGCCACCTACTTCAGCAATAGCTCGATTAATAATTCTACTGCACATCGCAAAGTTCTGTAATGCACAAATTGCCACCATTTTCATTTCTTCTGTTGGTTAATCTTCAAGCAAGCCTATCAGTGTACGACATGCTGATACAGAATCACTAGCTCTAGCAAGTCCTTCATGTTAGGAGAGATCATCAAGGGCAAGAGTTGCAAGGGGCCTAACATATTTTGGATCTGTACTGAAACAATAGCTGAAAGACTCTGTCAGATGGACAGTTTGGCGTATGTATATCTCGGGAAGCCTGATCAAGGGTGGATCAGGCAGCGGGACTCACGGGAGATCCAAATTCCTTCTAGAAAAGCCTAACCTTATAGAGAACACAAAACACTGGTGATAATCTCATAACACTGTTCATGCTAAGCAAGTGCATGTTCTCGAATTTCAGCATCAAGTCACTCATTGGAAGCATCACCTACCGGGACAAGAGCTTGTGCCTTGTTGTAGAGGTAAGCGAACCACAACTTCATGAAATCTCAAGTCCTCAAACCTTTTGCAAACTGCTCACAAATCTGCAGGTTTTGGAACTTTATTCAAGAGATTGAAGGCCTCTCTAGCAAGGTTTTCCTTCTCTTCGGTGTCAGAAGTTACAACAGCTCTCTCAAGAAACTCCACAACTAAGTAAAGTTTGTGATCAGTCTCCTTGTAATAGCCTAGCCAACCCTCTCACAATCTTGCACTAATATCATCAACTGTTCCCTTGTCATTAGGACCAGTGTAATACTCCATTAGGGAAGATATTAACCTAGTAGCAAGCTAATCACCTTCCTCGGAACAAACAGGTTGGTGGAATGTTAATTGAACTAATTCTTGTCGTAGATTAACATCAGAACCCTGAACCAAGCGTGTCACATGATGCTGACAAAGAAGTTGGAGCAAAAAACAGAGCTTCAGCAGATCTAAGAAATAACTGCCTAATACATTCCATGACTCTCACCTCCATAGCAGCCACTTCTGCAGGACTGAATGGGAGCCGCTGCCTTTTATTTAATGTTCCTCCATTTCCAGGTTCGATACTCCGAGAGTAAGCTCCAAATAAGTTTCTAACCATACTATTGTCACTAGCACCCAAGTGTGAACCGTGTCTATGGAGAATAAATCCAGTCAAGTTCCCTAGACCAGCAACACAACCATGAGTCCTCTTCTCTGGTTCCTCCTAGACCTTAGAAACTTCTCCGAGGTGCGAGTCTTGTTTTCGAGGACTTGCATTCCCTCATTGGAGAGTCTGCATGCAACTATCCCACTTTCAGACATAGCATTGGAAATGTCTAAACCACCTTTCATGACCACAACAGGAAATCCCCACTCAGGAAGAAGCAACCTTGATGAGCACCAGCAGAGTCCTTCGTTTATTCACTTTTCTTATTCCAATGTAATTGAAAGATCGATCTGTTATGGCATGAGATGTAGATAAACCAAATAGAAAATCATTCCTAGATGGATACCCAAGCTCCTTTCTTCCAGTCCAGTGACCCAAAAAAAATGAGTGAGCTGTCCCTACTAGCTTCAGGACCATGGCTTGGTGATATTATACCTCGATCCTTCGTTAAAGACAGATTTGAAATGGAAACGGGAGAAAGGACCAAATCTCCTAGATATTATCAGACCACTTGGGGCACTAAATATTTGAAAGGCCAATTCTCATAATGCATCAACCAACTTTCCATAAGTTGCCAGATTTAATCTCAACCTGGTTTCAATCATTTTCATTACTCAAAACATCCCAAATCTTACTAAGAGCAAGAACCGTGGACTGATCTCTTGTTGCAGGCACTCAGTGGGACAGTTCCAGTGTAGAGATGACCTGATGCTCTTTTTTACCCAAAAGTTGTAGATTTTCTTTTATCAATCATACAAGCAAAATAAATACTAGAGGGTCATCTTCATAGTTTAAATCTCTACAGCCGTCTGACCCCAAGCAACCCTATTATACACAGCTTTTAAGAAGTTTATGCCTTTTTTGGAATATTCATATCATCATGGTCTCCGTAGCCCAGGACACCAAAGGGGAAAGGGAAGAAATATGGATGCAAAAGCAAAAAAAAAGAAAAACAAATCCAAGAAAAACAAAGCAAGAGAGATAAAGGTGGGTAAGCACATAAGCCACATTTCATTATTTTCAAAAGGGCTTGAAGAATTGAACACGTTAAGACAAACTTAGTTAAAATTATATCAAGATTCCACAAACATTAAAGTTCAAACATAAATCTATGTTTCAGATATTTATAAAAAGGATCAGAGAAATCAAGAACACAACCATAACAGAGCAAGTTTATCAGTAATCCCAATTCAACACAACAAATAAGTGGCCTTTGATGTCTACTCCAATCAGCGAAATAAATGCTCAGAACCATTAGAGAATCATCCGGAATCGAACACAAAAAGAAGGCATAGGAAATAGCTGAAAACGTACTTGAGCAATCTTCACCGGGTTACTTAGCTTCCCTGCTATGGTTCTTTTCCGAAATCCTCTAAAATCAATCGTGAATTCTTGTTTTCCTTCTTCCCACCAAAACGATAACCTCCACAAAGACAGTTCCCAAAAAAGCATCCCCCCTCTAACATCCTTTCTCACGTGTGTATATATATATATATATATCAACTCCCAAAACCTCAATCTGTTCCAAAAAGGAAAATCCCCCCTTTCCTTTCTTCTTTTCTTTTCTTACTTTTTTCAATTCTTATTTTTTTTTATGTATTTGTATCAGCCACACAAAAATTCAATCTACCGAAAGAAATCCACTATCCTTTCTTTTATTTCCCTTCCTTTCCGAAAATCAGAATGTTTCTCTATGTCTACATAGGATCTCCTCTTTCCATATGTATGTAGCCTCATTAATCATCTTTTCCCTCCAAAAATATTTTTCTTTACCTTCTTTTAAGTGCACCTGCCTTAGTGAGAGTTGAACAGCAGCCCCCATTCTCTTGTCAAACAATAAAAACAAAAATAGAAAAAATAAAACCAAAGAAGAGTTAGCAATGTTGCAACATATAAAAGAATAAAGTAAAATAAAATAAATAAATAAAATAAAACAAAATAATTAAATAAAATAAAATGTTCAATTCTATATGGGCCATGCAAGTCATGCGACTATGTGAGTCATGCAAGAAATGTTAAAAAAAGGTCTCATAGGCCAAGTGTGCCTAAGAGGGCCTAAGTGAACCTAGACGGGCCTAAGGTGAGACTAGGTGGGCCTAACTAAGTCTAACTTAAAGTGCACATAAGTGAAACCTAACCTAAACTTGAAAGGCAACCAAGGTCATAATGTGGAGTCGGATAAACTCCTCAACCAAAGTCTCCAAAGTAGCTCAAAAAAGGTAAGTTATATGAGTAGTAATGGGCCATCAAAGTATCACTGTGGAATATTGGAAGTGAACTTAAAGACATGTGTTAAAGAGACAAAATGGAGGGCCTACACATGTCATTTCAATATTTTTCTCCTCATTCTCAGAATCCTTAGAGGCAAGGACTTTAGGCTTTTGGGAATTAGGGAGAGTCATCTCATATATTTGAATGGAGCCTGTAAGTTTATCAACTCTCATGGAATTGATATCCTTGCTTTCCTCTATGACAGTTACTTTAGGTCTAAATCTTTCTAGAAGAGATCTCAATATTTTTCTAACTACCTTTGAATATGGAATACGTTCTCTAAGGTTAAACAAGGAATTAACAATATCACTTAATTCAAAATAAAAGGAAGAAAAAGTTTGATTTTCATGCATCCTAATGTTCTCAAACTTAGTAGCAAACATTTATAGAAGACGTACCTTCATGAGTGACTTGAAGAATATCCCATGCTTCCTTTACATGTTTAGAAATCTTGTCAACCAAATGCCTAACTTTCTTTCCCAATTCCTAGACAAATGAATATTGTTAGGGAGGCAATTAGCTAAGATGTGCAATTGCCAATTCATCTTGTGATATTTGGCCAAGTATGTATTTTCTCATATCCTTTTATAAACAATAAAAATATATGTGTATTTATTATTAATTTTTTAACTAGTGTTATTTTTATCTTGCTCCATTATTTTGTAGGACTCAATGAAAGAGAAGAAAAAGAAGAGAGTTGTAAAAGGTTTCTTGAAATCAAATCTTGAAAACCCATAAGATATAAAAAAAAATTTGCTTTGCTAGTCTCACTTGTGTTGAAGGATGGTAACACAATTGAGGTACACTTCCCCATAGAGATTTTTGGGATAGGTTTTAAGACCTTCATAATGAGAGAAGACATAGGGAGTATGATATCATTTCAAGAATTGTTTGCAAATTGCATCTTATTCTATATGTGGTGAGAGACTTTTACATTTACTTTCATTTATTAATGAAAAATTTCAATATTTTTTTCCTTATATATATTGTGTTGTGTTTCATTAGGAGCTTGTAGGGACAATTGGTAGCTTTAGGAATGAGAGAACGTATTGCTTTTGCCAATCCTACAATAGTCTCCAAAGCTAAATCAAAATCATACCAAAATGAAAACAAAGCATGATTTATTGCAGAAATATTGATAAGATCAAAGCAAGTTGATTATATTTTTATCTCAATAATCCAGAGTAAGTTCTTCAATATATCAATGTTGCGGGGACTATGACTATGATATATTTTTCTTATTGATTTTAACTTCTATGTTTGTAATGTTAAAGGTTTCATTGGGTCTTAGTAGTTGTTGAACCTAAAACAATGACTTCATACTACCTAAACCCAGTAATGCAAGAACCATGTGAAGATCTCAAGGAGATTATTACTAAATAAGTTCATTTCTTTCTATACATAAATACAATTTACAAAATTCCAATAGTATTGATTTTTGTTAATGTAGGGAACCTAGAATCTATGCATGTCAAAGGAAAAAAACCAACTAAGAGGGAACTTGATTGGAGACTTGTTCTAGTAAGTTAGATTGTTTTTTTTTATTCTTTTTAACACATTCATGATTAGGTAAATGCATGACATTCATTTAAATGACATACTATTATACTTATGCTAGTGTCCAAGGCAAGAAGGTGTTATAGAATGTAGGTACTTTGTCATGAGGTACATAAAGGAAATTATTGACGATCCAACCCTTATTATATCAAAGGTTTGTACCTGATGAAAATTATGATTTTTTTTTTAAATTCATATTAAATAATTGAAATAATAATTTGTGTTTTAACCAAGGTTTGAAAATTTGTTTTTTTTTTTCATTGAAATATCAGTGAAAAGTCAATTATCGATGGTGGTCGAAATGATTTTGGGCACCGACAATCAGTTGAGAGAAAAATCGGCCAAAAATTGAAAAAATAGTTGATATATCGACAAAATTTCGGTTTTGCCACAAAATTTCAGTGAAATTTGGGTGTGGGAGCGACGCACGTGTGGGCAAAGGGAGGTTTAAAAAAAATCTGTAATTTTTTGAAATTATATATATATCCTTTTTTATTTTTTAATTATTCATTTTTAATTTATCTTTTATTTTAAATTTATATTATCCTTTAATTTTTAACTACTTTTCATATTTATCTCATTAATCCTATTTTAAAAAATTACTATCACTTGACTCTTAATTTTTTTTCATTTATCCTTTTAATTTTAAATGTTTTTATTTTAAAATATTAAAGATATAATTTTACTACAAAATTGCTACAATATAAAAAAATTAATGAAGTTCTAATATTTTATAAATTAAAATTAATTTGATAAGATAAATTATTAATAATTTTAATTATTTAAATAAATTAATGTTAATAGAAAAAGTTATCACTACATATTTGTAATAAAATTTTAGAAATTAAATCTCAAATAAGATATTTTATATAGTTCAATTTAATTTTTATTTAAAATGTAATAAAACATGTTTTAATAAAAGTATTTTTAAAATTTTAAAATAAATGAATATAAATATATTAAAGAAATTTTAGCTAATTTTTTTTATAAAATTTGATAAATATTATTTTATGCTAATTCCACTTACAAAATAACTTTAATATGTGTATTCTTACTTATTTTTTCATTTTTAAAAAGTTTTCTAAGCATTTTCATGAATTTTGAACTATTTCTGTTTTATCGATATTTTTGTCAAAATATCTACTAATATTTTTCTGATATTTCTGATATATTCGTAAAATCTAAGTATCGATACATCCATGTTTACTGATATTTCAAACCTTGGTTTTAACTTTTGATAGTTTAAAGGTCATCAAACATATTCTCATGGAGAGATTGATCAAATAAGATCTTAATGGGTATCATTTGTAACTAAATTGATACTTAACAATGGTACCCTCAAGAAGTATGTTAATTAATCTTTCTAATTTCTTACATTTATATTATCTAATTTTTTTTTACAAACATCTTTTAGATTTTCATTTTCCATTTTTTTTTTTGTTAAATAGTTGTAGTTGTCTTATTTGAATTCAATATATGCCCATGGCTAAGGGTGCAATCTTGGAGGGTAATTGGTTGCATTAATTATATTTAAAATAGTGCAAACTTCATTATGGAGATTTTTTTTAATAGAAATGATAAAGTTGTGTTGAACAATTGAAAGATAAAACTTTATTATGTGTTTTAAATTGTTAAATATAACAAATTGAAGACTGTAATGAAAGTTTTGTCCTTATTCCAAAAAACTTAGTGAGTTTTCTATTAACTTTTTTCTTTTATATAATTGATAATGTTATTCTTTTCCTTCACTATTGTTTTAAATTGCATTACTTCCTTGATAATACAAAGAATTACCTAGCAAATTCTTGGTGTCATTGAAAGTCATAGGTTTCGTATGTCGTGCAAAGTAGATTGTTTATCAAGCAAAATCATGGGCTACAAGAGATTTTTTTAATTTTGTTTATAGATTAATCCTTTTGTTATATGTGGATATGTTTTGTACATTCAAAATACTATAACTGCAAACCATGAGCTATAAATTGTGTAAATTTATTATTATTTTCTCATATATATTATTTGTTTTAAAAGTTTTTCAATGTTTAATAGTTGATTGTTTTTTCTTCTCATCATCATATGATATTTAGTTAAATTAAAAAGAGGAGTAATCTACCACAATTGAAGACAAGTTCGCAATGGCATTGTAACAAGTCTCCTTACAATAGGTTCTAATAGCATTTTTATTTAAAATTAACTTTTTTATCATAATTTTTCATAGTTATTAGCAAATGCATAAAACATAAGCACAGATGACCATTTCAAAATAGTCATTATATAATTCTAATGATTGAGAAAAAAATATTGCGTAAGAGTGAAAATAGTTATCAATGAATAATAATGATAGGTCAAAATAGACATTAGTAAGAGTGGATGATGGGAAGAAATAAATATTATTATGAAAAGATTATCAAAATAAACAATTAATAAATGAAATAATGATAGTGAAAAATGGATATTATTAACAAAAGATGACTTGAAATAATAGACATCATTAAGAAAAAATGACTTGAAACAATAGTAAAAAAAAAAATGACCCCCAATTGATGACTACCTAAAAGATGACTCTTTTTAAACTAGTTATCATTAACAAAGATGGCCTTTGTCATTGTCTTCTTTTTTCCTTGTAGTGGATAAAAATAATATAATTATTAACATCTTAAATATATGCTGAGAGGTGTTAAGAAAAACAATAATTAGTTATAGGTATAACAATCATAACCTCCAAGATAACCAACCCAACAACCTCAAGAACAAACTAACCAATCAATAAAAAAGTTTATCAATATCATCAACTAGAATATAAACAGTAATAAAAAAATATGCAATGAGACACAAGATTTTTATGTGGAAAACACTCACAAGCTATGGAGATAAAAAATTACAAGATTTAAGACTTACCAATCTAAATTCACTATTCGCTACCAATCTAAATCCACTATTTGAAATCAAGTTACACAAATTTATCTGGTCGCTTTACCCTAAAGATTTACTCTTCAACATCTATAACTTGATCCACATTTATGATGTAGCAACTCCTTATAGCTCCCTAGTAGATTCTTCGACCACTCCGAAGGGATTAAGTTTTTCAACCCAAAATTCAAAGATCAAATCCTTAAATAAGAGATCAAGAATGATGTGGCACTTCAGGCTTTCTCAAAGAGATCCTTTCCAAGGAATGAAAGATCTCTCAACTATATATCTCAAATCTCCTTGCCCAAATAATCCTCAAGGGGTTATTAGAGAGGTATATATAACCACAAGCCAATAGAGTCCCGGTATCTTAAGTTTCCAAATTAGAGTTTGAGTGAAATTCATCTAAAATTTGTTTTAAAACTCGACAGGATTGTCATGACCCCCTTGAGCCCTTTGCTTGAGTAGTCCTTACTACTTGAGCGGGATGACCACTTTGAGTGACCCTTGCTTCTTTTAAAAAATCATTTTAAACATTTTAAGTTCAAAAATGATACTAAACCTTTTATACCTCAAAGAAGCCTTATATGCCACAAGTCAAACCTTTTCAGATATACTTGTGACTTCCTAGTTGGATAAACAACAATCCTTGATCTTCAATGGAGAGCAAGTCACTATCTAAAAAGACTTCTATGACTAAATATTAATAGGAACAAAATTTCTAACATATAAACAAGATTCAATGTCTTAATAATATATAATAAAATACTATTAATTGTGTAGATGAATTTTATAGCTACAAGAGTCTTGACTTACAATGAACAATATGTATATAAGAGAAAGTAAATAGTTAAAAATAGTATCAAAGTCAGTATCTAACCCTATGTAGGACTCAATTGCCTTACTTTGGTGTTAGACCTTGTATGGTCCCATAAGGAGGTGTCTTTCTATTTGAACCCATAATCTCATATGATAGGACAAGTACATCATGTTTGTGACATTTCATATTAGTTAGAATGATATGTGTGTGTGTGTGCGTGTGTGTATTTGAAAGTAGTAAAGGGCCTTAGGCCTCAAGTAAGTAATATCTATTTAAGTAAGTCAATAATTACAAGTGATATCAGAGTGCAATCTTATAGGACATGATGATTATGCTTGCATCGGGTAATCAGGATATCACACATCAACTAAGAAGATAAGATACTAGTACTATATATGTAATATACTCCTTTTAAATATGTAATGTTTTTTTATAACCTTAATTTAAAATAAATAATATCTACATAGGAGGAAATGAAGGTTACACACTTACCATGAATGTACTTAAAGGTTGCCATGGAATGAAATATAACTCATTGATTATCTTAATTAACTTACTCTCGTAATTCCATAAGACCTTTCTCAGTTATATTGAATTATTAAAAAATCAAATTAAAAATACCATTAAACTCATCATAAAACCCATTTATAGAATAAATATAAGTCATGTTTGGAATAGTTTCTCAAATAATAAAGACACTATTTGAAGGTCAAACACTATTTTTAAGAGTGTTTAGATAAAATTCACATGGGCCATACGCTTCTTAGTATGATTTGCATGCATTTTGAATGTTTGTTTTTAAAAACTTGTTGTACCAAAAGTAATTTTAAAAGTATTGGATTCCACATGGTATGCCACCTTGCCCGATGGATACACAATTAAGGAGGCCGATCATGAATGCTACAAGTGTGGGAGTGATCTTGTTTAGGGAGGGCTAAGACGACGCCCCTCATAGTTCTGAAATGAGTGGGATACTATGATCCATTGGTAGTAAGGCCACCTTCCACCCAACTTGATTTTCACTTGGGAGGACAAGCATAACTAGTTTAAGTCCCATTTCTTGAGGTCTCGAGGACAGATACTGGTGTGCTGGAGGATAATTTATTTTGGCAGCTCAATCCTCACGGTAATAATTATGCTAAAGCTGCCTAAAAAGATCTACAGGTGATCAAGAGGGCCCCTATTGCAATCTTTTTATCATCAAGTTAAGCTTTATTTGGGGGGGGAGGGGTTATGTTTTTAGGCTCGAATTTGAAAAAAATTGAACTTTTGGTGCATTTTTTTTTAAGCATTTGGTTCCATCAACGTAAAACCCAGAACCTAAAATAACCTCTCTCAAGTTCTCAAAAATAGTAATTCCACTACTTTTCTTATTATTTAACTACCCTTACTCTCTCTCATTTCATCTTACTCTTTCCACTCTTTTTGTTTTGTGTTTGTTTTAGTTTTTGTTTTTAATTCTTTCTATCTTTTTTACTTTACAAACCCAACCATGCCCTTGTTTTTCTAATTTCTTATTTATTTATTTTTTATAATTACAAACTCACATTTTTCTAAATACACCATTTATTTTTGTATCTTTCTACTTTACAAACTCATCCAGCTTGCTTAATACACTCATTTTTTTAAAAAAAAAATTCTCTTCATAAAAGGTTTCTAAAATTGTCAACTTTTAAGATAAACATTATAATTATATTTTTATTAAAAATGCATAATTATATTAACAAAATTTTAAGAATAAATCATGATATTTTAAAAATTCATGCAAATTTTTATCTACTTTAAAATGAAATTAAATTATAAGCAAAATTATAAAATAAAAATGATTATATTTTAGTACAAATTATAAAGAAGATTAGTATTTTAATAAATTTATAAATTATATTTATTTGTTAAAAATGAACAATGATATTTTGATCAATGATAAATATTAATATTTTATTTAATATAATTAAAAATAAATAAAATTCACTTTTTAATATATGCAAGTGAACAACTTTCTCTACTTGTATAAGTTAATTCATCTTGCAATATTCTAATTTGGTTAATTTGGACTGAATTTCTTATAATAATTGATATAATTTTTTATTTCCAAATTATTTTTAAAAACTATTAGAACCGTCAACTAAATCAAACACATTAAAATTTACATGATTTTAAGTTCATTTGTCAAGTTAAAATAAAAGAAATATTGTTATATGTGGAAGAGAAATCGATACAATCATTTTGGACTAGTTTTGATCCCAAAATTTTTTGTATTAATTGATCGAATTTTTTAATTCTAAATTATTTTTAAAAATTACTAAACTTACTAACAAATTCAATGAATCAAGTCTTGTTTGATTGACAGCTCTTCTTCCTAACGAGAAACTTTATGAAATTTAGCAAACTCATTGAGTGATTTTATAAAGTTTTTGCTTAATAACAAAAGTAGTACATGTCTAAGTTTGGATACATGTTTAAATAAGTGTTGATATATGCATAAACTAAAGGTAGTACACATTTATATATGCTTATTCATACTCAATTTTCTCACAAAGCACACGAATTTTGAATCAAATAAGACTTAATGTGTTAGATTCTTCATTTGAGTTGAATAAAGTTATACAAACAATAAAACGAAATTTGAAGCCTTCTAAGAGACCTTATAAGATATATATATATATATATATCTTAATTCATAATGAATATTCTATGTGCATGATTCAAAGTAATCTTTTCCTTTCATTTTTAGGGGAAAAAAAGAGAAGATATTCTACTCTTGTTAGACAACATTAAACTGAACCACAATTTTCCTATAGAGCTTTGTACCCCCTATTTACATTAAATGCAATAGATGAATAGTCATTCAATGAAAAATCATTTGAATATTTCATTTCATATCACAATAACCATATAGATCCACCTCATAGCATTTTCAAGGCATTTGAGGATTCAATCATATTTATGTATAATTTGATTTCTCGTAGACTAGCTTTTTTGGTGGCTTTCAAAGATAAAAATCCTTCATTAATCCATAAATTGACTTAGGTAAAAATCCATGAACTCAATTTGTTATTTCAAGGTATCTTTTAGTTTGAAGGTTTTATTGAAATCACGGTTTTAGTATGAATATGATGTTTCAATTGATTCATAGGGTCTTAACAAGAGAATTTCTATCAATAATAAAGACAACAATATAATACTCAAATCACATTACACATATGAAGGATTTTGCAAGTTATTGATCAAGGCTTAATAAAAGAACTTTATAAGTTTCCAAAAATTGAAGATATAAATCAAGAAATTGAATTTAAATTATTGTTGAAACATACCAATTGGTGGAATCCCTGATAAAAGAAAGAGACATTATGTATAAAATTGTGGGAGGATATTGATCGTGGAGAAAAATGAAGATAGAGTTATATTCACTATTGTGAAAAACTATGACAAAGAATAATAATAAGGAGAAATGAATGAGAAAACAAAAGTAAAAAACACCTAAAGCACACAATGATTTATGTGGTTTAATGTGAATCTGCATTTTTCACATGTGTCCCCACTTAATGGGTGAGACTCATTTTTTAATGGTGAAAAATTATTTTTGGAAAAGTCAAAGTTATCACTTATTTTATTTTATTTTAAAAGAAAAAATAAAATAAGAAAGAAAACCCTAAAGAAGTGGCTTCATAGTTTTGGAAAAACGTGTCTTTGAAAAAACTCGATATCAGGTCCGGGGATCAAGTTACTTATTGGGAAGATACCTTAAAGAGGTAGCATCTTTCTAAGCCCTAAAGATGTCTCTATTGGCCTAGTTGAGGGAAATGTGATAATTAATCAATTGATTGAAGGTACCTAGGTAGACTAAGGTGATTTCAAAATTCTATTATCACTAGCATGCTATATATATATATATATATATATATATATATATATATATATATATATATATATCAAATCTCAATCACAAAGGAGAGTTAAGGTGTGTACCTGAACTACTTCTCAAACGCTATCATAAGACATCAAAGTTAGCTAAAAAATATGACACACAACATGCCTTTTTTATCAAAGATAATCAAGGAAGCATCAAGGTAATCAAGTATGGCATCGAACATGGGTATTGCTCATAATATTCTACATATTCATGGATTTTGGAGAGTGGGTGATAGAGAGCGTACCTAGGTAGCCAGCTAAGTGCTTCAATGGGAAACAAGATTAGCTTAACAATAGGTATAAACAATCTCATATACATCATAGAGAAGAATCAAAATCAATCAAATATCGAACAATCTCCTCATTTGAATCAATATCAAAGAAGATATCAAGAATATCGGACCCCCCACCAAGGTCCAAATTACTTTTGCATGAATTGGTTCAATGAATTCCATTATTTGGAACCATGAAGTTTGTTCATGCTTATTTAAAAAATAAGAAAATCAAGAAAATCATTTGAAAACAATGAAAATGCATACCGGAAGGAAAATGGTAGCAATCATTTGAAAAGAGTGAAAATGTATACCGGAAGGAAAATGGTAGTAAAAGGTTTATTGGAAGTGAGGATTTTTATTGTCTAGAATAAGTCTAAAGATTGGATTTGTAAAAGCAGGGATTGTTTAGTTGAAAAAGGATTTGAAATTTCAGAACAGTAAATTCCCAATCAAATAAGTAATAAGAGGAAGATAGTATGCAACAAGGTAGTCAATGCTGGAGTGAGGTCCGGGGTGGGCACTGTGACTGTATTGGATCCTTGACTGCATTATGCCCTTTTTTGTACCCAAATCAGAAATTTCGAGACTCCTTCTAAGAATTTTAGTCTGACAAGTTTTGTTGTGCCTGAGGGAATTGTTGTCGTAATTGAAGTTGATGAAAGGGTTGAGGAGGCTGCCCCAAAGACCTCTGCTACTGTAGAATCTCGGAGTTTGAAAACCATTCTGCAACTTGGAAGTTCTACTTCATTAGTAGTTTTTCTATCTTTCTTTGGATGTAACTCCCTCAAAAGAATAAATAGCACACAGAAATCAATTTTGTGCTTCATAAAACCATATCCTTCCCTCTTCAGGCGCATTGGAAATCCGTATTCTGATTACTGGCATAGCACAATGATTCACCAAGATTTCCCATGAGCATGCTGAGCAAGATTCACAAGAGCAGCCTTATTGAGAGCTTTGGGAGTGCAAAATGTGATTAACAACTTTCAGTGTGCAGAAACAGTGTCTGGAGCAGCATCTTCAGTCTTTGGGGGTGTGATCTTTGCAGTGGTAGATGATTCATTTCATATCTGCGTCTTGTTTGTTTTGCAAAGCAGGAGTACCAATTCTTTGGGAGCTTCCTCATTCCTCCATAGTTCCCCTTTTCCAGCCTATGAAACACTTTCTATATGCTATGGTCCTAACCTAATTTTCCGCCATGTCTTCAGTGCCTTTCGAATAAACCCTTTTCGTCAGCCATATGATAATCCCCTTTAATGACAGCCAAGGCATTTCCACTGGTCGAAGAAGAATCAGGAATTCCAATTAGAAGGCTTTCTTTTTCGGTACAAACTGATTTCTGTTGTTGCCCACATCTTTCATGACTAAAACAGAATTATTCCTGTCTCTCTTCAGACCAGTCTCCGCTAGATTGATACATGTCGGAAAATAGACAACAGCAAGTGCCAAGAATCATGATGAAATCTCATGAGGGTGAAGTGCTAGTTGGTGAAGAACCTTTCTCATAATTGATGTGTCCCCAATTAACTGCAGAAGCTCATCTGGACTAAAAGTGGAGAAATCAGATTCATCAGATTGAAATTCTGAACCAGTTTCAAAGTCTTCTCCCAACCATCTAACCTCGTTTTCCTGAGTTGTGCATTGTTATTGATGAAGCCCTTCTCCTTACTTCTGTAGAGCGAACACAAGCCGCCACCAAAAATTGACTAGCCTGGGTTGCTAGTTTATGCATCTATTCACCATCAATTTTCCCTTTTCCTTCTTGGAATTTCTGGAACATGGAAGAAACCTGTAAAGAAGATGGTGGAACATTCCAGTAATGCAGTACATAGTAGGACATCTTTGAAGGGGAACCCTGCGGCCACTAACTTCAGCATCCTTTCGGAGTGGAGCACTAACAGATGAAGAATACATCAAGAGAATCCGTCAAAAGCTTCGAGATGAACACATTCTTAGGAAGAGATGTAGAAGCTTCCTGATTATTGAAATCATTCTTTTCAGGTGTAGTGATAATGGCTTTTTCCTTTCCCCTTACTTGCAGCAACCTCAATGTCCATGGCAGCTAAGAGGGAAAGACTCTGAGGAGGTTTCTGATGAACCTTGGAGTTGCTGACGTTTGAATCAGTAAAATTCCTATGCCCACCTGTAGGGGCTACTGAGTTTATATCACCCAATCTGCCCTTTCTGTCTAGGCGAAGAATGAAAGACTCTTCCCATCCAAATACATAGAAGTTAATAACAAGATCATAATGTTTATTAACCAGGACACTCTACTCATTTCCAACTTGAGTGTCATTCCACAAAACCAAGGAACTGTATCTGGAAAGGGTGCTTATAAATGGTACACCAAAAGGTGGCCGTGAAAGCCATGTAGAAGTGGGAATTAAATGGAGGAATAAGCTGCCTGAGACCGTGCATCAAAGGTGGCCCTTCCTTGTTGGCGCTGAAGCAAACACTTCCAGCTCTTTGTCTTCTTTTTGGGAAGTGTAGTTCCATGGATTCCCCATCCATTTTATGGATGCTTTGATCGATAGAAGAAGAGGTAAGGACCCAAGCAAGTGGTATCTGGTTTCTGACTTTTCTGTCAATGCTTGGAATCCCAATCCCTTCCGAATACTCCTTGAATGTCAAAATGGTTGTGGACAACACCATCAAGCTTCATTCCTCCAGTAAAAGGAAGAGTTTTCAATATGAAAGGTATCATATAAATCCATAAGCTGCGTGCCCAAAAGGAGAAACTCTTCTCTTCCTCAAAGGTCACCCAAACATGAACTTGATCAACAACTGTAAACGGCAAATCACTTTCTTCTAAGCGAGTATTTCTGCATAGCAAGGACATCTGTAATTGGGAGGCCAGTCTGGCAGGAAGGTATTCATCATCAGAATTTTCCACTCTAGGTGCTCGTCATCTATTTTCTTCTTAATTTCCTTAAGCCATCCGCCTTGCTTTTCTAGATCCATTGTAGTTGGCTCAACCTTAGCTTCTTCAGTTTTCAAGTGGTGGGCAAGATTTATCCGCATCTGGGTACAATGCTCCTTGGGCCAAGTGAACATGTTTCTGCTGGAAGACTCTCCTCAAGCAATATTGCTTGGCTTCTAGTAAGTTGTATCCTCTTCCAAAAACTATCCAGACCCCAAAACGAGCCACCCCCCTTTCCTTCATTTTCTCTCTGAATATCTTGCTTTTTCTTCCCCCATCCTACTCCTCACGAAATTGATCAATCCCCCTATAGCTAGCAAAGGGACTGTAAATCCACAAATGTTCAGTTATGCCTTTTCCGTCTTGCTTTGAATTCCAATCATCAGTCTCCATAAGTGAAGCACGAGCCAGATTAATTGTAAAGCAGTTTTCTGGTAGCTGTAAAGGAAGTCAAGATTGATTAAACCATCCCATGTCCATATAAACAATTCACCAGAACAGGATTATGAGAATCTGATCATATAACAACATGGAGAATACTAGGATCTCCACTTTTCATATTCAGTCTTTGAAAGCCTGTAACACGGCCAAGGTCATAACACAGGTTTTGAAGATAAAAGATTTGGGGTTCAGTTCTCCATCCTGACATTTTCCTTCTCAGCAATGGGTCAAGAAGCTGCTTAAAGAAGTTGGGTCTTTGCTCTTCATTAGCGTTCAATTCTGATTCGCTGTGACTCATCAAAAGAACTAGCATCATCACCTTCCATATCAATATCTTCAAAGTGAGCAATCTGCCAAAGGATTTCATGTCGTACTTGTCCAATATCTTCCAAAACATCCTTGCTATCGTTTCCAAATTCCGTAAGCAGTAGAGCCGAGTGAATGCTGAGTAAAGCTCCTTGAAGACCATGGTACTGAGTAAAGCAATAGGCATTTGTTGAGAGTTATGCCTTAGTAGCTGCTGAGGGAAAGGCTGAAATCGTCAACCACATGCATTTGAAGTCAACGAGATTACTAGAATGCTGAAGCTATTTTTATGTTTCTGTTTTTGCTGTTGCTATTTTTATGTTTTTTGCTTTTAAGTTAAATTCTGATGCTATTTTGTAGAAGGTAGTTGTTTGTTCAACAAGTAGCTTGATTTGATGCTTTTTTTGAGGTCATATCTGTTACACAATCTGTATAAATTCAGCCTTATGATCAAATAAAAAAAAGTTAGTTCAGTAGCAGCATATCTTTGTTCTCTGTTGCTTGGTGTGTTAACCTCCCCTGCTTCCAACAGCATTCCTTCGGAAGACTGGGCAATATAGTAGAAGTTTCAGCAAAGCTTCAATCCCTAACTTCTCCTCAAATAATCAGCAAGCTTTGGAATTTCCCAATGTTCTGTTGATCAGAAGCACGACACGAAAGACGCAAATTGGGATGAACTACTCACTATTGATGCCTTCAGAACCTACTTCCATTGCAGTGGTCCCAATAATTTTTCCTTGACGAGTGGGTCATTGGAGTTTTTCAGTGACAAAACCGTTCTCTTCTCATCATAGGCATAATTGGATTAAGCATGGACAATGAATGCAGGAAGCAAAATCCTGTTGCACAATTTGCAAAGGCTAATCATCATCAAAATCAAAATCTGAAATTGGTCTTCTCAATTTGCAGCCTGTATCGGAACATTCATTTCAGGGGATGGATTGTAATGAAAACTAATCTCAATCCCAGCTATGGTAGTGTTAAGAATAGCGGTTAATGGCTGTTGTCCACGTATATAGATTTGTTAGAATAAAATAGAGTTAGTTAGCTGCTAAGAATGGTATTTTAAATACCTTGTTGTAATCATTCATTTCAGCTAATGAGAAATTCTTTTCTCTGTTAGTTTTCTCTTATGGTATCAGAGCACTCTAGGGCTGCAATTTTCTAGGGTTTGGAAAGTCAGAAAATGATCAAATAGAAAGTTGGGGTTTTCTTTCTTTGGGTTTTCTTGCAGTTTGCTGAAAATTTAAGAGACCAAAAAGGCATTGTTTACTCTGGAATTTGGAGTCTTGATCCATAAATGCCTTCGATGGAGGCTCCGGTTCAAACCATTGCTCAAGATTCATCAATGGCAGCTCAAGAACAGACACAATTTTTACCTGTGAGTTTCACACATTCCTTTTCTGTGAAACTTGATAACAACAATTTTCTCATCTAGAAACAAAAAGTGGTCTCTATAATCAAAGGTTATGGATTACAAAGATTTTTCTTCTTTGAGTCTACAATTCCTCCACGATTTTTGTTGAAAGAAAATGCACAAGCCGGAAATGTGAAAAAAGCCTTTGTTGAGGGGGAACAACAAGACCAATTGCTTCTCTCATGGTTGCTCTCATCAATCTTTGAGAAAGTTCTTCCGAGGTTAGTTGGATGTGAAACCTCTTTTCAAGTTTAGGTGAAATTAGAGTAGTATTTTGCATCTCAACCAAGGCTAAAATCGGATAGTTTAAGGATCAGCTTAAGACTACGAAAAAGGGATCTTTGAATGTTGTTGAATATCTATCCAAAATCAAGAGTTGTGCTGATTCTTTAGCCTCACTTGATCACATTCTCACAGATAAGGACCATATTGATGCTATTCTAAATGGCCTCACTGATGAGTATGATGCTTTCATCACCTCCATCCTTACTAGATCTGAATCCTACAAAGTAGAAGAAGTTAAGTCTTTGATTATGGCATAAGAAGCTAGAATTGAAAGAATGCTAAATCTCTTGACTCTACACTAAGAGCCAATTTTGCCTCATCTTCTACTAATAATGGTTTTGGAGGTCATGGAAGAGGCAATTTCTCTACTAACTTTGGTCAAGGAAGAGGTCAAAGTAATGGAGGTCGTTTCAATACTGGAAACTTTGGTAGAGGTAGAAATTTTAATGGAGACAGAGGAAATGGTGGCAGATCTAGCTGGAATAACAACTAAAACATACTAGCAAACCTTAGTGCCAACTTTGTCGAAGGTTTGGACATGAAGTTGAGAGGTGTCACTACAGGTTTGATCCAAGTTTTGTTAGTCCAACCTCCTCTTCTCAAAATAGTGGTGGTGTGGACCCGCATTTTGCTCAGTACGTCCCCACTTGATCGGCGAGACTCGCGTTTATTGGTTGAAAAATTAATTTTGAAAAAGTCGGAGTCGCCACTTATTTTATTTTATTTTAAAGGGAAAATAAAACAAGAAATAAAACCCTAAAAAAATGACTCCCTAATTTTTTTGGAAAAGCATGTCTTTGAAAAACTATAGTCTAGGTCCGGGGATCAGGTTACTCATTGGGAAGGTACCTCTAGGAGATAGCACCCCGCTAAGCCCTATAAAGGTCTCTACTGACTAAGTTGAAGGAAACGTGACAATTAATTGGTTAATTATAGATACCTAAGTAGGCTAGGTAATTTTAAAAAAATAGCATGTCTAACAAGAAAATCAATCACAATCATAAAGAAGATTTAGGGTGCGTACCTAGACCACTTCTTAAGCGTTATCATAAAACATCAATGGTTAGTTTAAATAGTATATCACCCAACATGCACTTTATTATAAATAATCGAACAATGTAACAAATGTCAAGACACCCAAACACTATCAAACATAGGCATAATTCACAATGACAAGCATATTCATAGAATCTAGAAAATGGGTGATAGGGAGCGTACCTGGATAGCATAGATGACTTATAATACGCTTCCTCAGGACATGGGGGGTTAGATAATAAATGATAAAGTGCAGAAATCCTAACATGCTTGTTATTTAATTAACATAACAAAAATGATCAAAATATACGAAATAATCAATTATCACACACATCTTGTATTCAATTCTTAAAAAAAAAAGATATAAATATGATTATAACAAGTAGCAAAGGTGGTAGAAAAAATAAGTTTTGAAAAGATTTTCTTATGTAGGGGTTACACCAATTCCCATTGATATAAACAAATCTAACTTAAAATCATCCCATTTATTTGGGACCACAAGCTTTGATTCGTGTTTTGTTCAAAACCAAAATTTTCATTGAAAACTGAGAAGGATGCAAACCGATCAAAAAAATGGTTGCATATTATTTTTTTAAAAATGAGATTTTTTATTCTAAGGACTCTAAATGAATTTTCGAAATGCACTTTAGGGAGGAACATTATGAGAAAAGGTTTCTTTTTTAAAAAAACAAAAAGAATGATTTACAAAGGATAATATTCAAGCATCAAACATAGGCACCCCAGAAAAGAAAACAAAATCACAAAATAAAGTTTTAAACAACCATGCCGACTGAAGTGGTGAGAGTAGGGTCAACTTTCATGAGTTTCCGATGGCCTTTGAAAAGTAAATTTTACGAGAGACCATCAAACTAATAAATTATTCAAACTTAGATCAAATAAGCTAATGAGACATTCACCAAAAATTAAAGACTAGTATTCAAGAAGCACATAAATTGAGCATAACAATCAATAATTAACATAAGATTGGCTAAACACACAAGTACACCTAGATTAAAAAATAAAAATAAATTTAAACTATGCTCAATTAGAATTAAAAAAAAACCTAAACTTTATGTAATGGGATTAATTAAACTATTGGATTAAAATCATAAACATACTCAAAGTAAAAAACAAAAAAAAAACAAAAAACAAATTAAAACTAAACTAAATTATAATTAAAAACATGAATTTTATTTAGCCGGATTAATTAAACTATTGAATTACAGCCACAAATATATCCAAACTAAAAAAATAAATTATAACAAAACTAAATCAAAATTAAAAACACAAACTTTATCTAATAAAATTATTTAAACTAATGAATTAAAATTATTAACACATTCAAACTAAAACATAAACTAAAACTAAACTAATCCAGAATTTAAAAAAAATATATATAAACTTTATCTCACAAGATTATTTAAACTAATGAATTAAAATCACTAACACATTCAAACTAAAACATAAACTAAAACTAAACTAATCCAGAATTAAAAATATAAACTTTATCTCACAAGATTATTTAAACTAATGAATTAAAATCACTAACAAATTCAAACTAAAACATAAACTAAAACTAAACTAATCGGAAATAAAAATATAAACTTTATCTCACAAGATTATTTAAACTAATGAATTAAAATCACTAACAAATTCAAACTAAAACATAAACTAAAACTAAACTAATCCGGAATTAAAAATATAAACTTTATCTCACAAGATTATTTAAACTAATGAATTAAAATCAATAACACATTCAAATTAAAACTAAATTAAATCGAGATTAAAAATGGGAACTTACCTACCTCATGTCGCTGATACCTCTTCCAAATACGTGGCTCTTGTGTGCAGCCGAATCCGCTGTTCAAAGAGTCTTGCTGCTCCCCCTAAGTTTTGCGCATGTTCTCTCTCAAAAAAAAATTCTCCACGTGTTCCCTCTCAAAAAAAATTTCTCCGCATCTTCCCTCTACCAAAATTCTCACCTAAAAACGTGTTGAAAAACCTTCTCAAGTGTGGTCTCAAGCTTCAAAAAAAAAAAAAAAAAAATGCCGACTTTTATTTTCTTCTAAGGAAAAATCTCACTTTCCTCTAAAGAACCCTCTCACTTTCTTCATTAAACGCACAACCTTATAATTCCTCCAAAACCAAGTCTTCCTTTTTTTTTTCTTTTCTTTTTTTAATTGTCTCACTTTCTAAAGAAAAACCTCAAACTCCAATCTCCTTCTCTAAGTCGTGTCAGTCTTCAATTGTTTCCTTATCTCCTAGAGCCACCTTTCCTTAAACTCTCCTAAAACGTATCTTCCAATCTCAATATGGTATCCATTCCATCTCCAATGATCATGCATCCAACGAAATCCCACATTCCAAATATCAATACTGTGCACACCTTCCATACATTTCCTACAAAATTTCAAATAAATAAGGACAAGTAATAAAATAATAATAATAATAATAATAATAATAGTACTAAAAAATAAAAATAAAAGAAAATAAAAAAACATTTACACAAAATTATTAAATTAAAATAGATAAGTAAGAACAAGCATTACAGAAAAAGTGACAAAATAATAAGGAAATAAAATAGATGAAGAAATAGACAAGATAATAAATAAAATAAATAAAAATAAAATAATAAAAAGTAAAGTCATGCTACTTTAAAATAAACGAATCATGCAAGTCCTGCAAGCCATACAAAAATTGCAATCATGCAAACATGCAAAAAATTACTTGAAAAGTGATCTAAGTGGGCCAAGTGTATCTAAATGGGCCTAGGGTGCCTAAATGGGCTTTAGGTGCCTAAATGGGCCTAGGGTGCCTAAATGGGCCTAGGATGCCTAAATGGACCTAAGGTGCCTAAGTGGGCCTAGGGCACCTAAGTGAGCCTAAGTCTAAATTAGGGCTGCCAAGAGTCACAATGGAGTTAGATAAATCCCTCAACCAAAGTTTCCAAAGTGGCTTAGAAAAGATAGGTCACACGAGTAGTAATGGGCCACCACGGAATTGTTGTAAAATACGGAACCAATACCTAATAGGACATGTGCTAGGATGACAAAATGGAGGATCTACAAGTGGTCTTTGTGCTTATTTCAGCCAAGCCTCTCCTCATTCCTCAACTTTGTTGACAACACCTGAAGTGTTTAATGATAACTCTTAGTATCTTGATTTTGGTGCTTCAAATCATGTCACTCCAAATGCTAATAATCTTCACCACAACACTGAATTTACTGGTCAAGAGAAAGTACACATTTGTGATGGTTCAAGTTTGTCAATTTCACGAATTGGTCATTCTTCTTTACTTTCCTCTCTTACTCCTAAAGTGCTCTCCTTAAATCATATGTTTTTGGTTCCTTCTATTACAAAGAATCTTCTTAGTGTTTCAAGATTTGCAAATGACAATAATGTCTTCTTTAAATTCCATTCTGATGCTTGTTTTGTTAAGGATCAAGATTCTCAGGTTGTTCTTTTTACCAGGAAAGTTAAAGGTGGTCTTTACACATTTGATTCATCAAATTTGTGCCTTGATCATCCACAAGCTGCCTTCAACATTTTTCAATTGTCCTCTACTATAAAAAGTTGCAATGTTCAAACCTGTACTGTTTCAAATTCTTGTGATTCAATAAAGCCAAATTTTTTTATCTCTAGCATGCCATATTAGGTCATCCTTCTGTTCAAGTTGTAAAAGTAGTTATCTCAAAGTGTAATGTCCCCAATATCAATAAAATGACACTTTCATTTTGTTCATCATGTTGTTTAAGCAAAATTCATAAATTTCCATTTTCCAGGTCTGAAACAATTTATAATACTCCTCTACAATTGATTCATTATGATCTATGGGGCTTGACTCACATCCCTTCAAGTAGTGGTTATAGATACTACGTTCATTTTGTGGATGCCTATTCTAAATTCACCTATTGATATCTTCTTAAAAATAAATCCGTTGTCATCCAAACCTTTATCAATTTCAAAACTCAAGTTGAGCTTCAACTTAATTCCAAAATAAAAGCCTTTCAATCTGATTGGGGTGGTGAATTTAGATATTTTCAATCATTCCTTATTGAACATGGTATCATTCATAGAGTGTCTTACCCTCATACTCAAGAACAAAATGGAGTGGCCAAAAGAAAACATCGCCACATTGTTGAAAATGGTTTAGCCTTGTTAGCTAAATCTTCAATTCCTCTCAAATATTGGGATGAAGCTTTCATAGTTGTTGTGTTTCCTCATAATAGACTTCCGACTCCTATCCTGAAACAAAAATGTCCTTTAGAACTTCTCTTCAAAACCAAACCCATCTATTCCTTTCTAAAAGTGTTTGGTTTTGCATGATATCCTAATACTCACCCCTTTAACAAACATAAATTACAATTTAGGAACACTGTTTGCACTTTTATGGGATACAACTTAAAACACAAAGGATATTAGTGCTTGAATTCAAATGGCAAACTGTATATTTCTAGAGATGTTATATTTGATGAAACAACATTTTCATTTGCTCAAACTGATCAATCTTTCTATTTTATCCATAATTGCTTTTCATTATCCAATTCTACCCCATCTACTAGTCCACCTGTTCTAACAGTCTCCTCTCAAACTCATTCTCATCATATTTCACACTCATGTCCTGTTGTTACTTCCATTGACAGGCCAATCAATGAGTTTGATTTACCTTCTACTCCTAATGTACATTTTATTTCTCTAGTAACTGATGTTGTTGTGCAGGATATTGTTTCTTTTGGTAATACTAATTTGAATAGAAGGGCAGGTCAACCAAGAGGTCAAGGGAATACTCATGTTATGACAACAAGAAGCAAAAATGGCATTACCGAACCTAAAGTGTATATTGCAACAATAAAGAAACCAGAGATAGTTGACATGGCTTTACAAAAAGATGAGTGGAAACAAGCCATGATATATGAGTTTGAAGTTTTGCAAAGAAACAACACTTGGTCTTTAGTACCCTTGCTTGAAGAAAGAATACCTATTGGTTGTAGATGGGTCTATAGGGTCAAAGAAAATCTTGATGGTAGTGTCAAAAAATACAAAGCTAGGTTGGTAGCCAAGGGCTTCCATCAACAAGCTGGATTTGATTTTAATGAGACTTTTAGCCTAGTTGTGAAACCAACAACTATTAGGATTGTACTCACCATTGTCGTATCTAGAGGTTGGAGTGTTAGGCAATTGGATATAAATAATGCCTTTTTGAATGGTATTTTACAAGATGAAGTGTTTATTCACAACCTTAAGGCTTTGTTAATGAGAAACACTCTGAATATGTTTACAGACTGCATAAAGCTCTCTATGGACTCAAACAGGCACCATGAGCTTGGTTTGAGAGACTTCACAAAGCACTTCTACAGTTTGGATTTGTCTCTTCCAAGGCATATCAATCTCTCTTTTTCAGGATTACATCAACCCATACCACTTACATTCTTGTCTATGTAGATGATATTTTGATAACTTGAAGTAATGCAGAGGTAGTAACTACTCTTATCAGACAGTTGGATGTTGAGTTCTCTTTGAAAGATCTAGGAGAAATAACCTATTTTCTAGGCATTCAGGTTACTCATATAATGAATGGATTTCATCTGTCTCAACAGAAGTATATAAGAGATCTTTTAGTGAAAGCTAAAATGTTGCAAGCCAAAGGTCTTCTCACTCCCATGACTAGTGGCTTAAAGATTAGTTCCCAAGATAGAGTTCCAATTGAAAATGCTCAGCTATATAGAAGTACAGTAGGAGCTTTACAATATGTTACTGTAACTAGACCTGAATTGGCATATAGTGCCAATAAAGTTTGTCAATTTATGCAAAGGCCTATAGATGAGCATTGGAAGGCTGTAAAACACATTCTAAGGTACTTAAGAGCAATCATGGATTATGACATTCATTTAAAGAAAGCTATGGAGTTGAGTTTAGTTGATTTTCTGATGCTGATTGGTGTTCAAACCCTGATGATAGACAATCGGTTTCAGGTCATTGTGTCTTCTTTGGCAATAATATTGTGTCTTGGCATTCTAGAAAACAACAAATAGTTTCTCGTTCTAGCACATAGGCAGGATATAGAAGTTTGGCTAGACTTGTTGCTGAAGTAATTTGGATCCAATCCTTACTATTTGAATTCAATGCAAGACACCTAGAATACTAGTTATGTGGTGTGATAATCTTAGCACAATGTTGTTATTTGCCAATCCCATTCTTCATGCTCGAACAAAGCACATAGAATTGGATCTTTATTTTGTAAGGGAAAAAGTTTTGAAGAAAGAAATAGATATAAGACATGTACCAGCTAATGAACAAGTGGCAGATGTTCTAACTAAAGCAATCTTTAGTGGACAGTTTAATCAAATGAAGAACAAACTCAAAATGGAATACCTTACAACTTTGAGTTTGAAGGTAGATGTTAGGAATATTGGTTAATGGTTGTTGTCCACGTGTATAGATTTGTTAGAATAAAACAGAGTTAGTTAGCTACTAAGAATGGTATTTTAAATACCTTGTTGTAATAATTCATTTCAGCTAATGAGAAATTCTTTTCTCTATTAAGTTTTCTCATAGGTAGCATCCTCACTCGACACCCTCTTTTTTGTATTCTAGAACAGAGCAATAAACCCTCAAAGGCTCCATGGGATCAGACTTAGGAGACTGTCCTTCAAGAAAGTGAACACCAACAATTCTAATAAGTTGTGACATTGCATTTGAACCTTTTGAAGAGTGAATTTAGAAAGGACTTCAAAACAGAATTTTGAACTGCAATGTAGCGAGCATGATAGCCTTGGAAGTCCTGTCAGAAAAGCTCAAATTTCCTCCACTAAAAGCCCAAAATTCAACAACTTCTTGATTCGACAAAGGGAGTACCCTCATCATTAGAGTTTTCCAACTAGATGAAAGCATTAGTCTCGAATATAGCAGCTTTTGGATTAGTCAACTCAAATTCGAGAAATCGTAATCCTCAACTTCCTCTAAGAGGATCGACCTTTACTTATCCATTTGTCTTACTTTCAAAAGTGATAAATTGTCTAGTAGGGTCATTATCGAGGTGAACTAACTTATGAATATTTTCACTAACGTATGTAGGAATTTTGAATGGAATAAACTGAGCCTTTACAAGATCTAGGTCACACAAAATATAGATATGCGAGGGACTAGCCAAACATCTGGCATGTAACACGGAATGACCATTTGCTAGTCGTTCTCCAAGATTTGACAGTAGTTCTGTGTAATGGACTAACAGTATGGGATTGATTTCATCCCTAATTGTCTCCCAAGCTTCTAGAGGCACTCTTGCTAGTAGCACTACCCAATCCAACCAACAAACAAGGGAATCTTATGTGACATTTTGAAGAACCGATGCTACTTTAGCATACTTGATGAAGAAGACACCACCTTTGGTAACGTTAGCTTTTGAGTTCTGTATTTCCAAACAATTATTTGCAATTTCCTCATCTCTCCTATTTTGGTTTGTTTTGCATGTTGTATAGTAAGTCTACCAATTGATTGGAAGGCCAAACAAAAATCCGATATCAACCAAGTTTCAGAATTATGTCAACTTCCACGATAAGGAACACCATACTGTATTTTCAAAGATGGAAGCAATGACCTTAGGTAAGCTTTCTGAAGTATCGCAAATTTGTACAAAAAATATCCAAGCATTCCTTGTCCATGGTCACTAGTTGCATCAACATTTAAAGATTGAGATCCCTTTTAATCAAACTGTAAGAGAGCATCTGTATTCCTAGATTTGATATTCCATCTTGCATTAACTGGATAATATTCACTAACAATATTGACTCCTGCCTAGATGTCTTAGTGGTCTTCTTCACAACTGAGGCTCTTGTACCAATTTTCTGGGATTGATGAGGTTGCATATCATAAATCACTATGACAAAACCACTCTAAGTAGGGTTCACAAGCAATGGGATATTCTTTCCATAGAACTTCAACATGTCATCTGGTTACTTGTCCTATTTCCACACACATGATCAACCCAGATTCATAAAATAAACTCCAGTTATTGAGTGTTTATGGGGCCTAAAGCTGAAGAAACTTAAACCACATATTCACCACTTTTCTGGTAACCCATGCCTCAATCAATGTAAAGCAAATTTTTTCCATGAAACAACAATCACGTCAATAACTACCGAGCTTGCTCTCTTCTTCCAAGCTTTGGTATCAAGTTTCATCAATATCTGGAGGCCATTCTATAGCATTATCAATTGGTGATGCACACACGACTATTCACCCAAAATTCCCCATAGAAAACAGAGGGAGACAACCAAGAAAACAGAATAAAAAAAATGAAAACAAGAAATGAGGAGCCCATGAAAGCCTCATTTCAAATTTCATTCAATGGGCTTAGATTAGTGGGAGAAGAATAAGAAGATTCAAGCAAAAAGAAAACCACGGTCCTCATATAAAACATAGTAAAATGAAAAAAAAAAATAAAAAATAGTCTCATAATCCTGCACTAAAAGGAAGGAACTTCAAAGAGAGAACTCAACAACAACGACTTTATGAGCAGTCTACTATCAATGCAAGCAAATTTGTGGCCTTTGACAATTCAAGCCCAAGTATCTTTGCAATACTTAAAATCTAATAGAAAATGGTGAATAGTAAGTAGATAATAGAGATAAAGGAGGAATCTGCAGCAAATGTACCTGGATGTACTTTCTTCAATTGAGAAAATCTCCTCTGGTGTGTCCTCCCAAAACCCTCTCTATAATAAAAACCAAAACCACAGCTAGCTATCTTCCCCCCCCCCCTTTCTTCTCCCTACGAAAACAATCCCTAAAAACTCACATCCGTTGTTGCTTTAAAAAAATTAACAAGAAAATAAAATCAAAGATAAAGAATTAAGTCAAAATCAAAATCAAGATTAAAATATAAATAAATAAATAAAGATCAGGAATCATACAAGAAAAGGAAAAATGAAGATCAACACACGCAAGTCTTATAAACTATTCATGCCATGCAATAGGGTGATCCATGCAAACCGTGCAACCATGCAAGAAAGTGAGTCAATGAATGAACTAAATGGGTTGGGGCTAGTGGTGACTAAAGTGGGCCTAGGTGGGCATAGGTGGGCTGAAGTGAACCTAAGTGGGCTTCAAGAAGTGCCTAAGTGACCTTTGGTGAACTAAATGATCTAACCTAAAGTGCACTCAAGCGAAGCCTAACCTACACTCGAATGGCTGCCAAGGTCACAAACAGAGGCCAGATAAATCCCTCAACCAAAGTCTCCAAAGTGGCTCAAAAAAAGGTAAATTGTATGAGTAGTAATGAACCACCAAGGAACTACTATGGAGTACTGAAAGAGCACTTAAAGACATGTTCTAAAGAGACAAAATGGAGTGTTTATATTCAACCTAAAGCCTACTTTCACAAGCAATGATGTTGAAAAAGATTATAATCCTAGAACTCATAAATCCTAAAGCCCTAATTATACCTAAAAAAATATTCTCACTTTTTGGGTCAAAATCTCTTGCCATATTTTTTTTCCTAATTAGATAGAAAGATTTTATATAGGGAACTAATTGTATGATTTTCAATGATCTCTATTCTTAAAAGATCTTACAATAGGATATTTCCTTTATAATAAAAGGAAACTCCTTTATAAGAATATTTTCTGTTAGGAAACTATCAGTGACTTTCCAATTGACTCAAAAATAGAATCTGAGACACTTTCCAACAATCTCCACATTGGTTCAAATTCCTAAGATTCAAACAAATTGAAAAGCCTTTCATGTTACTTCACTCCCACATCCCAAAGGGATCTTCAAATACCATCAACACCAATTAAGTCCAAGTAATCTATGAAGTTAACTAAGGTGGAATTGAGTCATCATATCTACAGGATTTTCTGTTGTATGGATTTTTTTCATTGTAATAGCACCTTGTGTAATCACATTCCTAATAAAATGCATTATGACATCAACATATTTGGTCATCTCATGGAACATGTGATTTTTAATATAATGTATGATACTTTGACTATTATACACAATAGTCAATTCCTATTATAAGCCTAAATCACCAACCAAACCCTTAAGCCAAATAGTTTCTTTCACTATTTCTATAGTCATCATGTATTCTGCTTTAGTTGTTGATAAAGTAAATATGGATTTCATGTTTTCTTTTCAACTAATAAAGTGATTACATTTCTGTTAGAGGTCTTCTTCTATCCAAATCTTCAACATAGTCAAAATCATAACCAATAATTTCCCCAGAGATGTCACTACTTTTATCATATACTAAGCCAACATGAAATGTTCCTTTCAGGTATCAAAGTATTGGATTTCACTACTTGTTGATAAATCTTTCTAAGGCAATCCATATATCTACTCACCACACTAATTGAATGTAAATGTTCGGCTTTGTACAAACCATAACATACATAATGCTCCCAAAAGCACTAGCATAAGGAACATGTGACATGTACTCTACCTCTTCCTTAGTTTGTGGTGATAAAGCACTTGAAAGTTTGAAGTAAGTTGCTAATGTAGTACTCACTAGTTTTGACCCTTACATTCCAAATCACTCCAACACTTTCTCAAAGTTTTTTTTTTTTGTGAGAAGTGCAATTTCCCTACTTCTCGATCTTTATGAATCTTCATACCCAATATTTTCTTCACAGTTCTAAGGTTTTTCATTTCAAACTCTCTTTGAAGTTAAGTTTTCAACCTATTGATCTCAAACATTTTCTTGTAGGTAATTAACATGTCATCAACATATAATAATAAATGAATTAAAGAACCATCAAACAATTCCTTGTGATAAACACAATTATATACTCACTCCTATGATAGTCATTACCAATCATAAAGTTATCAAACCTTTTATACCACTACCTAGGAGATTGCTTCAAACCATAAAGAGACTTCTTCAACAAATAAAACACGATCTCCATTTCTTGAAATAATGAACCACTCAAGTTGATGCATATTAATTTATTCTTCTAACCCACCATGTAGAAAACCAATCTTGACATCAAGTTGCTAACTCTAATTCAAATAAAGCAACCATAGTAAGTAACACCCTAATTGAGCTATGCTTCATAATTGGAGAAAACACTTCATTATAGTCCACACCCTTCTTTTGTGTGTAACCCTTTAGCACCAAATGTGTTTCTAACTTAACATCCTATTGGAATTAAACCCCTAAAAGTAAGACATAATGTAGCAAAATTAGACTTAATTGTCCCTTTGTTATCTTTTTGGTGTATTGACATTGATTTTTTAGCATTTAACCCATGTCTCTTACATTGTACATTACTTAGGTGCATTAGGAGTTGCACATAAGATACAAGTCATGAGTTCTTTGTAAGTAGATAAGTTGTCCACATTTGGTTCATGGATTTGGGTAATCTAATAGAGACTATAGTGTACTACCTCCTGATTAGAGGGATGATTATCTTAGCCATCGGGATGGGTTTCCCATGGTGAGTGCACTAGTGTATGTGATGCACACTGGACAGGACCTACGATGAATCGTGATGAAACCCATGTCTCTTACATTGTACATTACTTAGGTACATTAGGAGTTGCACATAAGATACAAGTCATGAGTTCTTTGTAAGTAGATAAGTTGTCCACATTTGGTTCATGGATTTGGGTAATCCAATAGAGACTATAGTGTACTACCTCCTAATTAGAGGGATGATTATCTTAGCCATCGAGATAGGTTTCCCATGGTGAGTGCACTAGTGTATATGATGCACACTGGACAGGACCTACGATGAATTGTGATGAAAGACTATCAAATGTCATGATTCACCAAACTACTATATTGCATGGACTCTCAACCTTGAGAGGATATTGAGTATGCGTTAAAATCAATAGGAAGCTTTGACCCATGGTGAGAGCCTAAAGTGGTCATATATCCCTATGGATTGGATCACTGTTGATAGAGGCTAATGACAATAGGTATTCTCAAAAGAGACATCATGATATCTCATGGGATTGATACAGTATGTCCCTTAGGTGATCTAAAGGACATGTGATAATGAAATCCATGACCATAGTAATTCCTTTAGTGAAATTTGACATATGATCCTTGGAGCTACGGTATGCCAGTTGATCACATAATAAGTGAAATCTATAATTCAAAGATTTGAGAGGTAATCTTGATAGGTGATAACACTATCTTGTTAGATTACGGATACCATTTCATGGGGAGTCTGCATGTAGTAGATAGTAGGTCACAAACTCGAGCTTCGTCTCGTTGTTATTTACATAGGGTATTAGAGTGTAGTTGATTCTCTTTAGTGAAATGTTGAATCAACTTTAGAATTGGATTATAAGGGAGCCAACACTCCTATGAGTCCTAATGGTCCTTGCCATGAACTCATATACCATGATGACACAGTTTATGAGCATTGGATTGGCTCTAGGTTCATTCTTATGCATAAGGTCATTTTGGAAATTACACAAGGTTGCATAGGGATAGTGTCACTACAAGAAAAAAGGTCTTTGTTGACTTATATTATCTTGACTTAAGGTGATATGTGTCAATATTACCTATTTAAATGAACAATTATGACATATAAAACTTGTTTAAACCAATAATGACATATATAAAATTTGTTGAATTCTTTCATGACTTATATAATAGAATCTTGACAGATAATTTATAAGTCAATGTATAGTTGGTATGTTCATATGTCAAGGTACTTAAATAAAAGCAATAATTATAATAATTTGTTTGATATGTGTATATCTGATTTACTTACTAAGTATTATAAATTGAAGTGACAACAATCAATTTTGATTAAGGAAGTCAATGTTTATTTAATAAATTTTTTTAAGTAATGTTAATATCAGTTTTCATTTTTTTTATCAAATTGATTAAATTTTTTTTTAGTCTATATCAACAGCAATGAAATAAATTTTTATAAATCATTTTTTATTCACTAATTTTAGTGAAATAAAATTTTCTGCATTATGGTTTTTTTTTTTATATAACTAGATATAAATAAAATCAATACTAATAAACTATTTTTTTATTCATTGTTGTTAATCATTTTTTTTTTTAGTTTGTATTAATATAATTTTTTTTCATTATTTTTAAATTAGTAATTAACTTGTATTTGATTTAAAAATAATTAATAAATTTGTGTAAGCTTGAAAATTAAGATATTTGAAATTTTGATTTATAAATTGTCGAGCACAATATTAGGTTTCAAAATTTTATTTTTTAAGTTAACTCAAACAAATTTAGACATTAGGAAAAAAGAAAATTAATTATGGTAAATTGACATTAAAAAAGTTATAAATATGTTCCATAAATTGATTCTCATAAAGTTAACTGATAGAATAAGAACTTAAATTTTGGTGTGATAAGTTTAATGTTGGTGAAATCTGGACCGTTTATTTTGTAATCTCATCTCTACCATTCATTTCAAAGAACCCTAAGAGATTACATTTTTCTCTCCCACTTCTCCGCCATTGCCACTCTCCATTCTTTCTCTGTTTTTTCTTCTTTCCTCCTTCCTATTTCTTTCCCGTTCTCTCTCCATACCCATGCCACTCACCCATCTCAACAATACCGCAATTGTCAGTCCAATGACGCCACCGATCAACGTTGTCTCTCTCTTTCTCCATTTTTTCTTCTCTCTCTTTCACCTTCCCATCTTCACCATGCCTTCCCTCGTCGTCACAGTCAGTTGCGCCAACCATAGTCGGCTACACACCATTTCCACGATCCCACTACGGCGACCCCTTTTGCCACCATTCTCATCGCCCACCATTGACAGCCACTTGTTGCCGCCCATATTAACTTCACCACACCTTCTCTTATGTGCCACCTACAGTCATCATTACCTATTCAGACGATGGGTTTGTGGAAAGGGAGTCTCATTCTCAGCAGTGACAATGCAGCGATCAACACGAGAAGTGATTTTCTTGCTACCCAAACAGTCTGATTTATCTGCAACATTTCTTCCATCTTTGACTTTCACACATCTAAGTCTCTTCCTATTCCCCGACCTCAACGAAAAGTCTGGTTCCGAACCTCTACACCCTTTTTGATTCTTCTCTTCCTTATTTATTTCTATATCTCTGCAACAAAAATGATACCACATTAACAACACCCATATCGATTTTCTCGAGAAAATGCTAGAAAATATAAGGGTAAAAAAAAAAAACTACAAACTCCAAGAAAACGTTCTTCCAATCACCTCAAGATCAAATAAAATCCTTCAAAAATATCTATAATTACTCTGCATTTCAACAAATAAACAATGACCTATCAGCGAAATCTCAAACAAAAATCAGTGAATAAAGCCCCAAAGATTAGAAAAAGAACTACAAGGAGAAGAGTCCATTACATAGTAGTAAAAACGTAGAAAAATAAGCAATTTTTCTGGAAAAAAAAAAAAAAAACCCATTTTCCCTAGAAAATAAGACAACCCTAGATCAGTTTTTCCAACTTTTTGCCTTTGCAAGATGTGTTTGGACGCCAAGAAAAAAGAAAAATAAATCAGTGCTCTTGTTTTATCTTCTCTAAGGCCTCTCACCCAAAACCTTCCCTCTTATCTTTTTGTTCAGCCTGTTTTTCTTGCTCTTTCATTTGTATTTCATTAAATACTAGATGTAAAATAAATAAAAAAACTATAATTGTTTAAAAAACTGATGGCCGACAGATGTGAAATGTATGGTTATATAAGGTTCCTCCTATGTAGCTTAATGGGTTAAAGACCCAAGGGTTTTGGCTATATTCCTATTTGGGTGGTGTTAGGGCACGTAAGGTTAGAGTGAGATTGATCCTTTCCCTCTCTCTCTCTCTATTTTCTCAAATCTATTATGGATTTTCTTCAATTGAATCAATCCACATCACCCCATTCTTATCCCCTATGACAAAAATGAGAATCATAGATGCATTATCTATTATGATTTATTAGGGTTTTGTAATTGTGTTGTTTGACATTTGGCAACATTGGTGACAATCTTCACTTTCTTCATGAAAAATTTAGAGGGATTTGGTCTATGTGCAAGTAGGCATGAACATAAATGTGATGATATATGTGGAAATTGTATCAAATTTCTAATGGGTACGTATTTCCTTTTATGAACATAAATTACCATTGCACCTCACCACACTGCCACCAACTCTGTATTTGCTTATAGAAAAATAATAGGAAAAAAGAACTATTAAAGTGAAAACTTTGAATATCCTATTTTGAAAGTTTGAATTTGTTTTTTTTTTAATTTGTTATTTTCTAGGATTTTTCAATGATCATGCATATGATAATTTGTTTTCAGAATTTGAAGGTTCAATTATCATTTCTATGAGGAATTAATTCAATAAACTGTGGGTAATCGTGTGTCTTGTTTTATTGTTGTAAAAATTATTGCAATTAAGATAATTGGTGAATTTTACTCTATTATCTGATTCTCTGCCATTTTCATTTTTTCTTTTGCCATTTTACTCTCTTTGATTATAGAAAAATAAGGAAGATAACTAAAAAAAGGCATATTGGAATATCCTATTTTAGATTTCCTTTTTCTCATTCTTTTCTAACATTTTATAAGTGTTTCTTTGGTTCGCAATTTTGAAGCTTGAAATTCATGTTCAATTCATTTTTATGTTTCGAATTGAGCTTATAAGCATCAATTGTTAATGCAATTATGTGTCTCAATTTTGTTGTCCCAAAAAAAATTTGATATCTAATGATTTTTTTTAAAACCTTTGTTTTCGTTTTATGCTAGTAAAGGCTAATGTTTTGTTTTCTTTAAATTGATTTCTTTGTTGATCCATAATATTTGGATGTGTTAATTGAAATAATTATGAGTAGATTACCTTTAAATTTTATCTCTACTATTTCCTTTGCAGTTGTATAGTGATACCATTGGACTTTTAATGCAATCTGAAGAAATAGAACTGTATATTTGGGCACACAAAAACAATTTGCATAATGTGACATGGTTTTCTCTTTAATATGGTTAACTATTTAATTTTACTTATTTATGCACTTGAATTTTTACTTGGGCTCCTTTGGTTTGGTTCTTTCTCTTTGTGTTTTTTTTCTTCTTTTTAGGGCTAAATTTTAATGTTCTGATTCATGATTGTTTGAAACTCTTTTCTTTGTTAAATGTTAATAATCTATTTGATTGATAAGTAATAAATCAACCCTTACAAAATTTTAATTCTTCGATTCATAGTCACAAGCCAACTAAAATTGTTTATGTAGTCCTTAATTACCATTGTAATGGTATGAAGTATTTTCTTGTTGCTTATATGGGGTCTTCAATTAATTAATGCCATGAAATTTTTTGTTTTAATGAGCACAATTACATTAGGATGAACATTATATTGGGTGCCAATGCAACTTTTATATTTTATTATTAGTTGATTTATTAGTTTTAGTTTTTGCTCTGATTAAGAGTTCTTTAATAATTGATAATTGGGTGCTTTGTCAACTTTAATTGTTGTTAAGTTTTGAATTTGATGAACTCATGCATTAGCTGCCTATGAGAGGAACATCTAGACAACATTTTCATACTCATGCGTAGTTGTCTATCTATGGAATATTTGACATTGTATTTTAACAAGGCATGATAGATATAAATAATATAATTTGCTATTTGTCATTCTTAGTTTACATAGCTTTAAATGGCAATCTACACATTATTTCTATGAACCTTATAGATGTATTCTCACACAACTTTGTGTCAAATATGTTTTTAATTTCACATTAGTTGGAAAAGAATAGCAGCATATTGCATAACTATTTCCCATTTATGAAATGTGCTTGATTTTCTCTTTAATTTTGGAGATTTTCCATTTCTTAGACATTTTTTTGTTTATTTAATTAATTTATTTTAAAATTTTTTTACAGATTTAATCTCTCAACTAGATAGCTTGTGCATTTATTAGTTCTTGAAATAAAGACAAAATTTGCACACATAAGATCTATTATCCTATTAGAATTGAAGGAAAATATCCTTGATTTTTTATTTTGTTAAGTTTAGATGCATTTGTGCTTGAAATTAATAGTTAGTGTGGTTTCTATGAATTTGAATTTAGATATTTCATTATTTATGATTGAGATGATTAAAATTTATGCTCAATTTTAATTTTAACTATTTCTTAGATAATGTGAGTTTTTATCTATTTAGAAGCCAAAATAACATGAAAGATATATTTGAAACTTTTGTTTTCTCTTTTCCTTTTTGCATTCCTTTTAGAAATTAAAAAGAAGTATACTTTTATAGTTATTTAGGTCCATTATATAAAAACACAATAATTAAACTTAGAATTCAATCTTAAAAATATTTCATTGTAGTTAGATATCTAATTTCTCAATTTGAGCTTTTCTTTTTGTTAACATCATTTGTTTTTTCTATTATAGGTTTGAGATAGAGGTGTTGGCAATTTTGGTCTTTCTAGAGGGTCGTGCTTGAAGATTAATGCTAGAGATATGGTACCTACAAATTGCATATATTTTTTATGTATTCTTGCAATTGAAAGTACCTTATAATTTGAAAATTGCTATTTTGATACTTGTTGCTTACTTTTCTATTAATGTTGTGTTTATCCTACCAGGTATTCAAGAAATATAGCAAAAAGAAGAAGATGATGAAGAATTAGTGACCACCTCTTACGAAGATAGTATTGTACTTTTCAATTTAAGTTTATATATTATCTTAATTGAATGTTTGTAATTAGTTTTTTTTTTTTTTTTTTTTTTTTTTTATATAGAAAAGAGAGAGTAAGTAGAAAAAGATTTATTCCATTGTGTTTTTAATATTCAAATGTATATATAAAATTTTTTTCCCTTGAGTGATAGTTTATTTACATTGTTTTAGGACTTAGTTATTATTTTCATAATTAACTATGTATCAAATTTAATTTGAAAACAAGTTTCATATGGTAACAGGTTCATTTTCCATTAAAATAAAAATCATAGTAAAATAATATTAAATTTGTCATAGGCAACCTTCACAGATGGCCAATGCCCAACATTGACATTGCAATAGCTAGAAACCTTGACATATTATACTTATCCTTGACATTTGTTGTACCAACCTTAATAGAAGAGCAAGTTAACATTGACATAAGATCAAGAAATCTTGACATATGTTGAATCCAACCTTGACAAAAGTGAAAGAAACATTAACATATGTCATACTAACAAAGATTCCATCATTGGTAGAAATAGAAACAACCTTAACATATGTAAATGTCAAGGTAAATTTAAACTTTTCTTGACACTAGCATAGATGACATATATAAATTATAACATACCTTGACAGATATACCCTACCTTGATGGTGAAAAACTGTCAACGAAAGGCTTTTTTTCTTTTAGTGTGTACAAGGTCTCTGGTATGGGCTAATTGATTAATTAGATGACCTTATGTGGTTAATTAATCAATTAGCACCCATTTTGGGTTAGATTAAGTAACCTAAGCCTTGATGAGCTTAAGTCACTTAAGTCTAATAAGAAACCCTATAAATACCCCTTTATAGGTTAGAGTTGTCTTCCAACTCCAGAGAGAGAAAGAAAACCATAGCCTTCTTCTTTCCAAAGCCCACATTTTGGAGTGCCAAAATCATGGTTTGAGTCATTGAGCGGAAGATCTTTGGTGTACAAGACCTCCTTCGATGAAGGGTTAGAACACTTGGACATGCATAGACTACATGCACGAGAAACACATGAGACACACATAAGTCGTGTGCAAGAGACGCGCACAAGCCGCGTGCATAGGAATCGCATGGGACAGGCATGTGGGCAATAGCATGAGGAGAGAGACTCCAGTTTTTCCAAGCATGTTCTTTATAAGATAGATTTTTATCTAAGAACGTCCATATCACAAGTATGAGTTTCAAATCTCTATATCTATAGTTATTAATGGTTTTTATTGCCATTTTATTCCATTGCAATATATTTAGAGATGCCTAGGATAAATGCATGCACCTTATGAGATCTAAGGCATGGGAATGGAGTAATCTAGGGTTCCCAACACATCCTTCACTCCATGAATTCCTTCTTTTCTTTTGAAGACCCATTTGCAACCAATAATCTTTCAATCTTTAGGCTACCCAGTTACCAAGTATAGTTCTCTTGAAGTGATTCAATCTTCTCATTCATGGCAACAATCCACTGTGTAGACTCTCTACTAGTGATGACTTCATTATAAGTATGGGGTTCCTCATTTTCAATATTTTTTGTCACATTAAATGCATAAGCAACCAAATCTACATAAGCATACCTCTGAAATGGTTTAATTTGCTTTCTTATTATCTTTGATCAAATAATATTGTTGTTCTTATGTTGCATTTTCTTTATCATCAAGATATTGCACTTTTTCCTCCTAGGACTTTAGTGTATTGTTCTCTCTATGGTTCTTGAAGCTTTAGGCACAAACTCCACCTTTTATCTCATATCAAGGTTGTTTTTAACATCAAGTTGCTCATTTCTAGGACTTAAAATTGCAAACTCATTAAAAGTCACATCCCTACTAATAAGAAATTTGGAGAATTTTGAATCTAGACACCATAACCTATACCTTATTACTTCATCTACATATCCTAAAAATATGCATTTCTTTGCCTTTGGTTTGAATGTACCTCAATTCATATGAACATAAGCAAGATAACCAAAAATTCTTAAATTACTACAATTAGAAAGAGAACTAAATATGCCTTTTTAGAAGTCTTATTATTGATTGAAGGGATTTATTTACAAGATAATAAGTTAAATTTACCACTTTAGCTCAAAATTCCTTTGACAACCCTACATTTGAAAACATGCACTATGCACTCTTTAAAAGAGTTCTATTCATCCATTTCGCAGTACTATTTTGCTTGTGAGTATGTTTAACTATGCGGTATCTCACAATACCTTCATTCTTGCAAAACTCATTGAACTATTTTTCATAGAATTCCTTGTCATTGTTAATTCTCAAGTGCTTGATTTGTTCATGGTTTGCTTCTCAATCATAGTTTTTCATTGCTTGAACATCCCAAAGACATCAATCTTATGTTTCAAGATATATACCTAGATCTTTCTAGAGTAATCATCAGTAAAGGTCAACACATATTTTCCACTACCATGTAATACAACTTAAGAAGGGCCCTAAAGATCTGGATGGATTTAATCCAAAGTACCTTGAGTCCTATGAACACCTACATTGAATTTAACCCTGTATTGTTTCCTTAACACACAATGCTTACAAAAACCAATTCTCTCATTTTCTATCCGCCAAGCAAACCTCATTTGCTTAAGATAGTCAACCCTTTCTCACTCATATTCCCAAGCCACATATGCCATAATTTAGTAGTCTTTGAAATTGATTTTGGGATTAAAAATACGACTATACCTATAACTGTGCTACCTTGCAATGTATAAAGATCATTAATTTTCTTTCCTTTCATCACAACAAGAGCACCCTTTGAAATCCTCAAAACTCCACCTCTAGCCTTATATGTGCATCCATTGGAGTCTCATTCTTCAACTCTAGAACATGACTTACATTAGTTAATGTCCTTACAATGTCATCATGCATCTTAATTCGAATTGTGCTTATTCCAACAATCTTACAAGTTACATTATGTCCTATGAGACCTTTCCCACCATCTATAAGTTGGTAAGTATTGAACCAATCCCTATTAGGAGACATACGATAGGAGCACCCTAAATGAAGAGTCCAATCATCATCTAAGTTATTAATAAGAATCAAAAGGACATCTACAATATTAATAATAACTCACCATCTATGCAACTGTTGCATCACCAGAATTAGAAGTTTTTTTTTCCCTTTACGGTTTGAACAATTTTTCACATAGTTCATTTCTTTGTTGCAATTGAAACACTAGTTGTTTTCCCTTAACTTTAATTTAGATCTAGATCGACTTTTTCTATTGGTATTTTTATTTCCTATTTTCCTTCTACCCACCAAATCTTCACTTGAGTCATGATCTTCTCTACTCTCGGACACCCTCTTCTTCAACTCCTTTGAGTTCAAGGCTACTCTAACATCCTTTATGGAGAGAAAGTGTCTCTAGCATGTATCGTGGTATTCACAAAGTGCTCATAAGAATTTAATAGGGGATACATCAAAATTATGGCTTGGTTTTCATCATCAATTCTAACATCTATATTCCTTAAATCCATAACAATTTTATTAAACTTATTAAGGTGACCTTTAATGGAAGTACCTTCTTTAATTTGGAGAGTGAACAATCACTTCTTCAAATACAAGCCATTTGTAATAGGCCTTGTTATATACAGACTTTCCAACTTCAACCATAACTTGACAATCGTATTCTCTTCTACAGCCTCATGAAGTACCTTATTACCCAAGCACAATAGAATAACATTGCACTTTCTTCATAAGTTCATCCTTCTTTTCATCAAACATCATCATTGGTAGAACCTCTTTACCTTTCAGTGCTTTGGACAACCCCTATTGAACTAATGAGGCATGCATCTTAACATGTCATAAACCGAAATCATTTCTTCCATCAAACTTCTCAACCTTAAATTTTGTTTCCATTCTAGGTCTAATAACATGTGCTTTGATACCAATTTGTTGTGAAAAACCGTGACAAAGAATAATAATTGGAAGAAAAAGAATAAGAGAACAAGGACAAAAAAAACACATAAAGCACACAAGTTACGTGATTTGACCTAAAGGCTACATCCACAAGCGAAGATAAAGCAAAACCCTCACTATTATTCAAGGAGAATACAACCCTAGAACTCTCGATTCCCAATATACCCAAAAAAAAAAAAAAAAACACTTTTTTGGTCAAAATCTCTTCTTATTTTTTTTTTTCCTAATTAAATAGCAAGATTCCATATAGAAAACTAATTGTATAATTGTCAAAGAGGCCTATTTCTAACAGAATATTTCACAATAGGATGTTTCTTTTTGAATAATAGGAAACTCCTTGATAAGAATATTTTCTATTAGGAAACTATCAATGACTTTCCAATTGACTTTAAAATAGAATTAAAACACTTTCCAACATTCACATACTTGAAAATTATATAGGAATAAAAAAAATCCAACTTTTTTTTAAAAAAGAAAATTGATTTCTTTGGAGTAATAATACTATTCCAATTGCAATAATTATGTAGAAAAAATTGTAATAAATACATTAGTTGAAGGAAGTATGATTGTTTTACTAATTGTTGTGCCCAATTGGAAGACGTTTTGACTTATATTCATACTAATGTAATTTCATTATAGATGGCCATTCTACTTATCACTTAATTTATTCAATGTTGATTTTTTTAACAAGTTTTTAAATTTTCAAAAATAATTTGAAATATAAACATTAAGTCAATTAATACCAAAAAAAATTTCAAAACAAAATTAGCCTAGCATAAAAGTATGTGTGTATGTATTATTTTTTATTTATTCAATGAAACAAAAATTAATCAAAACTCGTAAATATATTAAAATAAAATTCAGAAAATGTTAAAACAAGTAATAATACACATATTCAAATTGTTTTATTAAAAGAAATAACATATATACCAAAACAAATACAAAATGATGGTTGAAATAATTTGAATATATTTAAAGGACATAAAAAATTGAATCAATATAATAATAATAATAATAATAATAATAATAATAATAATGAGGATATTACAATTTTATTTCTAAACGTTTTTTAAAGCAATATAAAACAATATAAACCCTTTAATATAAGTTTCTGTTAGGATTATTAGTTAGAGCATATGATAAGCATGTGGATATTTTCTCTCTAGTAGTATCATCCCGTCTAATATACCCTTGTATCAGGATTTTTAGTTAGGCATCGCCCGAGAAGCCTTAACGTTGCTGACAAGCGAAAATACGCTTTTACCCCTAACTTTTTTTCCCATCAATTTTGAAGGGGGACGTGGGCTTTGCAAGCCCAGTTCTCAACCTCATTCTATGCCAATGGACGCAGCTTCTGCTTCATCGCCTTCTCCCGCAGTCTCTTCGCCCACTGCTTCAGATCCCAAACTCCACTTCCTCAAGCAGGCATGATTCTCTCTGTTTTTCATTTTTCCTTACTATCTTATCTCTCTATATATAAAGATAGATGATAAATGATGAGGATGATTGTTATGGGCATTTTTCAGATAAGAAGCCATGAGATTGCTATTGGAGAGCTCAGTAATCTTCCCACCTCCAGGGTAAGCCTATTATGCAGTTTTGATAAGTACCCATTTCAATTTTTTTTTTCTTAATTTCTTGTTGTCGACGAACACCAGAAGATTTTTCTTATTATGATTGCTTCTTCAAGAAGATGTTGAAAATCTTCAAATAGAAGAGACTTGTATTTTTCCTTTTTTTAATAGATAGGTAAAAGGGAGGAAAAGACAGAACCCGGGTGTTAAAAATGCTTCAAATTGAAAAAATAGAACTTGGGTTTTCTTGAATTTCATTTATAGGAATCCCCAAATGACTTGTTCATAGAATTCTTGAATTGAAAACCTAACTTGGGCTTGCATGGAATTTCATGAGTCCTGATCAAAAATAATGTGCACAGGTTGTGTTATTTTCTGTAATTAAGTGAAAGCATGAGACACAATAAGGAAAAAGTGGGTGGAAAAAAGCAAGACTCTAGTTTCATTGATTGCATTTTCAGCATTGGGCTCTCTTCTAAGTCTAAGGTGTGTTCATAGGTTTTTCATTTGGTTAAGAAGAAAAAAGCTGTGGTAAGGCCCAAAGACCCTGTAATTGACATCAAAGTTAGGTTAATCATTAAGGATGTTGCTATATCCATGACCTAGACCTCTTTATAGATCCCACAGAATTAAACGGCTGTGACAAGCAAAAACCTGTTATCTGTTGTGATAAGAGAGCTAAGTGTTGGATGGTTGGATACTTTTCATACATTGTTTGCCGTAGCAGAGAGTGGACAGACACCAGAGGCCAATAACAAGGTGGAAGTTGGTACGTCTGAATCCTAATCTCCTAGATTTAGGAGGAATTTTTTAGGAAATACACCAAGAGAACTAAAGGTTCCAGAAAAGAGGTGCAGCCCAAGGAAACAGGGAGTATAATAGTTGCACCTTAAAAGAGGAAAATGAAACTAAATATCACCACCATCAATATCTCAGTGTGCTGAAAGCCCTGAAATAGATCTTCGTCACACATTGTTTAGTCTAACTCTATGGTTTCTTAACGAGACTCATAGTGTAGTTTTTGGAATCCTAGGCTCATATGGTGCCATTGTAGACTAGGAGGTGGCTCCAGTGATTGCTTGTTGGAGTTGCTGAACTCTGTGGTAAGTGGCATTGTGGATGCCACAAATCATTGACTCTGGCGATTTTTCAACCTTCTCAGCTAAAGAGATTTTGAAACATTGGGTGCCATCCAGGGTGATGCCTTCCTTTTTGGTTTGGAAGGTGACTGGGCAAAAGATCTTTAGAATCAATCAGCTTATGAAGAGAGGTCAGGATATGATTAATTGGTGTTGCCCCAGTAGTATGTATGGCAAGTCCTTGTTCTTTGTAAGCAGGTTTTTAAATTTGTGGTCTATGGTTTTCTCCCCATTGGGGGTGTCTTGAATTCTTTCCCCTCAGTCAGAGAGACACTGCTTAGCTGGGGTAGCTTATTCATTTGTGGTAACTGCATGGTGCCTGGGAGCTTGAGACCCTTTGCATCGATCTTGGTCCATATAGACAGAGCACAACAGGAGAACTTTTGAAGGAGTGGAGATAGTTTTGGTTGTGCATAACTTGTTTCTGAAGGCTTTATTCTTGTGGCTTAGAAAGGGGTGGGGAATGTTAGTCTTTCTTTAATCTACTTTTTTAGATAGCTTTGGAGTGGGGGTAATTAAAAGGGTTTGGTTGTTTTTCCTTTTAATTTTTTTTCTCATTTTAGCATGACTTGGATATAGCATGTATGCATAGATTTTCACCACTTTTTCACTTGGCACCATTATTAATATATTCATTCTTATCTCACCTATCATAAGCAAGTAGAAAAACAAAAGTCCCCCAAACCGAGGGGACTTAACACCCTTGAGCCCCATGCATCGTTTTCTTGGATGATTATTTTGGGTATCTCTTAGGCCCTACCCAACAATAAAGGGTTGCTTTCCTGAGTCATTTTGAGTAATGCCTTTGTTTTCTATTTGATCTTGTGCATGTTCTTGTTCCTAGGTGATGGAAATTAGTAATTCTACCATCCTGCTTTGAATGGGAAAGGATTCTAATTTTATAGGATGGGCCATGCTTATCAAGTTTTTTAGTTTGATGAGCCCTGGTTATTAGTTTTCTAGGATTTTCATTATTTTTATGGGGGTGTTTTTATTTGGACAACCTTTTTACAATTTACAGCTATTGACTTCTGATAGTAGTATAGATCCAGAGGATTGCTGTTCCATGGAAAATAACTTCTTTTTTATTTATTTATTGTTTTATTTTCCCTTTTGTTGATCACAGAATGTATACCAGAAAAATGGGAATCTCTTCTTCCGCACGACCATCCAGAAAGCTACAGCTTCTGAACAGAGTAAGGAACTCCACCTGCACCTCCTACATTCTTTTTCCATGTATAAATTATAACGATGCTTTTCACTTAATTCTTTGGACAGAGCAACTTAATTCGGCCAAAGCTAAGCTACAAAACCTGAATTCACCATAATATCACCAACCAGCCATTTCACCTCTGGAAATATTATGTGGGCTACACTCTCACCAGGTGTTTAGATGAATGAAAATAGATCCAGTGTAAATGATTCTTATTTTCCAGTACAACGATTTACCAGCTTGCAGGTCTGGTGGACTTGGGTGATCAACAGGGGAAGAGCTGAGTGTTTTAGAATAGTTTCCATATTAAAGATCAGTCTGTCTATTGTGTATGGGAAGCTTTCTTGCCCTTTATGTGGATGTGCTTATTTGAATCCTGGTTATGCATCCTCTAATTCTGACTGCTCAGTTGTTCTGGTAATGTCAACATATACAATGTCTTATCAGACTTTCTTGTTAAAACGATGGATATGGATGAACAAGCAATTTTTGAGCAAAATCAGTTTAATAATTGCCCTCAAATAACAGTATCTGTGGTATCTCTTGGGTGTTATAACCAAAGCTAACATATTAAGTTGCCCATTTTTCTAAAAGCGAGCGCTTACCATTTGAGCCCATATTATGCTCCACTAAATATGATAATAATAATAATAATATTAGTAATATCGGAAGCATTTATTCGTGAATAGCACACAGCCACAGAGAATTACATCATTATAAGCTTGTATACACAACTACCAGGGTGCAAGTATCTGGTATGCAATATAAATTTTAACTGGAAATAAACATCAGTCATCGTGCACACAAACATAAAATTCAACTAAAAAGAAACAAACCAATCTACACCACCTCGTAGCTTGATCTCTGGAACAGCACAATTGCAAGAGTGATGACGGATGCATAAACTGAATTGGGTAACCGCTGCACCACCTTCCCCACTCCTGGGACACCCTCAGTTGCCCTCTTTGTCGCGACTGCAACTGTTGGTGCCACAACCAAAGTAACAAGTAACCCCTGACTAACCGTGATGAATGTGTCAACTGTTAGCTTCTGAATAAATGCCCCAAATTCTACACGATCAATTTCTCCATCCAAGTTGATATCACACTCCTGCAAACAAAACAATCTACTTATTTATCCTTTTGTTTATGAATCATAGAAGCCAAAGGGAAGAAAAAACACTGTTCACTCAATTGTTTTTTCCTTCAATTTGGAATCATCAAATCATAAAACAGGAGGTTCACACTCATGTAAAGACCGGACACTACAGGTAGTGTCATTGGTATTCATTATGCACTCTTGGCTGTCATTAGTGACAAAATCATCATGCACTAGACAATGAAAAGCTGTGGTTTAGCTCCAGTTCATGACAAGGCTGCTACACCTCACTTTAAAAAATGCCTCCCTACCCACCCTATGGCTCCATGTAGATCTCAGAAAGTCCCAGGAAAACGATGATGGAAGAAATATTAAGGAATCCTAATTCTCTTATTTGGTTTGCTGTGGATAGACGAAGAAAAATGAACTGCGGCAAAAACTATTGGGCGTATTTGGAAACTATTCTTAAAAGAACATGTTTAACAAACTTAACAACAATTTTTGGTAACTTTGTTCTTAAAACAGAGTTTTTTAAAACAAATTTTAGTTAATTTCAATTATTTTTTGTACAATATTTTAAGTAATAATTAAAAATATAGAGAATAATTTTAAAAAACTTTTGTACTGTACATAAGTGTGAAGTACTATCATAAAAACAAGTCAAAAAAATTACTTTTCATATTTGAGATATCAAACAAAATTTTATGCCTAAAAACAATTATCAATTGTTTTTAAGAACAATTCTCAAACTTATTTTAGAGAACTATATTTTGAAAATTTTCCTAGATAGATCTATATTTTCTAATTCTTCACTCTTATATAAAAACAAAAAAAAATGTAGAAGGATTGGAGAGAGAATTTATTGAGTTCAAATCTAATTTTCATTGTCTTCACAATTTTTTTCTTCTTTTTCTTTCCCATATCACTTCCCTTAGACTTTCTTGATCAAAATGAAGGTCTAAATGACAATCTCACATAGCTCAGCACTCATTGAGGCTACTTTAGTATTTTTCAAATGCAACTCATTTGTGTAACCATCTTTTCCCTAGTTTTCCCAATAATTCATAATTCATGGTAGAGGCACTGGCCTTACCAGGTACGGTGGCTTTCCGTCATATTTCTTACTACTAAATGAGTCTTTCAAACCCATCAATATCAGACTTATCAAAGATATTTGAGACTCAAAATACTCAATCTGGAAAAGAAATGTGGAACAACAAGACAACAGAACCTTCAAACCTTCAGAAACTCTTTACTCCAAGTTGTTATTGTTAATCTCATAATCCTTGCTTCAGGCCAAAAATCAAAACATCAAATTGCACCAACAGTCTTGACCTAGCAGAATAAATGTTATTTATGCACAATTGCAGTAACGGAACAAGTATATTTAACTCTTCTAATTATCATTTTTAAAGGAGAATTTAGTAACGGTTGAGTAAAAAACTTGCAAGGACATAAGTGCAAGTTGTTGTCTATTTAAAAAAAGAAGCTGCCAACATGAGTTATTTAGAGGTTTCAGAAGGATAAATTTTGGAAATAGGTAAAAAGATTCTAATACGTGCTTAAATGGAAATGGGACCTATAGATTTAAAAGATGGGAAGATAGGACCCTATTTAATCCTAGATGGCAGGGATGAGGAAATTACGATGACTATGAATGATGATGGTGACGATGACAACAGCATTTAGAATAATGATGACGATGGCAAGACCAGGACCTATCATTCATAGATGCATGATCATAGGCAGAAGCAAATTATCAACAAAGACAACATTTTTCTTCTTCACCTCTTTGGTTGATAGGCAAGATTTCATTTGAAATTGGGCAAACTGTGTAGTCTGATTGGTATATATAACAAGCTACATCAGGGTTTCAACAGGATACAGGTCCTCCATGGAAAATGATGCAAGATTATCAGCTTTCAAGTATGTATGGATGTGACATGGGTCCACAGTCCTGATAGATGCCATGCGAATTTTATTGGCCAAGGGTGGCAATTCCGAAATTTTAAGACCATTAAAAGATTTTTCTATTTTATAGTACCTTTTATACCAATCCTGTAGGGAAATTTTAAACATGCGTGAAGAAGAGACTTTGAGATCGTAAAAAGGTGTGGAAGATTGAAATTAGGAAAGATGTGATTCTAAATAGAGAATTAGGCAATCCTGTAATCAAAGGGATTTTATTGTACTTGAGTTAGGAAAGTCCCTAATTTAGGTTCTAGGATTTTTGTATATATATGTGTACATGTCTCTATACAACTTTTAAGAAGAATTTTTCAACCTTTTATTCTTCAATCTCTCTTCTATATGGTATCAGAGCCTAGGCTCGTAAGTCTAGGAAGAGAAGCTTTTCTTTTTCGACCTTCATTTTCCAAATTGAAGACCAAAATCGACCTCATTGTCAACCTTAAAATCTTCTCTTATCTGAGTCGAGCAATTCTAGCAAACACAGGAGGTGAATAGAGTAGTCGTTGCCATCTACTATAGCTGTCAACCTCACACCATCGATGTCCTTGCAAACTCATCACGAAATCGAGATCGTGTCCTCGGCTTCGCATATTTACAAACTTCTCGCAAGCATTACGCTGCTTGCAGACAAACTCAATAGCACTCTTGCAAGCCCTAGCCACCTCGATTTTGCTCGTCTTCTTAGGCCACGTTGATCTCTCTCGTTTTATGAGCCTTCGATCTCCTTGCACTGGTGAAATTTCACCATCGTCGTCACATTACTAATCAAGTCGTCATCAAAACCCTCGTTGTCGCCCCTCATCATCGGTTTTTTCCTTGTGCTACCTTTGTCTCAAACTCACACCACAGACAACTCCCTTATCGTCATTTCCTCACACCATGGTCAATTTCTCCTCGCTTAGGATCCCCACCATGCGTGCTATTTAAACCCCCAGGTTTATTCTTCTCTTTTTTTTAAAAAAAAAAAAAAAGAAAAAAAAGAAAGTGGAGTTTTTAAAAAGGCTTGTTTTATTTCCTCCAAAAAAAAAAAATAAAAATGGGAAAATGCATGTGGTATCACTAACTACTGCCTTCACCAATCCTTCTAAAGGAGTGATTACCACTCATAACATGGGAGAATTGCAAAATATTCAAGTCACATATAGACTTAATGGTAAGAATCATCTAAATGGTCACAACTTATTCGTACCTTTCTGAAGGGAAACAAAAAAGTAAGTCACCTTCTCGAAACTGGACCAAATAGAGGAGATCCTTGGTTTGATGTCTGGGATGAACAAGACTCAATGATTATGGCATGGTTGTGGAACTGTATGACACCTGGCATTAGTGACACTTGTATGTTCTTGACAACTGCTAAAGACATCTGGGATGCAATTCATCAAACATACTCAAAGGCACTAGATGCAGCCCAAGTGTACGAAATAAAAGTTAAGACCGGAGCAACTAAATAGGGAAACAAGACAGTTACAGAGTATGCCAATATGTTGAAAAACCTATGGCAACAACTTGACCACTATCGTTGTATTGAGACAAAATGCCCTGAGGATGCAACAATCCTAAAGAACCATATCAAAAAGGATCAAGTCTATGTTGGTCTCAATGCTAAGTTTAACCAAGTTCGAGTTCAAATACTTAGCAAATAGCTTCCAACTTTGAATGAGATTATCTCCATTATTCGAGCAAAAGAAAGCAGGAGAAGTGGCATGCTTAAACCTCAGAATATGGAAGGCTCAACTATGGTTGCTAACAAAGGCAACAATCATAAGGCTAGCACTGCTGATAACAAAAGGATTGATCGGTAAAAGCCTTTTCAAACCGTGATAACAGGGATAACTTATGGTGCACTCACTGTCAAAAACCTAGACATACACAAGAAAAATGTTGGAAACTTCATGGTAAGCCCCAACTACATCTAGCAAAGAGTGGCATGCTTGAACCTTAGAATATGGAAGGCTCAGCTATGGTTGCTAACAAAGGCAATGATCATAAGGCTAGCATTGCGAATAACAAAAGGATTGATCAGTCAAAGGCTTCAAACCATGATAACAAGGACAACTTATGGTGCACTCACTGTAAAAAACCTAGACATACACAAGAAAAATGTTGGAAACTTCATGGTAAGCCCCAACTACATCTAGCAAAAAGTGGGGTTACAACGGAGGACAATAGAGGAATAATGGGCAAGCAAACTTGTCCTCTACTCAGCCAGATGAAGAAAAATCCCTGGAACAGGGCAGATTCAATCAAGAGGAGATTGAAAAAATAAGAGTTTTGTTGGGAACTCTTGAGAAACCTTCAAGCACCTACTCACTAGCACTTTCAGGTAAGTTTCCTATTTCCATTGGATTAAAAGTCTCGGATGAAATCTTTGTCAAATCATGGGTTATGGATTCGGGTGCCACAGATCACATAACCCATTTCGTCACACCAATTTAAAAACTATAACCCTTGTCCAAGCAGTAGGAAAATAGCCATAGCAGATGGTTCCTTAATCTTTGTCGCGGGTATAGGAGATGTCCAAATTAGTCCTACACTCATACTCAGAAACGTGCTCCATGTTCCAAAGTTGTCTACTAATCTTGTTTCTATACAAAAGCTTACACAAGATTTGGGTTGCATTGTGACATTTTTTTACTTATTGTGAATTTCAAGACCAAGACTTGGGAAAGAGGATTGGACTTGCTAAGGAACAGAACAAGCTATACTACCTTGAGATACCAAGTGAGTCATCTATATTTTTCCTTTCAAAGAACCATCTTTTAAATGAAGAAAAAATTTGGCTTCATCATCATAGGCTTGGACATTTATCATTTCAAACTCTTAAGCTTTTGTTTCCTTCCCTATTCAATAAATTAAATGTTGAGAGCTTCTATTGTGATGTATGTGAACTTGCTAAAACAAAAGCGTTCACCCTTTCCCATTTAATAAAAGAAGTTCAGAACCTTTTCATTTAATTCATAGTGATATTTGAGGTCCTTCCCCTGTCTCTAATATATCTAGTGCACATTGGTTCGTATCTTTTATCGGTGATTGTACGAGGGTCTCTTGGATTTTCGTACTTAAGCACAAATTTGATGTGAGTTTTGTTCTTCCAAATTTTCATAACATGGTAGAAAACCAGTTTGGTGTCACTATCAAGAGGTTTTGATCCGATAATGCCAGAGACTATTTCAATCAAGTCTTAACTCCATACTTTCAACATGAGGGCATTGCACCTTTCTTGGTGGGAATCTGGTGACATGGAGAAGCAAGAAACAGAGTTTGGTAGCAAGGTCCAACACAGAAGCAGAATTCCGAGCAATGACCAAAGGAGTCTGTGAACTACTATGGTTGAAGATTAAATGGGATAGGCCAATGGGACTTTACTATGACAATAAATCTGCAATCAGTATTGCACATAATCCAGTGCCAAACGATCAAACGAAATACATAAATTAAAAAGCATTTTATCAAAGAGAAACTAGACAGTGGATTGATTTATACCCCTTATATATCTACTGACTGCCAACTTGCAAATATACTCACAAAAGATTTAAACGGTTCAAAGTTTCAAGCAAGCATATCCAAACTGGGAATGAAAAACATTTATTTACCAACTTGAGGGGGAGTGGAAGATTGAAATTAGGAAAGATGTGATTCTGAATAGAGAATTAGGCAGGCAATCCCATAATCAAAGGGATTTTATTGTAATTGAGTTGGGAAAGTCCCGAACTTGGGTTCTAGGATTTTTGTGTGTATATATATATGTGTGTGTACATGTCTCTATACAATTTTTAAGAAGAATTTTTCAACCTTTTATTCTTCAATCTCTTTTCTACAGAAGGCATATCGAATACATTTCATATTGGAACAAGAGAACTGTTGTTTTATAGGTGGAATTTCTTAGAACAAGAGCACTATTGTTTATTTATTCTCGTTTTCCATGAAGGCAGAAATTTTGAGTCGAAGAAAATTCAATTACAATCATTATTTTGTTACAAGGTGGATTCCTTCTATTTCTTGAAGTGGAATCCTTAAGGCCTCTTGGAGAATACTAAGAGAAGACCAAGAAGTGCATATCTCTTATATTCCAAGTCTCATCTTCCTCCCTAAATTACTTTTTCTTTTCACAATCTCAAGAATCAACTTTTTTCCATTGATATCATACTCCTAAAAATATATTCAACTAAACAAATTTTCAAGAAAGAGTAATTACATTACTTTGCAATAAAAGCCACACCAAAATATTAGTGGGTTTCATCAGTCTATAGGATTATCAATAGAGTACCTTAATTTTCTCTCTGACTAGCTCTTTGGAGGGGGGATCAAAATGAGGCCCAGGCAACTTCTTATTCATATCACTACAACCAGAAAATTAACTTTAGGTTAATAATGCAACTTTAAAAAGCTAAAGAATAAGAGAAATGAGGAATAAAACTTTATAGAATTAAAAAATACTAATAGCATTGCAAAAGCTTCATTAAACAGAAATAGCTTCTTGCATTAGCTAAAATACAGGTTTAGAATTTTTGTGTGTGCATGCACACATTCATATTAACCTCATCTTAAGCCAAAATCTCTTTTAACAAAATTAAGCTCAACAGGTAGCAAAGCTCTTCTTGAGCTAAAAAAAAGCTTTTGGCTTTCTAAAAGTCAATACAAGTAGAGCCAAAGTAAATGAATAGACAAGCCTCTCACTTGTATACAAGTAGGACAGCAATATATAGATCTTCAAATGTCAAATTAGCCCTTCCATCATCATTTTTGATATGATCAAACACCTTATCAGTAATCTTTCTTATCTGTCTTTGCCTCCATTCCTTCCCTGTGCAGAGCATTGCACTTCTGAATAAGAATGCTAAATACTAAAACAAGTGGATGATTATCAAAGATATGAAATTAAGGAACCAATGTGATATAATGTATGTGCATCTAAGTATAACATTTAAAGTGGCTCAAATCTAGCTGTTTCCAATCCTAAAAATCTGTACTTGTAGAAGCTCCAGGATCATCATGTCCTCCATATCAGACATGAACCAAGTAAAGAAGATTAAAGATAACAGAAACTAGATATGGACATGGGACAATCTTTGCTTTCAACCTTTGCTGAGGTTACATTATGTTCTGCATCATGACACAAACCCCAGGCTGCAATTTTAGCCATGTTACTTGGAGCAGCTTCCTGGTCTTTTGAGATTGTTGGGATGCTGTGTTAGGCATAGTACTTGTAAAAGATTGCCTTTAGGTGTTTTTTATATCAGTGATACCCTCATACTAGGGGCATGAAAGGAACCCAACTTTGGTAGTGGAACAGTGTATATCACGGCTATGTACAAGTATTTTTAAATGAGATTATTATCTCCTTACTAGGAATTAACCTAGTTGATGGCCAACTTTTTAAATGATAAGTGCATTAACCAGAACAGAATGTGCTTCTACCCTCTTCATCTGATCCATATATCATACAAGGAATTGTGAAGTGCTACTAACTGGTAGCATGATTTTCAAATGTAACCAATAGGTAAGTGATCTTAACTGCCAAAAATTATCATCTAAGGTTGAAGGAGGCCACTCCCCAGCAAACAATAGGCCTTCCAAGAATGTATCAAGGCACAAAGAGAGTTGAGATCCAGTCATTAAATAATCCCAAACCTTGATGTATCATATTTAGTTCCATAAAACCTGAGCTAAATAGTTGGGGAAGGATTTTTAGTTCTCAATATCATTAAAAAAACAAATAAGCAAAAAGGAATCAGAAATATCTGTTCTTTTTTCTCTATTTTTAAGAGGAAATAAAGAAAGATGATGGAACTTCCTCAAATGCCCACTAACTTGCCCACTATGGAAAATTTTGAAATATCCAGGAAGCTGCACGATGCTTTGAGGCATTTTTTATGGAAGTGTTAACAGTACCCTTCAAGACATTAGACAATAATTCAATAAAGTCGTTCAAAAAATAAATAAATAACAGTTGAGTTGTTTAAAACAATATTTAGGAGTTGGGCCTAACTGATTACTCCATTTGGATCTCAACCATAGAAATGCTATCGAAATTGTTTCATATTTCTAAATCATATTTGCTATCTTTATTTTAATTTTCACAAATTCTTCACATTTTCCAAGACATTGTCACATTGGGGCCAAAGAATACTATAACTAAACCATTCCAAAGGACCATGAATGCAGCTTTATGTCCATAGAGGGAAATAGGAAAGGTTAAGAATTTCACAGTCCATGATCTCATCCAGAATATGGTTTGTAGGTATTTCCCCCTTAGAAGAACCACAAGACAGCTTGCCAGTTGGCTAGCAGACATCCTACAGGAGAGTACCATATGAGTAACATATCCTCCAATGGATAACATAAACTAAGGTGTTTGAAAACAACATTTGATCACAGATAAGCTAATCTCAATATTATGGTACCAAGATTTGTACAAATGCATCAAAGAGACTTCTCCATATTTGACTGATTTGGGTCAGACAACAGAGCCTAAAACCAATACTGTGATTACCATTAATTTGGCAAGCAAACTATCATTCCTTTCCTCATCATCAAAAAAGGATACCAGACATTGCTTGTATCAGCAGGCACTCAAAAACTTTAAATATATTGATGATATTGCGATAGCATAGTCAGTATTCTTAGCAAGGAGGAATGAATAATTCCAAAACATGTTGCAAGTTTGGTCATTCCAACTGAAAATGAAATCAGGAAGAGAAATGGGTTCACCCTCCTGAAATAGACTGCATATAATTGTGATGAAAGTTGGAAGAAGATAAAATTGAAATTTATACACAAGTCAGGATAAATAAAGCCGGAAAATTGAGCCTATTCCTAAGAAATCATGTCCCAAAAGGCAGCCATTTTCCATCACTCTGAAGAAGCCAATGGATGTTATTAACAAAAAGGCTATGCTCTTGTGCTGCAATAACATTAGTACCAAAGATTTTCAATAGCTTCCAGGATCTATTTTTCCCAAATACCAAACAACAACCTAATGTAAAGATCAAAGGGGCAGGAATATTATTGTTCCTTAAAGTGCAGATTTAGAAGAACCTACTTAGGAACAATCAAACAACTATCAGATAACGTATAAAATCGGTGCAAGGGAAGAGAACGAGGAAAACTCCGAAAAGAAGTAAAGGAACTTAGTGGAGAAAAAGAAAAGAACCATAGAATTGACGATTAGCCCCACCATTTTGGATCTTGAAAGAACGAGAGAAAAGAAAAGAAAAAATCAGAAAATTACTCGAACATTGAGTTCCCCTCTCAAGCAAGTCTCAACATTTTCCCTTCTTTTCCTTACCTGTCTCTCGTTTTCCCGAGTAACGCTTTGAGCCTTACTTATCAATAGATCTCGAATCGGATTTGTATTAAAATAGATCCCAATTCCAAAAAAAACGTAACTCCACAGCAAGAGCAATATTTTCCAAATTCCACAGAACTGAAATTCTAACTGTATCCAGAAGGCAAAAATATTACTCCCCTTCCACCGCATTTACTCGGGAACCAAGCAAATAAATAAATACAAACAAGGTCTTACTAGTGTGTTCCTTCTTTTCTTTTCCTCCAGTTACCTGGGAAACAAACAGACGAAAAATCCAAATCTTCACAGAAATAATACCTTGAAATTTGTCCAAGACCTGTCCCATGGATGGGCGTCCCCACTGCACCAGGGTATAACGGCGTTGTATTGATTATTCAAAACCTCAATCCGAATGCCTCGCCAATTCTGAAATCCTCAAGCTCCCTTGGCCGAGCCTTGTAGGAGGAGATAAGAAGATAAGAGGGGGAATTCTCTGCGGGCGCTTGCTTTTCAAATCGGCTGCAGATACGAAGAGCATTTTAATAAAGGCCAAGATTTTTTTAACATTGATGACGTGGCCACCAATTACTAGTGGAGAAGGAGGAAAGGTGCAAAAATTGTAATGAATTTGGAAATTTTGTCGCAGATAAATGTAATTGGCGGATCTTTGATTCATTGACCATGACCATGAGTACCACGGATTTGGTAACACGTAGGCCCCGTGCCAGATAACGTGGAGTGAAAAGTAGGATTAGGTTTTGTGGGCCAAACCAACCTTCCGAGATTCATTCAGGTCAAAAATGGCCTCAATCGGTTCGAAAAATACATTTATTATAAAAAATATTATTATGATAATTTGAACAAACGTTATTTTGAATAAAAAATATAAGTTTTATAAAAGGCTAAACGTTAATTTTTTTTTTTTAATTTATTTTGGTCCAAAACTCTAATAAAAGGTGCCTCATCTTTTTTTTTTTTCTATAGAAAGATTATTTTGACCCAAAACTCGAATTTATTGTACATGTGTTTTTAAAACAGAAAATAATATTTTAAGTCCAAAAATTCGCCCTGTTTTTTAAATCATTAGTTTGGATGAAAAGAAAATTTCCAAAAAAAAAAAAAAAATCCCCTAATCAAGGGGAAATTTCCTTCCTGATATTTTCCTTATTTTGGGATTTATATGTCTTTCTTTGCTTCCAAAGAGGGGTCATTTTGTCAAGATCCAATCAGTAAGTACCATGAAAGAATTTGTGACAACCACCGAGAGAGAATCACAAGATTTCAAAGAAGAAGAAGGCACAGATATACGTGGTTCGTCACCGAGTGACTACATCCACGGGCGAAGATGATGGAGAGCTTTCACTATGAAAAATATCTGAATAGTACAACCGGATTATCCTTCATACTTTTTGACAAAAGTATATATACATATATATGACCAGTATCAAAACTCCCAAACATATATATTATGCCGTAATCGAGGCAGTCTCAAAGCATCCCCCACCATTTGTCTGCAAGAAAAATGGTGGAAATGTCAGAATTGTCTTTCTTCTTCAAGTCTTGGAGAACTTCATGAGAGAAGATAGTATTCATTTTTTTACCTTTTGAGTGGGTTTCCCATTCACAAAATTCAAGGAAATATCAGAATCGTCTTTCTTCTCTTCAAGTCTCGGAGAACTTCATGAGAGACTATTTTTTACCTTTGAGTGGGTTTCCCCATTCACTGCCCCACCTTAACGGATCCGGTTCAAATGAGCAAATGGCTCAGGGTGTGCTTTTGGGGCAGGCTTAGCCGCCACTTCTGGGGTCCCAAAAACATTCCAAAATCTCAGTGTCTCGTCTCCTGCGGCAGATGCCACTGTGCAGCCATCTGGGCTCTGGGTAAAAGAGAACAAGGAAAAATCAGAACCCGCTGATTGGCTACTACGAAAATCACCAACAAGAAGATAGAAGGAAATTTTTATATTAGTACCTGAGCCATGAAAAGGACTCGGGATGTATGACCAGTAAGCTCTGCCATTTTCACCATCGATGGGTACTTCCACAGAGTGAGTTGGTTCTGTGTAAAACCGTGAGAGCTAAGGAGCTCACGCTCGTTCTTGTTCCAGAGCAGAGCACAGACCTGTGAGCCAGTGTCCACCGAGTTCAGGCAGGCACCCGTGTGAGTGTTCCAGAACTTGATGCACCGATCACCACCACCTCCGCCAGAGGCCAGCAAATTGCCCTGGAAGGGACACCATGCAAGTGCTTTCACTGCAGCTGTGTGGTCTTCCATCCTGTGAAGCCACTGTGTAGGCGAATTTGAAGATGCCGAGGACCTGTCCCAGATGTATAGCAAATTGTCATTGCCTCCACTGGCTAGCTGCTGCCCCGAGGCCGACCATTTCAGTCCGCATACTTCTTGCCGGTGTCCTCTGTAGGTCTCAACAATATGTGATCTTACTCTCACATCGTTATTTATGATTTTACCATCCATTCCTCCAGTTGTAAGGACGTGATTGTTCCAAGCTAGGGAGCCCACCCTTGATGCGTGGCCACCTTTCAGAGTTCTCAGCTGCAGAAATGAGAACACCAAGAAATAAGATCATACAGAATCATCAGAAACAGGGGGAAACCAGAAGAACAACGAAGATTCAAAGTTGAAATTCATACCAGACGGTTGGCTGTTGAATCCCATAGCTGAACATCAGAGTTGTTCAAGCCAATGGCAATATGTCTTCCATCAGGAGCCCAACTGACACTTGTGACAGGGCCGCTTTCGTCTTCAAGCGTAACAAGTTCTGAGGTAGAACCATCTGAAGCATCCCATAGATATACAGTGCCTCCAAGAGCAATAGCCAGAACGTTGCTGCTACCCCAGTCCAGTAAGTTCAAGTAATAGTCATCCACCAGGTCAGGAGCATCCAATGTTCTCTCAGAAGTCTGATACATTTAATCCAAAATATAGCATCATAAGAACACCCAAAAAACAACATAGACAAATTAATTGACAGAAACCAAAAAAACAACCAGTCAAATTTAGGAAATGAAACTACCCCTACTTGCAAGCATCAAGATTAGCGATGGAGGGTTTGAAAAAATACCAACCTGAGGAATATGTCTGCGAGGCTTTGAGGCTTTGGATTGCTGAGGAATACTTGCAGAGTAGAACTCCTGTGGAATCAATTCGACTGGAGTAGGGGGCTTGTTCTTGAAGGCCAGGATCCGGGTCCTGTTGATGTTTAAGGTCTCGGCCATTTGCTTCCTGTAAGCCTCCTTGGATGGAGAGCTAGCAGCTGGGTTCTCTTTGCCTTTTCTTCCTTCGGTTAGCATGTAATGAGCGTAATCGAAGTCCATTGCTGACCGGTTGGGTATGAATCTGTCCAACTGGGAAATAGGAAAGAAACTTTTAATCAGAAAAATGACCCAACCATGCAAGTTTAATCAGAAAAATACCCACATTTCAAAAATCTAAATCAAAACAAGGCTCCCACTTCAGATGTCGATTTAAGAAACAGATCTATGTTTTCCAAGCAAACCCACTAGAAATTATCCTAAAACCAAAACCCAGATTCAGAAGTTAAATTCGGGGGAAAATAGAACCCAGATTTCGTTCTTAAATCAAAACAAAACCTGTCTTCATAAATCAATTCAAGAACAGGACATAAAAATTCGAACTGAAGGAAAAGAACCCAACCAAACTCTAAAAGATGGTACGACTCTCTTACATTTTCTCTGACAATCCTTCTTTGGTCCGGGCATTTAGACTGGTATTTGTTCGAAGAGGTCAAAGATCCTGCATCCATATTGTTAGAGCAAAACAGAAAATAGAAATAAACAAGAACAAAGAATGAATAACAAGAAACTAATCGGATCCTGCAAAATTGAGAACTGTTAGACTGAAAATAGACTGAAAATCATGAATATGAATGAACGAGAGAGGATTTCCGCAAGATCGCTGTATGGTCGCTTGAGAGAGATTTGAATGAAGGGCTAAGAAGATTTGAAGGATTTATATAGAGAAAAAACTTAGGGTTTTCTTTTCAATTCGACAACGGCTCATGAAAAAAATGAGCCGTTGTAATATGGTTGGACGAAACTGCCCCTACGAGAATAAAGAGGTTGGCTGTGTCTCAAATAAAATGGTAATGACATAATATATAGAAAATATTATTTTATATAAGAATAGAGAGAAAACAAAGAAAAAAAATTCATAAATTAATAATTAACGAACGGTCAAAACAATCTTTTATGTGTCAATTGGGTAAAAAATATAATTGAAAATAACAATTTTAAATGTCAATTTTTAAAAAAATGTAACGGAAAATAATGTGATCTCTATATATTTTTATTTTATTTATTTATGGTGAAGCTTATAGAATAAATTGATTTTTTTTAATTTAAATAAAAAATTTAACCATGTAAGAAAAATAAAAGAAAAGAGGAATTGAAATCAAAAGGAAAAAAAATTAAATTTCAAAAATTAAATTTCCCAATTTAAAATGAATCAAATATAAAATATGAGAATTAAAGAAAGAAAAATAATATAAAACATAAAAATTTAAAAAATGTGTAAAATTCTTCTAAAAATAATTAAAAAAAAATTATTTTTAAATCATATCACCAACACTTACTCTAACTTTATTTTAAGTTTTTGAATTTTTTTTTTCCAATCAAAGTAAGTTTATTTGTATTTTAAAAATTGTTTTTAAACTTTCTATTTATTTTTTAAAAAACTTATAGTTGACAAGATTTAGAGAACAAATGAGAGTTGTTTTCACCAATTTTTTAAAAATGAAATGAAAATATGGGCTTGTTTGACTATGTTTTTTGAAACTTGTTTTTAAAAACTATTATTAAGTTAAAAAATAAAAGACAGTTTTTAAAAATAAATTTCAAAAAACATGGTCAAATGATAATACTTACTAAATTCAACGACATCTTGAGTAAAGTTTCCAATATGAGTTTATTACAAAATGAGTAATAAAATGACTTTGAATTAGTAAATAATATTGATGATAAAATTAATTAAAATTTAAAATTTTTGTTTAAAGTAAAAAAAAAAAAAAAAAATGTAATAGTGAAAAATGAACATATGCTATCATATTTCAATAACATAAATAAAGATAATTTAAAAAAGAATGAGCATTGTTTTTAATTTGGATAACATAATAAAGATAATTTCAAGAAAAAATATAAAATAAATATTGAGAGTTGAAGGATAAAAACTTGGGAAAAAACTGGGTTTTGACTCATTAATATCAAAATTGTGAAATCAATGTTTGGTTAATTTTGGTTTTGATGATAACAAAATAAGGTTTAGAACTAATGATTATATTTTCAAGTGTGTTTAGGCAAGACAATTTCCAAATTGACAATCACAAAGACAAATCAAACCAAAGAGAAACCATGAAGAAGAAGAAGACCTCAGAGAGAAGTATTTTTCAAAACCCAAGCTTCATAAGATCTCTTTGTAAGGTTGTTGGTGCACTAAGATTTTCATGCATTACATTCCTTACTTATGCACCAAAATCATCCAAGAGTTTTTTCGTTTTAAATCCTTTAAAATTGGATGATTTCATGTTTTCAACTAAAACCTTATGTCAAATGTTTTCCAAACTTGTTTAAAAGGTTTTAAGTTGAAAAAGTTAGTTGTTGAACAAAAAATGGCTCAACTGGTTAAACCGGATGAGGAATCGGTCGATCCCCAACTCAACCGATCAAGGGATGCAAAAAAACATTCTCTCTCTTTCGAAACGGTTGTTCAACCAATCAAGGTTGAACCTCAATTGGTCGACCTCCACCTCAATCGGTTAAGGTCCGGTTAAGGTCCAACGGTCACCTGCCAAGCATTAAATACTAATAGCTAGTCAATCGATCAACCCCCAGCTTGACTAATCAAACCCCCAACGGCTAGTTTGACCTTTTCCTCTATAAAAATGTCCTAATCCTTATTGTTTCATAAACTTAACCTTCTTAAATATTTCTTGAATATATTTAAGCCTTGGGAGAGTGTTTTGAGTGCACCATTATTCTAAAACTTGCATATCGTTAGTGCACCATTCAATCCTAGTTTTCTTGTATCATTTGAGCCTTAAAGTTTTGTACTAGGATTTTGTGAGATCTTTTATTATCTTCATTTGTAAATCTTTGAGAGGAATAATCTAAGTGTGAGGTATCACTTAGGGATTCTCAAGTATGGGGTATCACTTGAGCGGTTATTCAAGAGTAAGGTATCTCTTAAGATTTGTAAAGGGTGCTTAGAGTCAAAAGTCCAAGATAGTGGAATGGAACCATAATCCAATTGTACTATTTGAAAGCTTAGTTTGGAAGTCTTAAATTAGTGGAATCTCAAGCTTGGGATGGAAGCTAGAGGAGACTGGATGTAGGTCAAGTTGCATCAGATCACTATAAAAATATTGTGTTTGCATTCTCTCTTCCCTACTCTTTTACTTCATATGCAATTATTTTTATATTGTTTTATTATATATTCGCATATAATTATCTATTGTATTTACATAATTTAAATTTACAAAAAGAGACCATCACCCTATTCACCCTCCCCCCCTCCCCCTCCTCCCCTCTAGGGTGATTACCATAGTTGGATTAGCCTAATTTTTCTAACAAAAATCTATGGAAAAAATGAATCCCAAATTTTCAAAAGTAATATTATTTTCATTTATTTAAAAATAACTTAAAATACATGCATTTTTTAATGAATCATATAATTATTCTTTGAAATTCATGCGCTTTTTAATGAGTCATATAATTATTCCCTAAAATACCTTTTTTATTTGTCATGTCATTAATACCAATTGGTAACTAAACTCCTTCATGTAAATATTACCCTTCCTTTTAAATATATTTATTATTATTATTATTAGTGATGACATTAATCATTATCTTACCTTCATTTTTCATCAATATGGAATTACCGGATGGCTACCAATATCTTACTTTAATTTTTACTAACCATGAGAAAATGTCAACATAGAAAAAGTGCAAACCCAAGACAAGAACCGGAAAACAACTTGCACAAATTGCTAGAGTGACAATAAATTATTAGGGTTATAAATAAAGGGGAATGTTACATAGCATGCTAAGATTCAAATTTTCTTTTTCTTTTCGAATATTCTTGGCCCTTAATAATCACATCAGGAATTTTACATGACAAAAATTTAAAAACATAATATATTACATTTTATCTTTATTTCCATATCTTGAATTGAATATGAAGCCAAAAACAAAGAAAATGTTCAAATAATCATAGTCCTTGAAATTAACCTCTACTTGCCCTAATGCAAAAAATCCTAAAGAAACATGGAAAAAACTATAAACCTTATTCTCAACAAAATTCAAACTCATCTACAGTCCACTAGAGTTTCACTATTTATAATGTTCACACTCTTCAAACTATCTCACTTTTACTATTGGATGTTTGTTTATGGAGGAAAAAAAAAAGTCTCAACTTTTCCTATGAGGTGTTTGTGTTCCAGAGAAAAAAAAATCTCAAATAATAATAATAAAACATATCTAAAATGAAGGGAAATATTTACATGGAAGAGTCTAGTTGTAAATGGTTGTTAATGACATGACTAAGTAAAATGGGCATTTTAGGAAATAATTATATGACTTATTAAAAAATGCATGTTTTTAAAATTATTTTTAAATAGATGAAGATAATATCAATTTTAAAATTTTGAGATTTTTTTTTTCATATATTTTCATATTAGTGAGTCAAAATACACTTTTCCCTAAAAACTTAATATTATATCACTTGAAAAAAAAAGTCAATAGACATATAATCATTTTATTAAAAAAAAAGTAATAAAAGTACAAAACCCATTTAAAAAAGCAAAAGAAAAATGAAAAGAAAGATAAAAAAACAAAAAATAAACAAAATAAGACGATAATTCTTTTCTCCTTACTAGTGAATATGATTTTCATAGAAAAAATTCACAAAAAAATAAAAAATAAAAAAAAGTTTAAAATACAATAAAGATGACTTTTTAAATAATAAAAAACCATGATAAATATATGAATTAAAACAATTCTATAATCATAACAATAATATTATGAGGAAAAAATTTGAGAAAAAAAAAATTATTGAAGTGCATAAAAAAGAGAAATAAAAATTTCAATTTAATATTTAAAAAGGAAAAATTGAAATTGAAAGTATAATAAAAAATAGTTTACTTAAATGACTTTGGTGGTGGTGGATAAGCTTTTCAATTCTTCTTCTTTCTCCTATAAAATAACAATGGGAATAAATTACCAAGATGAAGAGATGACAAAAGAAAGAACAAACTAATCATTTAGATAATGGATTGGGTAGTCAAAGACCATTTCTCATAGATTTCCTCAATTTAAATCTTAAAACGTTATTGTAGTGATCAGGAACAAAACACAAGAGAAAACCAACAATAACAATGTTGTTGAAATATAACTTGAATAGAAAAAAAAAAAAAAAAACACGACACACAAGTTTACATGGTTCGGTTTTATAACCTACATCCATGGGAGCAACATCTCAAGTTGAGACATTCTCGTTAGATTCTTTCAAGATTACAAAATACAATAGAGTTCAAGAAAAAACTCAATTTTGGAAACCCAAAAACTTGAACAAGTTTTCTTTATTCTTTCATTGACTTTCTATAATACAAAAGCCTCTCTTAATGAAAGAAACCCCAAAACATTCATGTATATCTTCTCCTCAAAATCCAAAGAGACTATTGTTGTAGTCTTTTATATCAGGTAGCTTCCCAAAAAAGACTATCCCTTGATCTGAAATAACTATCAAAATAGAATATTGACAGATAGACCAAGATTTGTTCTCCAACTGAAATATTTTAAACTAAATTGACATGCCAACATCTAACCAACTAATCAAAACCAACTTTAACATTTCTCCACCTTGGTTTTGCAGTAGTCAGAAGCACTAAGAGATCTGCTCCATCACTACAACTCAACTTTTAAAGATGTTTACAAAATTCAAGCAAAGCTCAAATTTGGCAACAGGCAAGCTTTTTGTCAATGCATTAGTAGGATTTTCTTCTGTAGCTATCTTATCAACCTTGACAGCTCCAGTTGAGACCACTTCCCTTATAAAATGAAGTTTAACATCAATGTGCTTCGACATTCATGAAACATTGGATTCCTTACAAGGTAGATAATACTTTGATTGTCGTAAAACATAGTCACAATTTCTTGCTTGTATCCCAATTCTAACACAAAACCCTGTAACCATAAAGCCTCCTTGACTGTTTCAATGGCTGCTATGAACTCAACCTCTATTGTAGACAAAGCAACTACCTTTTTCAAACTTGCTTTCTAGCTGACCAGGCTTCCAAAGATAGTAAAAATATAGCCAAATAAAGATTTCCTTATGTAAATGCTTCCTGCATAATCTGAGTCAACAAATCTTGTAATAATATATCCCATTTTAGCTTCACCTTGATAGGACAATCCCATACTTAGAGAACCCCTTATGTACCTTAAGATCCACTTAAGAGCATGCAAATGTGCCTTCCCTGGGTTGGCCATAAATCAACTAACAATACTAACAACATAAGCTATATCTAGTCTTGTGCAAACCATTGCATACATAATGTAACCCACCACATTACCATAAGGAATATCCTCCATAGAATAGAGTGTTAACAAAATGCTCCTATTGTAACGACCAACTCCCAATTGTGTAGATATTGTCCGTTTTAGACCCAAAGGGGCCCTCACGCTTTTAAAACCCGTCTACAGGGTTATGAGGAGTCCATACTTATATAGCATTAGGAACTTTCCCCTATCCAATGTAGGATGTCACAAACACCCCCCCCCCCCCCCCCCCCCTATGTAGACACAACATCCTTGTTGTGCCCCACGGGATTGTGGGGTCAAATAGACAAACACCCTTATGGGGCTAAACAAACCCCACACCGAGGTCGGGGATCCACTTTGATACCATTTGTAATGACCCGTTCTCAATCGTATAGATATTGTCCGCTTTTGACCCAAAGGGGCCCTTATGGCTTTAAAACGTGTTTATAGGGTTATGAGGAGTCCATACTTATATAGCGCTAGAACCTTTCCCCCCTATTCGATGGGGGATGTCACAAACACCCTTCTATGTAGACACAATGTCTTCATTGTGTCCCATGGGATTGTGGGGCCAAACAAACAAACACCCTGATGGGACCAAACAAACCCCATACCAAGGTTGGGGATCGACTTTGATACCATTTGTAATGAACCACTCCCAACCATGCAGATATTGTCCGCTTTGGACTTAAAGAGGCCCTCATGGCTTTAAAACATGTTTACAGGGTTACAAGGAGTCCATATCTATATAGTGCTAGGAACTTTCCCCCCAATCCAATGTGGGATGTCACAAACACCCCCTATGTAGACACAACGTCCTCGTTGTGTCCCACGGGATTGTAGGGCCAAACAGACAAACACCCTTGTGGGACCAAACAAACCCCACACCGAGGTCGGGGATCGACTTTGATACCATTTGTAACCTGCTCCCAACCGTGTAAATATTGTCCGCTTTAGACTCAAAGGGTCCCTCACAGCTTTAAAACACGTTTACAAGTTTAAAAGGAGTCATAGTTATATAGCGTAAAAAACTTTCCCCCTTATTCGATATGGGATGTCACATGTACACTTTGGGTAAAGAACTCAATAGAAGAATAGCTTGATCCTCATCTTCTATCTTAACATCTATATTCTTGAGATCAAGAATTACCTTATTAAATTCATCAATATGTTTTCTCAACTCCTTTATTTCATCCATGTGTAAAGAATATAACCTTTTTTTCAAGTATAGTCTGTTTGCGAGAGATCTTTTCAAATACAAGCCAGACTTTGATTGTAATAGTCTTCTCGGAAACCTCTCTTAAGACTTCATCACCGAGGCACAAGAGAATTGCATTAAGTGCCTTTTCTTGAATGATTGCAACCTTTGAAGTGTCGATCATGGATACTAACTCTTCTCTTGAAATTGTCATTGTCACCACACCAATTGTAGTGATCAGGAACAAAACACATTAGAAAACCAACAAGAACAATGCTGCACAAATGTAACTTGAACAAAAAACAAAAAAGAAACACGACACACAAGTTTACATGGTTTGATTTTATAACCTACATCCATGAGAGCAACATCTTAAGCTGAGACATTCTCATTAGATGCTTTCAAGATTACAAAATACAATAGAGTTCAAGAAAAAACTTTGTTTTAGAAACCTAGAAACCTAAACAAGTTTTCTTTCTTCTTTCATTGACTTTCTAGAATACAAAAGCCTCTCTTAATGAGAGAAACCCCAAAACATTCATGTATATCTTTTCCTCAAAATTAGAAAAGACTATTGTTGTAGTATTTTATATTAGCTAGCTTCCCATAAAAGACTATCCCTTAGTCTGAAATAACTATCAAAATAGAATATTGACATATAGACCAAGATTTGTTCTCCAATTGAAATCTTTTAAACTAACTTGACTTTTCAGCATCTAACCAACTAATTAGAACCAACTTTAACACTTATAAATTTAAAAAAAAAAATAAAATAAAATTGAAATGACTAAATTCTACATTGAAATAATGAAATAAATGGCATATATAGATAATAGAATAAATGGATGTTATGGCTTTTACATTAATGCATAATATGGATGCATTCACACTATATACTTAATGAATTAATATCTTGAATGATTTATATAATAAAACCCTCAGGCTTTATGATTTTTTTTTTTTTAAATAATTGTCTTCAATGATTGGCTTATGTACGGATATGCAAATCCATTGCTACATGTCATCCTAATAGGAGTGATGTGAGGGAACTAATTGGAACTTGCCACGATTGCATCGAAGGACCTACTATGTTGTAGAACATTAAATGTGACTAGATCACCACTATCATTACATTAGAGCATAAGTTGGCCTTGAGTGGGGAATGACCATTACTAAGAAAGCATGACCTAGTGACTGAAAGAACGATTAAAACATGTTAATGTAATAGTTTGACCCCACATTTAAACATGAAATCATTGGACCATAAAAACCTTACCATAATCACCATAATGAAGCTATTAAAAACACCAAGTAATTATTGTCATTGATATCACATTCCTATAACCCACAAAGCAGAGAATAACCATAAAAAGCGGACTTCACTAGACACAATATGGAACAATGAATCACTCTTTTTTATTTGGGAGAATTATGCTTTCAGGTCAAATGAGCTTGAAAACTGGCCTAACATCCTCATATCACCTATAATTGATAGGAAGGATATGAAACAATAAAGGACAAAAATACCCCATTCAAGCTTCCACATCAAATATTATAAAATATGTTATTGTGTTTGGATTAATGTAATATATATACAACATAAATAAGTGTATAAGGAAAAATATCGATAATTTTTACCAAACTATGTCACTAAGACCTTTGTTAACAAAATTAAAACTAATTTGATGACGGTTGTGATTACTACACAAATGAATACTGCAAATTCCTACCTTCAAAATGGGAAGCACTATCACTTACTGATACTTTATTCACATGTCATAGTACATATGATAATTTCTAGTATTGTCTCCCTCTAGACCTTAATGTCACATCTTTCGCTGAAATTAAATTGAGGTAAAAAATTATTAAGACTCACTAACCACCTTTTGCTTTTGGAGTCATATATATAGACCTACAGCCTCGTCTTGTAACATGTATGCTTATAGTAAGGGTTTGGTGTTTTAGATGTGTTTCATTTGGCATCATTAGATATAGGTGTTGATAAGAACATAGATTCTAAAAGGAATTGGATCCTTGTTGACAATCATTCACACATTCTAAATAAGAACAAACTTCATTGAGCAAGTACAAATAATGCGTAGGGAGTGGGCTTATAGGTTGTGCATGCAAAATGAATTATTCATGGACTTGCAATTGCTACATGCCTAGGTTTCGTCCTTATATGTAGTTCAAATGCATCATGAAGGAATGGATGCTTGGGAAGATGTGTTTCTTGAAATATGATGATAAAATAATCAAATGATGCATCAAAGAGCTCACATGTAATTGTTGCATATTTGCATCCAATTTACACAAGACAATGGTTAGGATTTGTCGATTCAAGAATATGACAATGTTTTAAGTATATCAGTATACATATTTGATTAGAAATAAGTTTCTTGATGGTGTTGGTGGAATTCATTGGGTGTCCTTTGATAAATCTTAATGATAATCTTGATTTGTAACAAAGGAATGAGTGAAGTTAGTACTTGTAATGTCAATTATTATCATGTAATAGCAATATTAATTATATTTTTATTTTTTATTTTTATGCAAATATATATATAGGGTGAAACAATAAATTAATGTATACTTGGAGTATAATAATTATCGAAACTTTTGTGTGAAGGATTACTTTAAATCTCTCAATTGATTCATAAGAGAATTTTGTAACTTTGTTTTTTGGGATTATGGAAATTAAGTAAGGGGATCACATGAATATATATATATATATATATATTTGTTATAAATGATCAAATATATATATTTTTTATTCCAAAAAATGTTTAGATATGTTTGAAATACTAAAATGAGGAATTATTTTTTACCTTAAATATACATTCTAGTTATCCGACTCTAATCAACAAAGGCAAAAATGGTAGTGTAGACCCTCATTTGGGGCTCATCTTTCTTGCAGGTTATTGTGCCATGTGGAGCAATCTTGGAGGGCCATATGTCAATTTTTGGTTGGTTGTTGTGGAATCAGGGTAGTGGAATTGAGGAACAAATCAAAGTTGGACACTTGTAAAGAGAGAATCAAAGCAACGTTTTTTTTTTTTACTTTTGGGTCAAAATGGCCCATTTTTGAAACTTAACGTTGAAAGTGGGCTCATTTCCAAACTATTGTTCAAAATGGCCCTTTGAAGCCACATCAGCCCATAAATCAATATTTTATACTGTTTTTACTTTACCATTTCCATCCCCATGCTGCTGTTCTCTCTTCTGTGTGATTTTTTTTTCTAAACCCTAGCCTCACTAGTGGGCCACTAAAAAAGACGGTGGAGCTTCAAAGCATAAAGTTTAAGGTGAGTCATAATCTTCTTTTTGGCTTATATAAAGTTTTTGGCACTTTCCAAATTTTTTTCCCATCTCAAAATCTCGGTTTTTAGATTTTTTTTTTTCCATTGTTGTGAATGATTGGTTAGGGAGTGTGGTTATGGTGAATTAATGACTGTTAGTATAAGATTTTGGGGCAGTCGTTGGGGAGGATTAGGCTTGCGGTGTCGGCATTGAGGAGCTACTCAGTATATGGAAAAACAGGTGAGATGGGCTGTGTTGATTGTGGTTGTGTTGCTCTGTTTGGTTGGTGAGAATTGGCTACAAGGAAAGTAAATTATTGTCACAAAAAATCGAGGCCTTCCCATTGCAGCTGTTGGGCTTAATTAAAATGAGTTTTTAATGTTCTAAAAAACAGAACAAGAACAGGAAATGAGCATGAAAAATATGGTTGTTGCTTAAAAAAATGGAGGTTTTGGGTTTTTTTTTTTTTTGTATTTAAGTCCATGTTTGCAATAACCTTTTGTTTCAATAAGCAGCTGGCCACCAAAAAATTATCAAATTTCTATTTCAATAATTTAAAATTTGTATTATATTTTAAATATTTTTTTAGGTATCCCAGGATTAATATTTGGAAAAAAAAAAAATATTTGTTAGAAGTTGTTTCCACTACTTTTTCCAGGCAATTGTTATTGTTTGAAGCCATTTTTGTTTTACTCCTTTTCCCTGCACCTGACTTTTAAAGGTGATTCAAAACTTGCAATGTGAAATACTAACAAACATATGTGTGTGTATTAGAGAGAGGGTATGTCTTTATGTATTTATCTTTAGAAACATGTTCAATTGTATACACAAACACATGTATGTTAAAATCTGTCATATTCATTTTTAAGTATTGGGCAGACATTTTTGGGAATTCCTGCTCATGCTTTAGTTGCTAAATACAGGATTTTGGCAAACCGGCAATCTGCTGTTCGCTCAAAAGAGAGGAAGGCCCGCTATATATTAGAACTTGAGCGAAAAGTTCAGACCCTTCAAATAGAAGCCACCACTCTTTCTGCACAACTCACACTGTACTAGGTTTGTTTTGATGGATTCTTAATCTAGCATATATTTTAAACCATAATTATTTGTAGGTTCTATAAGATCTAATTGACTTGTTCTGCAATATAGAATACGTGGTTAGTTTGCATTTTTAATTTAAATTTGGAAATAAAAAAATATAATATTCTATAATATTTAAATAATAAAAGGATTTATGAGGATATTATCATATATATGAAATTAACTTATAAGATTTTGTAGTTAAGGGGAAAAAAATTAGAATTAATCAAAAAGAATTTTTTGAAATTATTATGGGGCATTAATTAATAATATTAATAGCCATAGATAACAGATTTAAAAAAAATGAAAGTTGTAAATAATGATAAATATATTTGAATGGAATGATTTTTAATTCTTTTTTCTTTTTTTAGAATTTGAGTGGAATAGGGAATGTGTTTGCTAAGAATTTCGACCGACTCAATAGATAATGTGAGTCTCCAAGCCATGTTTCAAAAATTTGGCGATATTCTGTTTTGTAAAGTGGTTGTGACCTTGGCTAAATCGATGATATGTTGGATTGAATATGTTCTTAAAGATGTCTCCAACTTCTACTTGTTCTGAATGTGAGACAACACATTGTCATTAATATGATTGAATTTAGGATGTTTTATTTTTGTGTCAGTCTACCCATGCATTCACTTACACTCATACCTTGTCTTTGAAGGAGGAAAGGCCTCAACATTCAAAATATTTTATTTTTCCCAAATTGAAGTGAAGTATTTGATAGAAGTTCTATTATTATGGAAGATTGTTATGAATTGCTCATCTATTTGAGGTTATAATATAAAATACTAGCTTTTTAAAAGTAACGAATTGAGGTTTGGGAAACGTGTTCTGTTAACTGTAGAAATATTTTTATATATTTTATGGTTATCTAAATTTAATGTTTCTATCATAAATTGGATGTATCTTGCATGAATATATATATATATATATATATATATAACATGTTTGCTAGGAAAAAAAATGATTTTGGATATAAACAATTTCGAAGTAAAAAATGAATAAATAATTTTTTTCTGATCAAGAAATCTTGAATAATTTTGTCTCAACAGCTCTTAAATATAAAATACTCATCTAGAATTTTTTTGCCTTGATATCAAGAAAACTTCTCAAATATGAGTAAACACTTATTTTTTTTTTTTAAAAAAAAGCCATATTCTTAAAGTTCAGACATTTTCTCTTTAAAAAGACTTTTGTATTTGGTTATATCCAAAAATTTAATTTTTATTTAATTATATTTTTTAAAGATATCAAAATTACCCATACTTTTAATAAAAATATTATTAAAATAAAATAGTAAAAGTATAAAATGAATGGTCCAACTCTAAAAAAACCTATTATAATAGACCATATACCTCATGTTTGATGACTCCACTTAGACTACTAGATTGTGGATGTGATGGGAGTGGAGGAGGATGAAAGGGAGGCCAAAAGTGAACCCATCTAGAAAAACTTTGATTATGGGTTGGAGAAATTGAATGTGGGTAGGGACCATATTGTTTATGTGATCCTTTGTCAATTGGGTTGTACTTCATTTTCGTGAGTGCACACTAGACAGTATTACAAATGGTGTGGCCCTTGGACACGTCTAGATGTTCAAGTAGGGTGTGATGCCAGGGAATATAAAAAAAATTGCCAAGAAAGCATTTTTATTATTATACTAGAATTTAGAATCACAATCTACATGCTATCTACATTCTGCAGTGCAAGCATAATAGCAAGGAAGGTTATCAAATATGATTTTCAGGATCTAATTTTTAAAATAATTCCAAATAGAATATCAAAGTTTTTAATTTTATGTTCCATATATAAAACAATATAATAACCTTAGGATATGGTTTTTATTTCTGAGATATTGAAAATTATTTTTTTTACAAGGTTCTTTAGAAAATCTCATTTTTTATTTAAAATAACATATTTAACATATATTTATTTTTTAAAAATATATTTAACAGATAATTTTGAGTTGTAAAAGAATTAACTTAATTAACACATATTTATTTTAAAATTTAATTTTTAACATAAAAATATTAATTTCATTTTATCAAAAAAAATATTAAAAGTTAATCTCATCCTAATTATGAAATTAGAAAAATAAACTAAACATGTTTGTAACCCAAACACATGTAAAACATTTTATTGGACCACAAAAATAATATTAATTCATAATATCATCCTACTCTTTACTTATACACTTATTTGCTTATACATTGCTTTCATTTGAGTTGAACTTGGTATTTAGACATGAAGCTTTGTTACATTCTAATATTTATTATGTTTATTATTGTATTTTATGAATCATTGACCATAAAGTATTATTTTTTACTTGAATAATTTTTTTTTTTATGTAATAACCTTTTGTTATTATTTATGTGAAGACAATTATGACTGATTCCATAGTAGAAGTGCTATGTTCTTGGAATAGAACAATTTTGAGGACAGAAACGGATTTGAGATATATTGGAAATAATGTAGAGATTGAACCTATAGATGTGCCCATTCATATGACCTTTGTGGAGTTGTTGAAGATGATATATGATATCATTGGTGTTAACAGAGACTATCAGTTAGTCTTGAAATGTCGTCATGCAACTGAAATGAACAAATTTCAACCATTAGTGGTGAGAAATGATCAGACAGTTGCACGTATGCTACTGGTGCCATCAAAGTATGGAATGTCTTCAGTTCAATTATTCATAGAGCAAACTCCCAACCATTATCATTTGAGTAATGAAATGGGTCATTTGACACGATTATCAACAGGTGATACTGATGTTGATGACGAAAATGAGAGAGATGATGCAATCGACACAGATGAGATTCATTTACCTAATGATGATGAAAATTGTTGTCAAACAGAAAATATTGATTTGGTGATGGTCTAACAAGTTGTGGAATGTGAAAGCACAAGATTTGTGAACCTTGAAGTTGGTGATAGGTCTAATAATCTTGAGGTTGAGTTTGAGGTTGAAAACACATCACTAGTTGCCTCTCCACATGGTACCCAATTTAATATCTCTAATGACAACCTAGAGGAAACATTTGTACCTGTTTCATACCATATGCCACCTACACCACAATTTTTAAATATGGACGAGGCAATTAATTGTGTTGTAAGTGATTGGACTCCATGGAAAAAGCCAACTTTAGGAAATGTTGATGGAGAATTATCAATTGGCCAAATATTTTCCTCAAAATTAGATTTGCAACATGCTGTGAAGATGTTTTCCATAAAGGCGCACCAAGAGTTTACTGTTTATAGATCAAATGCAAGTGTGTTAGTTCTTCAATGTAAAAAAGCACCAGAGTGCCAATGGTGACTAAGGGCAATGACAGTGAAAGATACGGGTATGTTTAGAATCACAAAGTACAAAGGTCCTCATACATGTGTCAATCCATGTATTAATCAAGATCATTCACAGTTGGATTCTAGCTTTGTATCTAAGTATATTGAAACATTGGTGAAGGCAGAAATGACCATTACAGTTGCTGCAATTCAAGCTGTTGTTGCGGAACAAGTTGGTTACCAAATTTCTTATCAAAAAGCAATGAAGGTAAAAAGGAAAGCAATGACTCGATTATTTGGTGATTGGTACAAGTCTTATGCAGAGTTGCCTCGTTTCTTCCTTGCCTTGGAGCAGTCAAATCCTGGATGCATTATGTATTCCAAAATGGTTCCTGGAAACAATCCGAATGAAGACATTTTTCAGCATGTTTTTTGGGCATTCGCTCCATCTATTAAAGGGTTTGCACACTGTCGACCAGTTCTCAGTATTGATGGGACACATTTGTATGGAAAATATAAAGGGACTTTGCTGATTGCTATGGGATGTGATGGTAATAACCAATTGTTTCCACTTGCATTTGCCATTACAAAAGGAGAGAATACAGATAGTTGGAGTTGGTTTTTGGCATGTATCCGAGTTGGAGTAACACAAAGGAAAGGGTTGCGTCTGATTTCTGATCGTCATCCTGGCATTATAGCTGCTGTCAATGAAACATATTCGGGATGGACTCAGCCAGATGCTTGTCATAGATTTTGCATGCGTCATTTAGCGAGTAATTTCAACACAAAGTTCAAAGATAAGACTTTAAAGGATCTCATGTGTAGGGCTGCTATGGAGAGTAAAATTAAAAAATTTATTTCTCACATGGATACAATTGGCCGGATAAATGCCGAGGCTAGAAATTGGTTGGAGCAAATTCCTCTTGAAAAATGGGCACTCTCATATGATGGTGGGCGGAGATATGGGATTATGACAACTAACATGTCTGAAGTTTTTAATGGTGTCCTTAAGGGTGCTCATAACTTACCAATAACATCTTTAGTCCAGTTAACTTTCTATCGGGTTAAAAATTACTTCACAGTCAGGCGGGAACATGGTGCCAGTCGGCTCGCTTCAGGTGAAGAATTCACTCCACATATTGACGCCAAGATAAAGGCTAAAGTTGTTAAGGCGGGTGCACATGAGGTTCTTTTGTCTGATCATGTGGTGGGACGTTTTCATGTTAAAACTAGACACTCTGTTGGAAGCAGTAATAGGAAACCTCGCATATATCATGTTACCCTTCAAATGGGGTCTTGCACATGTAACAAAACACTTTTGTTAGGATTCCCATGTTCGCACATTCTTGTTGCTTGTCATTGTCAAGCAATTGATTTTCGACAATTTGTACAAGGTTATTACACCACACGTGCTTACCTATCAACATGGGCTCCTTTGTTTTATCCCATATTTGATGAGTTGGAGTGGCCTCAATATAATGGACCGATAATTGTGCCTTCAGACTCAATGAAACGACTAACTTCTGGTCGACTAAAATCAAGTCGTTTGCATAATGAGATGGATGCAAGGGAAACTAGGACTCCACAAACATGTGGACTTTGCAAGCAATCAGGTCACAATCGACATTCTTGTCCTAATAGAGAAACCAATGATAGGAGGAGTTGATGTACTTCATGAACATCTTATTGTACTATTTTTTTTTTAAAATTTACTAGTATTGACCTTAATCGTTTTAAGATATATGTAGAAACTATCTTATTGAACATCTTATTGACATTTGTTTGTTTGAAATTATTATTTTTTGTCAATTCATTCTTATTTTACTTATATCAGGTTACATGAAAAAAATATTAATCTCTATTATTTAGGGGAGATGCTGTTCAAATTTTTAAAATTTTAATAATGAAATTAATGTTGTTAGAAATTGTTGTTTTTTTTTCAATTCATTCATATTTTACTTATATCAGGTTACATTGAAAATTTTTTAATCTCTATTGTTTAGGGGAAATGCTGTTCAAATTTTTACAATTTTAATAATGAAATTCATGTTGTTAGAAATTGTTGTTTTTTTGTCAATTCATTCATATTTTACTTATATCAGGTTACATTGAAAAATTTTGAATCTCTACTGTTTAGGGGAAATGCTATTCAAATTTTTACAATTTTAATAATGAAATTCATGTTGTTAGAAATTGTTGTTTTTTTTGCCAATTCATTCATATTTTACTTATATTAGGTTACATTGAAAAAATTTGAATCTCTACTGTTTAGGAGAAATGCTGTTCAAATTTTTACAATTTTAATAATGAAATTCATGTTGTTAGATATTATTGTTTCTTGTCAATTCATTCATATTTTGTTTATATCATGTATTGATGTACATGTAGACATGGATACTCCGTTGTTTCATGCTCGTCCTAACCCTGAGGATACATCTGTGCTTACTCTTCAGCATCGACATCGATCATCCACCATTCGTGTTGATCCAGATATGGGTAGTGTTTTGACTTGCCGACATAGGATGCTTCGAGAGTGGGTTTTGGATGATCGTGTTCGGCCATACATTATACAGTCAGGATTTTATATTTTTCATCGAGTGGGCCATGTTAAGGTTGATTGGCCTTTGATTACTGCACTGGTAGAGAGATGGCGCCTAGAGACGCACACATTCCACATGCCAGTTGGTGAGATGACCATCACATTGCAGGACGTAGCCATCTTATTTGGATTACGTGTACACGGCCATCCTGTCACTAGTTCTACAGATATTGATTGGCATGCACTTTGTGAGGAGTTATTGGGTGTTCGATCGATAGAGACTGATATTCGTGGAGCATCCCTTACAGTTCGTTTTATTACTACCCATTTCTCCCACTTACCACCAGGGGTTGTAGATGAGGTTACGTTATAGCGCCATGCTAGAGCTTATCTTTTATTGTTAGTTAGTGGTTCATTATTTATAGATAAGAAGGGGGTTTACATCCAATTAGCAATTCTACCCATGTTAAGAGATTTTGGTGGGACTGCACAGTATAGTTAGGGGAGTGCGACACTAGCTCATCTTTATCGGGAGTTATGTCGAGCTAGCTTAGATAGTGCAGAATCTATTGCAGGACCATTACATTTGTTGCAGGTATAACTACTAGTCTTATTAATTATGTAATTTTGTCATAATTATGTGCATTTAAACATAATTTTATTTCATTTTTAGCTATGGTCATGGGAGCGATTACATGTGGGTCGTCCTAGTAGATCACTTCCCCATGCACCAGTGCTTGTAGATGAGAGATTCCCACTAAATGCACTAGGGAGTAGGTGGAGAGTTCCCTTATCTCATACAGACACTCCTCATCATGTGTTGTCACATACAGAGATGAGTTTGATAAACAACGATCTGATCAGGTTTGGGCCAAATATTAGTATTCTTTAACATGAACATCTTAATATTAATAATATAATTTATACTTTATTAAATACATACTCATCTATGAATATATCAGGTATTATGGCAGCCTTACACAGATGATATACTAGCGTTGCTTCCAGACATTTGTTGAGCTGATCAGGATATTTGGCGGACGATGTCACCACTTATTTTTTTTTATATTGTTGAGTGGCATTGTCCTGAGCGTGTGTTGCGACAGTTTGGACTCATACAGGGTATTCCTTCGACATTCCCTATAGATTCTGACCTTCACTCCATAGATCGACGTGGTTGACCTCAGTTTGATTGGAGGTTGTATCATGAGCACTACGTGGCATTATGGGAGGCTAGGGGGGACCACATTGTCACTGCGGAGCCTATAGGGCCTCATATGGACTACCATGCTCCGTACATGACATGGTATCGTCGTATTACACGTCGTTTTATTACACCTATGAATGATTTTGGACCTATGTGGTACTAGGCTACTGCTTTATCTGCCCACTTATTGGTTTGTATCACTTTAATATTATGTACATATTCTGTATAATATTTATTCCAACAAATAATTATATATCATTTTATGTGACAGATTAAGACTATGACATCTATCATATCTCGAGGAGGTCATGCATTGGAGGACTCTGATACTGATGCTTGCCACACTGGTATTGTTGATATTATTTGTATGGCCACTGATGTTATGTGCATTATTCGGAAGGATTATCGTTTCCCACATGTAAAGCATGGAGGAGATAGGTCACTAGCTCAGTCGACAGTTGCTCGACCACCACTTGTTCGAGGTCGGTCGACATCTCGAGGGAGAGGTAGATATAGTAGTTGTCAGCCCATCACATCGTTAGTACCAGTATCATTACAGCCCCCTACCTTTTTATCCTCACGATTAGTACAGTCACCCATCTCTTTAGACGTACCATTAGTGTAGTACCCTACTTCAGACCCACCATCAGCCCAACCCCTTACCTCTTCAGACCCACCATCAGTACAACCCCTTACCTTTTTAGACCTACCTCCATTACAACCTCCTACCTCTTCAGACCCACCATTAGTGTATATTGACACATCTACTTAGCTAGATTTACCGCTAGCCATTCCGAGGGGTAGGCGGGGCCTACATCGACCTAGATTGCTACCTCCACCACCACCTCTATTTCCAACTCTAGCCTCATCACAGATAGATGTTCTTCATGTGTCACATGCAATATCCGCTACAGTTAGAGAGGAGTGTTCAAAAAGGAAGAGAGTACTAGTTACACATAGGTTCTCTCATTGTGGAGGCATGTGAGATTATATATGTTTTTTATTTTCCACTATATTAATGTTTAGTGGATATTTTTTGTGACTTTAATTAAACTATTAAAAATTACATTTTGTAGTAGACTTTTTGTAATTAATTTCATTAACTAATTTTGTAAAAAAATTTATATATGACAACTACGGCTTAAGAGTATGTTATTATTTCGTTAAAGATAAATTTGTCATAATACAAATAAATTAATATCTTAAAAATTAACAAATTAAATACCTTAAATTAATAAATTATACAATTTTATATATTATTGTAGACCCCCATTTTGGGGAGACATCTCTACAGCCTGATTATGACAAGTGTCACCATCTGGGATGGTCACGTGTCACTCTCGGACTGGTTGGTGAGGTATCAGGCTAGTGGCTTTGTTAGCCAATGAAAGCTGGACACATGGAGATTTCTTTCAGCAGAAAAAAAAGATGAAAACCGTTGGGGTTGCCAGCTGCATGTGGGAGTGAGTAGAGAAAAAGCCAGCTGATGAGTTAGTGGATGGGGTGTTTGGTAGCTGCAGAGAGGTACAGGTGGTCTGGGCTGCCGTTGGGTGATATTTTGTAGGGGCAAATCAGGTAGTGTAGGAGAAGCTAGAAGAGGAAGGTAGCAGAAATCTTTAGGGGGGGGAGGCTTTTGTTTGGTTATTTGAGGTGAGAAAGGCAACCGGAGAGGGGAGCTTAGGGAAGAAGAGAGGTTTTGGGTGAGATAAAAAGGATTTTGGGCTGTAGGTGAGGGGGTGACAGTAAGTATCTGGTTGGGAGTTGCAGGAAGAGATTTTTTGAGAAAACGGAGAATAGCTTGAGGGTGGGAGACGAGTTACAGGGGAGGAGAAACACCGCAGTCTCCTTGCTCATTTCAGCTGGAGGGGAGCCTTTCAGGTGAGTTTTCTGGACCATATACTTGTTGCAGTAGATTTCCTTGATATTGTTGTGACTGTGTTATGAATAATATGTGCCTTGTTCTTCATATAAAATTTATTTAAGAGTGATCCGATTCCTTTTTCTCTTCATTGGGTGCTTGAGTCACATCTTTGGGTCTTATTTCCACTGATTTTCCCACCTATACATGAGCCTTTTGACCCCAATATGAAAGCGAGTTCGGGTTAGTGTTTTCTCTGGTTCAGTTGATACTCTGTTTTTGTGCTTGCTCCCTTGCTGTTCATATTATTTTCTCGATGGCCATTCATACCCTCAAGGAGAAGGGTTTTGGCCCAGCATGAGCTTGTGGCTTCATATGGGCATGGTTCCTAAAGCTTGGGACCAGAAGATGTTTTTGTGGAGTGTGTTTCCTGATACAGGGGATTTTTCTGCACCTGAATGGGTCTTAGAAGAAGTCTTTGAACGTGGTCTGCTATCAATCAAGACTCAGGGTGTTGTTCTCAGTTAGCCAACTCCTGTGGGGCTTTCAGCTATCAGAATACCTGCTAGCACTCTTCATTTGGAAGCATAGGAAGAAGAAGTGCTCAGATGTGGCCGGTAAAGTTGTTGTTGTTGTTGCTGCTAAGATGCGGAATAGTTCATGGGTTTCAAGTATTTGGTTTTGTGTTCTATATTGATAAAAACATCATGACTAGTTTGAGTGTAGATTCATTGTCCATCAAGATATCAAATCCCTGAACTCTCAGCAGCTTATATGAAGCAAAGAGCTTATTTTCTGGTTGGTTTAAGGGTGGTCTAAGGGCTGGAAAGAAAGAAATGTAGGAATCAATACATCAGAGGCTTAATTGTGTGCTCAGCACTGCTCCAATGTGGGATAAGCTGAAACTTAAAGGTAATAATTATGTCTTAGGAGAATTCCTCGAATTTAAGGGGGAACAGGATGATATCTAAGCTTTGAGAAATATCCAGGGATTGAAAGTTAGTCGTCTGATCATCCACTAGTTCAGCATGCTTGGTTTTGCCCCTTCAAAGGTCCAATTATTGTACTCTCCTCGTGATTATCGAAGTGACGGAGTTTTGGCTTCTAAGTGGCAAGGAAAATGCTGCCAATAACTTTACCCGTGGCTACTACACCATTGGGAAGGAGATAGTCGATCTATGCTTGGACCGAATCCAAAAATTGGCTGACATTTGTACTGGTCTCCAAGGCTTCCTTGTTTTCAATGCTGTTGGAGATGGTACCGGCTCTGGGCTTGGTTCACTGCTTTTAGAGCGTCTTTCTGTTGATTATGGCAAGAAATCAGTAGCAGAGGCTTCATGGCCTGGTCCACATTTGTTACTTATTGATTCAGCAAAGACTGACTAACATGCCAATGCAAGCTCGACAGTCCCATGTTCTTGCATCGCCTTTTCACTCTGTTCCTCCCTCGCTGCCATTACAGCAACAAGCTGATGCTGCGCTGCCTTCTCAATTCAACCAAGTGCCTACCAAGCTGATATTGCAACTGTGCTACGAAATGGTAGTTTCTCCATACTACCTGTGTCAGATCTTGTTCCAAGGGATATCGTAGAAGTTGATGTGGGATACAAAATTCCAGCTGATATGAGAATGATTGAGAGGCTAAGTAATCAATTGCGTGTTGATCCCCCATTGGTCGTGAGTCCACTTCACTACCAAACTCAGCTGCGACATCCACCATACCTATCATCAACATCCATCATCACATCCCTACATCATACTTCATTCTCTCCTACCCTGTTTGTTAATCTCTGCCCACTTCTTACATCATACCTGACCATTCAAAATTCCCTCCAAAGCCTCCATTGAAATCCAAGATTCTTACCTGCCCTTGGGTTCCATGTGTACGTGATCATCATGCATGCATCTATGGTAATCCATCACACTCCCATACCCACCATTCATCATCCATTCCCTACATTACCATCCATCAAATCCGCCACCTCCTAACCTACCAACTTACTTCCTGGTCATATTATTAATCCCCTCATGCATATCCACCCTGACGCGTGTACCTATTTCCCATGCCATGCATGCTGCCATTGATTTCTAAGTCCCTTGAACCTTTTCCATTCTACAACTATACACCCATTTTTTCTCTATAAATTTATCCATACCCGTTTCCTACACCCAGCATTCGTAAGCCATTCATTTTCCACCTTAACCCATTTGGCCGTTTTTGTGATTGAAGGACCCCATGGTGACATTGGTTCCACTGACCGTAAGTCAATATTGACGCCTAGAGAGGATGAGGAGCCCATGATAGTGGTACCTGCTTTGGGAAAGACTCCACAATGACAGAAAGAGATGGAGCATGCATGGTGAGAGACTCAGCTTGGAACTCCGTCACTAGTAGAATAAATAGATGTTGTCTTGCTGTTTGACAAATGTTCACAATAGGAACTGCATGCTACGCGTTAAGTGCGCCTAATTGCTGCCAAGGAATGGTAGCAATAACCAAGATGGTTGTCGCTTATGGAATAGCACCGATTGGTCAGTAGCTGCGGGATCCATGGCTAGATGAACTTCGGTGGGTCCGTGATTTAGCAGGCTTAGAATCAACAGCAGCTGGGGGGTGGTGCTGCTGGTAGCGACGGCACGTGGCAGCATGCTGATGCCGACATGGTGTTAGGATGGCAGTGTCTCTGTTCACAATGCCACTATTTCATGCATTCAGATTTTCCATGCACGTGAGGGCAGTCACGTTGGCGGAGACCTTGGATCCAATGAAGAAGTGAGAGATTAGATTAAAGGTTTGAAGAAGAGATTTCCACCTGGTCATCCCAAGGAGCTCTTACTTTGGATATGAGAACTTTGGACATTGATGATGATATAGCAGGCTCAGATTTTTACCTCGCCTTGGGACTATTGGACAAATGTATCGGGAAGTGAAACAGAATGAGCAGTCATCCTTTGTTTGGCAACTTGAACCAGATCGGTATATTGACACAAATCCTGAAGTTGTTTCTCAATGGGTTGGGTTCATCAAATATCAACTTCACATTTCTCCATTCAGACCTGAATGAATTGTCTCCAGCATCTTCACCACTGCCGCCATCACCGCTGCGAGCACCATTCATCCATCCTCTTCATCAACCTCTGCCCTCTCTTTGTCCCTGTGTTTCTCATCTTATCTCCTTCCCCGAATCCCTCTCCATCACTTCTTCTCTTCCTGATGACGTTTCTTCCATTTCGGCAACAAAAGGTGTTGACGCTGATCCCTCTCTTGCAGTCAAGAAGAAGGCAGTGGAGATATCCTCTGTGCTGAAAGGGGCATCCATATTTCTTGTGGGGATGAACAGCACCATTAAAACCAATATGGGGAAACTTCCAGCAGATGCACTAGGATATTATCATTTTGACAATGACAGTTTGGTTGAGAAAGCTTGCGGTGGTGAGTCTGCTGCCAAGTCTTTAAAAGAGCAAAATGAGGAGGAATTTTGCGACTCTGAGACTGAAGTATTGAAATAGTTATCATCCATGGTTCAGCTGGTGGTTTGTGCTGGAAATGGTTCAGTTCATAGCTCAATTAATCTGGCACTTTTGAGACATCGAATTTCAATGTGGATTGATGTTCCGATAGGAATGGTTGCCAAGAACGTGATAGAAGAAGGGGTTCAAATTCCTGTAACAGAATTATCTACTGCAGAACCTTATTCTGAGACGGGTGGTAATCAGGTGTTAGCTCAGCTAGTTATGGTGTATGAAGAAAGGAAAGGTGGATATGCAACAGCAGATGCATCAGTTTCACTCCAAAAAGTAGCTTTCCCAGTTAAGTTACGATGACTTGGATGCAGTAACCCCTGAAGACATGACCATGGAGGTTCTTAAGGAGATACAAAGACTAGCCAGACTAAAGAAGATGAAAAGAGACCTTTGTTTTCTGCAAGCATTACGTCCACCTTGGCACCCATTTCTAGCATTGCATGCATGGCCATCTTTGGTCCAAGTGTCATTTCCCATTTTGCCATCTTTAACTTTTTTAAAATAATTTTCCAAGTCTTTTTCTTCAAATAAATTTCCGGGTTTTAGTCTTTGAATAATTCCAACTCCATGTTTTTCTTCATCATTAGTTTTTTTGTTTATGTTCCAAAAATCCACTTTTCAATAAAATTTGGCTGCCATTTTCTTTTCGGCGAGCCACTTTCGAAATTTTTTTCATCATTTTAAAATGTTTTAAAATAAACATGAATTTAAATTCCGTAATTCCGAATAATGGAATTTATGGAATTAATTCATGCAAAAATAAACGGGCTTTGGTGGGGGCCCTACATCAAATAAATTTTCATCAAAATAAAAGTGAATTTGAAATAATACCATGCATAATATTGGTGCTTCTTTATCTAGTTGGGTGATATGAGTGATATACTTTATGTTCATTACTATGCACTAACCCCATTTTGTGATAGCGCGTTGCCGTTTGCTGATCAGGTATGCATCCACTTCCACTTTGGTTATTCTCTATGCATATTTTGATACTCATATGTGCATGATCGACTCGAGTATTCATTGATTATCTCATTGATTGTCATGTCAGCTTCATTTTATTAGTAGAGACTCGACTTTAGGGACTTAGAGGGGTGCTACGGTCTTTACCGTACCTTCCCGATAAGTAACCTGACCCCCGAACCCGATCCGGTTTTTCGTAGATCACCTTTTCCAAAATAAGGAGTCGCACTTAGGGTTTTCTTTCTTATTTTGTTTACCCTTTTAAAACTGAAACAAAAATAAGTGGCGACTCCAAGTCATTTTTCAAATAATCAATAAAAATCAATTTTTTTTCCAATAAAAAATCGAGCTTGCCATCGAGTGGAAAACGCATGAGCACGAAATGCGGGGTCCACAATTATTTATATGTTATATAAATTTATTATTTTAAGATTATTAATTTATTAATAAATAAAACATTCATTTATAATATCTTCTATTTATTAATTTATGTTTGTTGAAGTAATACTAGATTTTTAAGTTTAAATATAAATAATTTATTATTTAAGTATATTTTTTAAATTTCAATCATAAATTGTGATTTAATAGTTTTTAATTAAATTTGAAAGTAAAAAAAAAATTATAATTGAAATCTCAGTTATCAACTATTATACTATTATTTCGATAAAGATAAATTTATCATAATATAAATAAATTAATATCTTAAAAATTAACAAATTAAATATCTTAAATTAATAAATTATACAATTTTATATATTATTTATATGTTATATAAGTTTATTATTTTAAGATTATTAATTTATTAATAAATCAAATATTCATTTATAATATCTTCTATTTATCATATTTATGTTTGTTGAAATAATACTAGATTTTTAAGTTTAAATATAAATAATTTTTTATTTAAGTATATTTTTTAAATTTCAATCATAAATTGTAATTTAATAGTTTTTAATTAAATTTGAAAGTAAAAAAAAATATTATAATTGAAATCTCAATTATCAACTACTATACTATTATTTCGATAAAGATAAATTTATTATAATACAAATAAATTAATATCTTAAAAATTAACAAATTAAATATCTTAAATTAATAAATTATACAATTTTATATATTATTTATATGTTATATAAATTTATTATTTTAAGATTATTAATTTATTAATAAATAAAACATTCATTTATAATATCTTCTATTTATTAATTTATATTTGTTGAAGTAATACTAGATTCTTAAGTTTAAATATAAATAATTTATTATTTAAGTATATATTTTTAATTTCAATAATGAATTGTAATTTAATAGTTTTTAATTAAATTTGAAAGTAAAAAAAAAAAAATTATATTTGAAATCTTAGTTAGACTTAAAAGTATACTATTATTTCGATAAAAAATAAATTTATCATAATATAAATAAATTAATATATTAAAAAGCAACAAATTAAATATCTTAAATTAATAAATTATACAATTTTATATATTATTTATATGTTATATAAGTTTATTATTTTAAGATTTTTAATTTATTAATAAATAAAATATTCATTTATAATATCTTCTATTTATCAATTTATGTTTGTTGAAGTAATACTAGAATTTTAAATTTAAATATAAATAATTTATTATTTAAGTATATTTTTAAATTTCATTCATAAATTATAATTTAATAATTTTTTAATTAAATTTTAATTTTAAATAAAAATTAACTAAAGCCACAGTTGCCAACCGCGACTTTAGTTAAAAAATGAAGCCGCGTTTGACAACTGCGGCTTTAGTACAAAAATAAAGCCGCGTTTCCCAACTGCGGTTTTAGTACAAAAATTAAGCCGCGTTTCCCAACTGCGGCTTCCACTATAATGATGAAAAAAAATATTTTTTAATGACGTGGTGCCTATGTGGTATCAAAGAGGTCAATATGAAGATAAGTTTAAAAAAGTGGTTAGATGTTACAATTTTTTTAAAAAATGGGCCATTTTGACCCAAAACTCGTTTTTTTTTGGGTGAGGGAGCAGTGTATCAGGCAGAGGTAGGTGTGGTGCTTTTGTGGCGGGTTTTGGTAGATATTTTTAGAGAGGCTGTTTTGCTTGGGGAGGAGGCTAGAAGAAGGAGGTTTTTGGGGGTTGTCGTTTTACAGAGATTTTTGGAGTGTGTTCTTGGGCTTGGAGGGGAAGGGCAAGTTGGTTACAGGGAGATTTTGGGAGCTTCGCCTTGAGAAAAACACAGAGAGGCATTTTTCAGAGGGTTACAGAGATATTTTGAGAGGGTATTCTTTAGCTTGGAGGGTAAGCTGTTAGCGAGAGGGGAGAGAGAGGAACCGGGTTCTTGCTTGAGGAAGGGGAACATCAACTGGAGGAGAATTTTCTCTGGTAGAAATTGTTACAGACGGAGCAAGGGTATTCTGAGCTTGGAAGATAGAGCCGATCAGAGAGGGGAGGAAAAATACAGAGGGAACATCTTGGAAGAGGGTGACACAGGTATTACTTCTGCAAGTTGTGGATTCTTATGTGTTCATGGCATTCTATTATGTTTTCTGGCTATCATGAGATTCTATCCTGACATCTGAACACGAGCAGGTGAAACTCTTACATATTTTTTTTAGTATTTGAGTTTGCTCACCCTCGTCCTGTGTTTGATTTCTAACCTGTTCTCTGGACTCTGTTTTGAAATTTTTTATGAGTTGTTGGTCGTCATCATTTGATATCTCTTTTTAAAACTTATTTGAAATCTGCTTTGGCCCACTCCCTACCTCTAAGCCCGTTGACTGCAACATGAAATGTGGTTATCTTTGGTTCATTTTTGTTTCTTTTTCCCATGCTCTGTTCCTTTGGTCGTCCTCCTGTGTTTTCTGTGATCATTTTGAGTGACACAAGGTATTATGTGTATCATCTATTGATGATGGTAAAGATTGAATACTATATGCTGTTGGAATTCGATATCCAAGTCTGGAAAAAGAGTGGTTCAGTCTAAAGAATGATGAGCAGTATGGGGCGCCGTTTGTGGAGGAAAAGTAAGATGATGAGGAGGATGGAGTGGTACATGTTGCAATGACACAGGTTGGATCAGAAAACGCTCTGTCATGGATTGTTCAGCTTGCAGGAAAATTTCACAAGTATCCAAAATCTTGGATGCCTTCTTCCATGAGTAGCTTTGAGTTTGCACTCCAATTTGGAGTTTCTGCCATGGTCATAGCCTGTCCATATGCTGTAGGCCTTGCAACCCCTACTGCTGCTATGGTGGATACTGGTGTTGGAGCTTCTCAGGGTGTCCTCATCAAAGGCCGCCGAGCATTAGCAATTGTACATAAGGAATTCTATGAACTTGATTGCAGCCACTGAAGTGGACAGTGAGCACCCACTAGCCAAGGGCATTATGGAACATTATGCTAAGAAGCGCAGAGTAGATGAAGAGAATCCCAGTTGGCCAAAAGCCAAAAGTTTCGTCTCCATTATTGGGCATGGTGTGAAAGCCATTGTTCGCTGCAAAGAGATCATAGTGGGCAACGAGAATTTAAGGTTAGACCAGAACTTAGCCGTTCCATCTGAAGACATGCTGGCAGAAACTAAAGTAATGGTTCAAACTGGGGTTCTGATATCCATTGATGAGGAACTGGCAGGAGTTTTAGCCATATCTGATCTGTTGAAGCCAGGTGCTCGTGATGTTAGGTCTATTCACAGGCCCATGAAGGTGAAGAGTATAACAGTGATAGAAATGGCAAAGAATTGAATAATGGTCCTAAGGGCTATGCTGAAAATGTTGCTGTCAGTAAGTGAAAGGTTTGCTCATATCAAAGAAGATATTTTCAAAATTGTGGTTGAGCAAAGAAAAACTAAGTGAAAACAGCAGTTCTGATACATCAGAGAGCCTTGGTTCAACCAATGAAGAGGAAAAAGGTAAGGGGAAAACAGTTGAAGTTGGCAGAGCACATTTTGAGCCAGAAACGACCAGTTTTACAATTTTGGATGCATCGGGTCACAAAAATCATGTCCCAAATATGATCAGCGGTGCTTCTCAAGCTGATATAGGTATGTTGGTTATATATGCTCAGAAGGTAAAATTTGAAACTGGAGGTGAGAGATCTGGCAATGAAGGCTTCTTTGTTAAGCCTATAGCTTTCTCAAAGTTCAAGACTGCATGTTGATAAAACGACACGTTATATTTGAACTCGTTCAGTCTATCCTGAGATTCGAGGACCGTGATGAGGTGACAAGAAAGGTAAACACTATTACGGACTGGCCACAAGGGTTTGTATCCAGAACCAATGCACCCATCCTCAATTATACCTTCATTTTTTCTATACCCATTATCTCCACCCGCTTCATCTCCTCACTCTTCCACCCTTCATGCTCCCTGCACTCATTACCAGCTGTTTATTCCGCCATCATACTCATAGCCCCACCTCTCGATATCCATAAAACTCACCTCTCTCATTGCATTTCCAGTACCTATTCCACCAACCCCCCACTACCCATTCCATTAACTCCATGCTTATATTCTCCATGCCTATTAACTTGCCCACCATCCAGCTCATTTCAATCATTCCCCAAGTGTATGAAGACCATCGTGCATGAACCTACGTACATCATCACCTGCCCATCCTAATAAACTATTCCTCATACCCATCACCTTCAACTTTACCTATCCACCAAACCAATCACCACACTTCCATTCTCCATTTCTCGCCGCTGGGTTTGATCAAGAAGCGGCAGCTTCAGTCATGGCCCGTCTTGCCATCCATCGAGCGGAGGCATGTTATGCTTAAGATGTCATCAGATGGTTGGATAATGAACCCTAAGGTCCTGAAGAAAGCTATATGTGTTAAGAGAGACATAGAGAACTATTTCTTAAGCGGACCCATCAGAATTACTAGATGGTATATGTTGGAACACATAGAAAGACTGACCTCAGGGAACGCGTGGGCAACCAACACTTGCTGTACGTGCTAGAGGCCCTTATGCAGCGTGGGAGTGAGTCCCATGGATTCCGAGCTCGTTGAAGAAACCCCACCAACCCAAGGGGGGGAAGGACTCGCTTATCAAGCTTCTCTCTATGCCCTTTTCTGCACTCTCTCAGAGGCTCAAACGAACAGCTCTCGATCTCAAAGAAACCGTTATGATAGAGACTTGGGGACTCATTGGGCAACATGTGCTAGACTTTACCCTCTATTTTGGGGTTCTTGGGACAGCTTACTTGCTGTTCAGAGCGTATCTAGTTACTGCCAACAAGACTGATCTGGGTCTTTGCTCTGAGATTGTGAAGGCTTGCGACTCTGCTTCTTTTGGTTCAAAGGATGTTACATTTATATGCGGACAAGCTGGTGTTTGTGCTCTTGGTGCTGTTGCAGCAAAGTACAGTGGTGATGAGCGTTTGATGAATTACTATTTAACTCGATTTAACGAGATAAAACTGCCACGAAGTTTCCCTGATGAGTCATTGTATGGGAGAGTTGGGTTCTTGTGGGCGTGTTTGTTCTTAAACAAACATATAGGCCAGGGAACAGTTCCTCCTACCTACCCTGGAGCAGTTGTAAGTGAAATTATCAAGAACGGAAGACGATTGGCTAACAAGGGAAGATGCCCATTGATGTTTGAATGGTATGGGGAAAAGTATTGGGGTGCTGCCCATGGCTTGGTGGGGATTATGCATGTTTTAATGCGCATGGAATTGATAATTGATGAGAAGGAAATGTTAAAACACAGGGGTTGTTGTTCGTTCTCTCATGATGTTACGTTTAAAGTCCCCTCATCCAGGTTGTGGGGCTGTTTCAAGTGTCCCTGCGCCATCACAGGCTCCAAAGACAACAGTAGCTCTCAAATTCGCTTGATTTGAGAAACACCTTGATGAGAAGACCATCTCTTATCTTAATCCATCTCCTCATGACCACTACGTCAGTTTGGTATTATGCCACCTACAGCAACAAGAGAGATGAGAACCAGATTTTAAATATCTCTGGTAATGGGCTTGTTGGCAATGATGCTCTTATGGGGTAGAACTCTGCAATTTAAGTACTTCAGCAATAAAGAGGTAAGGAGAGAGATCAAAACTTCCACTTCAGAGGGGTCCTTTGAGCGATGCAGCTATGAAACTGAAGTTTGGTGAAAGCCTTGCATGGCCACCTTTGGCATGCAACTTTAGGTCACGTGTCTTTCTTTTTTTTTTTTTTTTCTTTATTATTATTTATTCCTTCCTGAATTTTGAAATGATTCTCCACACTCCCATTTTCCATATGATTTCCCGGATTTTTAGTTTTTTTAATTTTCCAAATTCCATTTCTATCAAATAATTTTATTTTTTCAAATTTTCATCTTTAGAATTTTTAGGATCACTCAAAATATCATTTTCAATAAAATTTTGCCACCACTTTTTCTTTTGGCAAGCAATTTTCATAACTTCCATGATTTTAAAAATGTTTTAAAATAAGTATGAATTTATTCCCATAATTCCAAATAATGGAAATTCATGGGATTAATTCATACAGAAATAAATTGGGCTTTGGTGGGGGGCCCAACATATGTGATTTTATGATTGATTGATTTGATTGCTATACATGATTGATTTATTCTGTTCTATGATATGCACACGATTATTTTGTGTTTGTTTACTAATCTTTACTTCCTAATGAAATGAATCTACTCATCACTCAAGTACGCTCTTTGCCTCTCATATTCATTCGATTATTTTGTCTTGATTTTCATTCGGTATCCATTGATTTATTTATTAATCGTCATACTTGCTTCATTTTATTAGGGACTTAGAGGGGTGTTACGGTCCTTACCGTACCTTCCCGATAAGTAACCTCACTCTCGAGCTCATTTTTGGTTTTTCATAGACCATATTTTCCAAATAGAAGTCACATTTAGATTTTTATTTCTTATTTTATTTACCCTTTAAAATAAAACAAAAATAAATGGTAACTCCAAGTCATTTTCTTAATCAATAAATCATTTTTTTCAAATAAAAAGCGAGCTCGCCATCGAGTTGAAGCATATGAGCTGAAATGTGGGATCCACAGGTAGCCTTTTGTTATGGTTAATTAATGATGATTTGTAATTCCAGCCAATATGGTAGTTACAAACCTATAATATATCACTGGATTGGTTCTACTTCCATCCACCAACATGTAAATAACCTATGATATACGTACAATGATTGAAAAAAATGGATTTGAGACTATTATGAAAACAACACCTATAATACAAGTTTATTTTATGTGATTGAATTCATATTATAAATATTCCCTATTTCATTTTTGAAAAATAAACGTACTTAATCTCTATCCCTTATTGGGCTTTCAAGTTCACTCCTTTGATTAAATGTGGTAAAGTATACTTGATTTTAGGAAAGAATGATGTGGCTAGGAAGTGTTGAGAATTCCTTTATTTCTTTGGCTATAAGACTAGTTTGTGTAGACACTTTTTGTATAAGTGGTTTGTTTTACTACTACTTATTGGGATATTTGTCATAATTTGAGTCATGGATTTTTTTTGTATAAAAAACAATTTCTCACTAAAAGTTTTTATTAGTTTAGTTACTATTTTAGGAAGATTTTATGACTAGCATATTGTTAATTACTCAAACTTATTGGGTCACTCTCATGTCATGTCTTTAGGCTTTACGTGTGAAATGATTGTGGTGCCTAGGCTTTTGGGCATGGGTGGCTATAGATACAAAGTCACATTTATAATATTAGGGAAAAAATGCAAAATTGCTTATCAATCCATTGACTTTTAAGGCCCATCTATTGTTCCATTTGGAGTATCCATTGGACATTAACAATAAAAAAGGATTGGGCAATCAGTTTTTAGAACTAGTCCATTGTCCTACTAGTAGTATGGACGACTTTCAAAAATATCAAGAGCAATAGGTCAATACGATGCCTAATCAATCAACCCGAGATATTGTGGAAAAATAAAATTATTTCATAATTCTCCATGGCCTTGATATTTTGAGAATCTGATTTCAAATTGAAGAGAAGTTTGAAAAATTGAAAAATCTCCATGCACAAAATTGAAAAAAGGAACAGATTATTGTGCCATTAGTACGTACTAGTCTACCAACAACCCTAAAGTCATGATTTGAATTAGTGTTGACAATCAATGGTCAACTTGCTTAGGAAAGGAATCTGGAGTGAATAATTGGAGATTGTCGGGTTGATGATTTGAAGAAGAATTAGAGTACACATTGAAAGTTAGTCCATCTCTGAAATGGTAAAACTTTGTCCCTTTTCAAAATTTAATAAAATTTTCTGGTCCAAATTTGGCTGATGGTCATGCACTAGATAAAAGATATATTTATTTATTTATTTATTTATTTATTTTTCTTTATTGGACTGCATAGTGGATCTTGGCCATTAAATCTGACTCTATTGTTTAGAATTCACCCCTACGCAATTTTAAAAGCTATTATTTAAATGAAAAATGAGATGAATAGGTCTTAGAAAATAGTAAGTTCCGATATGCTCATCCCAAATTTATAGTTAATTAGTGTTCAATCATTGAAGGCCTTCTAGATGCAAGATTACCTCATGTTCTCCCTATTGTTTTATTTTGGTTTTTTGTTCCTAACTAAGAAATTAATTGGTTTTTGTTTACTTTGAATGGAATAAATTTTTGTGTTCTTTATTTTTTCTGGCCCCATTTATAATAGATACAATAATTCAAGTTTGTGGGGTAGAAAATTAGAATTCAAACTATCAATAAGATTTACAAGTACAAGCAGGTCTATAAAAAAATAAGCATATAACCCAATCAATATGTATCTTAAGTAAACATAGTTCCAATATGAATGAAATAGTGCATGCATTGATCGATAATGCTAAAATTTTAATAGTAGAAATATGAAAATAATAATTTTGAAGTCTTTAATTTTTATGCTCCTACTCTTACTTTTAAGTGGTTCTTAACAATGGATAAGAGATAATAAGAAAATAATGAGTGGAGAGAGGGATTACAAGTCTTTTATATATACTTCTTTATGAATTATCTCATCGATAAGTGAAAATTAAGTTTTTTGTATTGGAATGCAATAATATCGCTTTTCAATTTCAAAATGAGTCATCTAAATGATACTGATGTTTAATGTTATAAAAGATTCAAATCATTGGATACCATTTAGTTTTCAGATAAGATGATCAAAACTCAATCTAAAAGTTGATACCAAAGCTAAGGTCATCATGTTGGAGTAGACATCTTAATCTACTTTCACAGAACAGTAATTGATTTTTAGATGAGAACATAACTTTCATGAATTTTGAGTTCTTTTAAGATGAATTTAATTAATGTATGCTACCATACAAACTAGAAAAATGCATCAATCTATGAAAATCCGTGAATCTATGTATGTATATAGTATTTTACATACATGAAGAAGCCAAAATATTTGATGAATGTGAGTTAGAAAATGCATGTATCAATCGATGAATCTATGAATGTAGGGATTTGCATGCATGAAGAAACCAAAATTGGGTTTAAAAGTGAACTTAATGTGGTCATTAATACTGTTTCTTCTTGAGTCATTTTCTGTGCTTTCTATGTCCTGCATGCACATAGAAAGGTGAATCTACAAGCATTCCAGTTTTGGTTGATTAGGATCATGGTTAGAAGTGGCACTGGATGCTTTCAGTTTGCACTTTGAAGTTGAATCTACAAGCATTCCAGTTCTACCTAAATAAGAGATTTCAATTGGAAAGGTGTCATCATCAATAGGAGTAGGTTGTTTCCATTTTATCCTGTCAAAACTCATGTAAATTTGCTTAGCTGCACCTCTGCAAAGCTCAAAGCGAATTCGTTGTGCCTGAGTTGGTGAGTAAAAGAACATATATAGCAGTTAAGCTTGGCCTTTGGCAATACATCATATTGTTATTGTATGAAAAAGATTAAAAGCTCCAAAGAAAATGGTCAACAAATATGCCAAGTTTCAACTTATTATGAGTCTAATAAATAATTACCAGTTTATACTTCCTTGCCTTCATTGTTTCAAAAGTCAATGCATATGATATGCACTCTGTAGTTCCCTAGCTTGATTCCTAAACATTATTATCTAAATCTAATAGTCTGAATGCCTAGATGTTGTTATTTCATATTTTTTTTAGAACCCTTGTTTTTGAACTCTACACACAATATAGTCCTAGGTCTTCATAAAGAATAGACATACATCAAACTGACCTGCGCAAGACGTGTTCCATGAGCATTTAAAGGAAGAAATTTATCCACATGCCAAGCATCTCTAAATCCAATAACCTCGAGAAGTTGATCGTCCACAAAAGAGGCCATGAATTTTCTCTACATATCATATTAGAACTCATTTAAAATATTGGAATGAAAATTCTAATCAAGATCAAGTATTTGACTTGTAGTCATAGAGAAAGTTACTTCTATTTAACTTTGATTTCTACAGAATTTACCTCTTTTTTTTCCCTTCACATTGAGTTCTCCCTAAGGATCGAGTCCACCTGGAAAGCTAGGCATATTAAGACAAACAATTGGCCTGATTCTACAATCGAAGAAAAAGATAGTTAGGATGATTCTCAAATATAAAGTACATAAACCATAACTTCAAGCTAAAATTTATGTCCCCTTATTATATGTTCATTGGCTTAAAAGAACTCATCTCAAACCCCAAGATTCATTTTGAAAGACTGGAAAGTCAGAATAATCAAAGAAGATGTAGAGAAGGTTGTCAATTCACAATTAAATTTGATAGGGTAAGATGACTGAAGGTTTCTTTTTTAATGACAAGATGAAGAAGATAAATAATCTGTTTGCCATCACGTTAAATCTATGAGTACTTGTATTAAGGAGGCTATATAGTGTACATGTAATGATAATCACTAGATGAGGATGGGGATTTCAAAATCATTTGAACTTTTCTCTATTGCTAAACCATGACAATAAAAAAGGGAGAAAATTTAGACTATTGGGCTTCATAAGTTTGAGTGAATATATTAATATGGCCACAAGAAAGACAAATTCAGAATTGTCTCAGTGACAGAAGACAAGGATGTCTCTATTGGAGTATTAGGGTTAATTGGGAAATACAAACAATTGCATAAAGAAAGATAAAATTGGAAATTTACTATCTTCTACTGCTCTCTTATTCAAATATCATATAATATTCTATTTATAAATATTTACACTTAACAAAATAAGAAATCCTAATAATAAAATCTATAAATGTTCTATGATTAGACTATTCAAATATAAAAATTAAAATAACTACTCAAAATAAAATATTCTTTTTGACTTGTACTGTCTATATCTAATTCTAAATTTTAGAAGCTTTCTAAATCAAGTTTAACTTTCCAACATGCTTCCTTAAACATGATTGGTAAAAAATTATCCATAATTTGATCTTAAAATTTTACAAATTTTAATTGTACTAATTTCTTTATAATGCACTCACTAATAAAAGATATCTTGTATCAATGTACCTGCTTAAGAAAACTAGATTTTTTTGATAATGCAATGCTAATTTGTTTTCTATCTTATTGGTTCCTATTATGACAAATTGAGTTATTTCAACAAATTTTTTTATTCAAATTACATGACATACACAGGATGTTTTTGAAACAAATTTCACTTCACAATATATATATATATATATATATATATATATATATATATCTTTTAATCTTTAAGTGAATGTACTATCTCCTATAAACAAACACAAGCCAATAGTGTTAATTTCATCATCTAAGTCTTCGGCCCTATTACTATCACTATCACTATATCCAAAGAAATGTCATGCCTTGTACAAGTCAAATAGCATAAGCTTCTAACTTAGCTTTTGTATTGTATTTGATCCACTTTTTCTCCTTATACATGTCTTGACAATTTAACTCTACATTCTATTGATGGGTACATCAGATTGCATATATTCATGTCAAATTTCTCCATTTTTTTTTTTACATAACCTTTTTGAAAAATAAAACATCCTTTTTGGTTTGTTTCACTTAAGATAGAATGACATGAGACCAATGTCAATCATCCCAAACTCTCGACCCTTACTTCTTTCAACTCATCAAACATAATTGAATTATGTCCAAAGAAGATTAGGTCATCCACAAACAAATAGACAAGTAATATATTACCTTTTCATTCACCTTTATGTAGAGAGTATGTTCATGAGCACATTTAATAAAATTATTATCTTAAAAATATTTGTCAATTATATTATTCCATACTCTTGGTAATTATTTTAGCTTATAAAAACACTTTTTATTTCTCATGCATCATTTCTTCTTATTTCTTTTACTTCCTCATTTGTAGGATCTTTCCATATTTTATCTTGAATTGCTTCTTTATAATTGAATGGTTCATAATTTGTAAAAAGACAAAGGAGAGTTAGATATATTGTTTTGATATTTTGTTATCTCATAAATCTCTTATAGACTTCTAAAATGTGGTGTCCTTTCAACTTTCCATTGAAAGTAATGTTGTTGAAGTATTCCTTATGGATTGAGTCATTGTTGATTAAGTTAGGTGGCAACGGGTATTTTTTATTAAGGCACCATAATATCTCATAGGTTTGAGACAACATGTCCCCGTGTGTGATCCTAAAGACATGTGATAAGGAAAAATATAACCACAGTAATTCTTTAATTAGAATTTGACATATGCTCTATGAGTTAAAGTATGTTAGTTGATCACTTAATAGGATGAACTATAACTCAAGGATTAGAGAGGTAATCTTAAGAAATTGATAGCATCTACCTCGTTAGATTATGATCACAAGTTCAGGGGAGTTTGCATGCAGTGGATAGTAAGTCATAGATCTAAATTGTATCTCATTGTAATATCATAGGGTATTGGAGTGCAATTGACTCTTTGTAATGGGATGTTAAGTCAACTTTAGAATTGGATTATGAAGGAGCTAAGATTTTCCTATAGGTCTCAATTGTCCCTATTTGAGCTCTTAATTCATGATAGTATAGTTTTTTAAGAAATTTTTGGGTTCTTAATATACATGTGTGCATAAAGGTGTTTTGGTAAAAATGGAAAGTTGCACAAGATCTTATAAATGACCTTTTTGGACTAGGTTAATTAATTAATTTGAGCCCTATAAGGCTAATAAATTAATTAGGACCCAAGTGAGTTAGATTAAGTGATCCAAGCCCAAATCTGGTTCAAATCACTTAAGCCCATAGGGAAGCATATATTTAGGGCTTCATTCTATGCTTTTATCTTTTTAGACTGTAGAGAGAAACCCTAGTCTCCCCCTTTAGAGAGAAGACTACCATTCTCTAGTGTTTAGATTTATGAGAATGTATGATTAAGTGGAAAGTTGTTCAATTTACGAAACCTACGACGCTTATAAAACCTATTCACCACATTAGAATTGATATAGGAATATCCGGATCTAAGGTAAAACACCCAATCTCTAGATCTAGGTTTTTGAATGTTTTGATATATATAAATTTAAAGGGCATTAGGATTGGTTGAATGCATCTTCTAAGATGTTAGGCAAAAAATAGAGCAATTCAGGCATTCCTTATAATGGTTGGGTTTTCTTTTCCTTTGGAGATTTGGAGACAAGAGTGGCAAAAGTGAAGCTTTAAACCCATAAAGGGGGTTTATATAGGCTTTCTGTGAGCTTAAGTAACTTGATCTCATCCTGGGTTTAGGTTACTAAAATTAGCCCACGTGGGTCCTAATTGATTAATTAGCCTTATTGGGCTCTAATTAAATAATTAACCAAATATAGAGAAATCATTCACAAGCTCCTAAGAAACCTTACATATTTACCAAACCACCCTTATGCACACAAGTGAACAAAGAACACAACTAACCCTCATAAGTCGTGTTACCATGAAAACTAAACTCAATCAGAGACCACTAAGACTCATAAGAAAATAATAGCTCTTCATAATCTAATTTTGAAGTTGAATCAACATTCCACTATAGAAAGTCAACTACTCTCTAGCATCATGTGTAATTATAATAAGATATAAAAACTCAAGTCCATGGACTATTATCTACAGTATGCAAACTCCACATGAATTGATGTTTGTAATATTACAATATGAATGCTATCAACCTCTCAAAATTACCTCTACAATCCTTGAGTCTTAGATCCTTATATTATGTGATTAACTAACAAAATTTAGCTCATAAAAATCATATGTTAAATTCCAATTAAGGAACTACTATAACCATAAATTTATTGAACACATGTCCTTGGGATCATCTAAGGGGATACACTATCTCAATCCCATCAGATATCATCGTACCTCTATTAAGAATACCTATTACCACCAACCTCCATCAATAGTGACCCAATCTATAAGGAATATATGACCACCTTAGGGTCTCACCCATAGTCAAAGTCACTACAAACTTTATCATAAGCAGTGTATCCTCTCAAGGTTGAGAAATCATATAATATAGCAATTTGATGAGATCATGACTACTTGATAGCCAATTTCATGACTCACCATAGGTCATATCCAAAGTATAACCTTAGATACTAGTGTAATCACCATGGGAGCCCCATCAAAATGACTAAGACTAGTCATCCCTCTAATTAGGAGGTAGTGCACTATAGCCTCAAATGGATTGCCTAAGTCCATAAATTAGTTGTAAACTAATCATCCATTTATAAGGAACCTAATATTTAGATTTTTTTATGGAACTCTTAATGCATCCAATTCAGGAACAATTCAAGATATGTTAGGCCAAAATGCTCAAAAGGTATAATACATGGATAAGATAGAAAGGGTAAACATGAAACTTATTATTAAATAATAAATCCATTATTGTTGCATCATGTCATACTTTTAAGGGTTCTATCCTAACATTGGCAACGATGCTTGATGTTAGAGAGTTGAACATGTTTTGTTGAGTATGTAGAAGATCTAACATAACTCTTTGTGCCAATGGAAGCATTAATATAAACATATTAAGGAAATAACACAAAAATGAAACAAACCACCAAAAAAGGTTCATAAGGTTTTATCGTGGTTTGACCAACCATACCTACCTTTATGGATGACGTAGGTATGACCTTTTACCATATGTTAGAGAACATCCTAGACGAGAAAAATAGATGCAACTATTAGGTTTTGAAATACGTTACGTCCTTACTATTCATATCTCTACCTTGAACCACAAGACCTTTTGCCCCTCTAGGTGTTTCTCACTCTTCCTCACATCCACAACTTGGTGAGCTCTCTTGCTCTATTGGCTATCTCTTAATCTTCCTCATATCTTTATCCACTACATATAGTCCTCTTGACCTAGAATATTTATAGACAAAATTAGGAATTTGAGATACTTTCCAACAATCTCCACCTTAGGTCAAATTCTATTAAGTCAATCTTCCATCTGTCCATGATCTATGGTTTTCTTAGGCACGTCCTTCTCCTTGTGTGCTACTATTCCCTTTGTGTACAGTTATCTTGTTTTATGCCACTATCCCGTTGCTTCTTGTATCACTATTGAGAGAAAAAATTGACTTCACTTTTAACTAAAATTTCTTTTGTAATCCTCTTCTATGATTTATTTTCTTAATTTACTCTTCCAAAAATCTTCAAATAACTAATTTGGTTTTCTTTGTTGTACCAAAATACTTAAGCATAAATACATAGTAGCTTTGTGTAAGAAAAACCAGAGAAAAAACTACTATGACTTTTGTAGTAGCTCAGGGATAGGCCTATGGAAATTGTCAATAATAGGTCAAATGAGTTGCTTTTACTTAAGTCCTAAAATGAAAATAATATAAGAACTAATTTTTATGAAATAGAGTTAAATAAAGAAAAATAAACTAATAAAAATGTAAATATTGATTTTTAATTCAGATAATTCAAGTTCATTTTTTTTCCACAATCCTTTTGGGAACCCTAGATTACTTCATTCCCATGCCTTAGATCTTGTAGGGTGCATGCATCTATCCTTAGGGCTCTCTAGATTTAACATAGTGGAAAAGAATACCTTCAAAAACCATATTAGGATAAAGATTTAGAGAAAAAGTGCTCATACTTTGATCTAGATGTTCCTAGATCAATTCTTTGTTGTAAAGAACATGGTTAGAAAAATTGGAGAATCTCTCTTCATGCAGCTACCCATGTGTACGTCCTGTGAGATTCCCATGCAGGTGGCTTGTGCACATCCTGTGCGATTCCTATGCACGCGACCTATGCGTTTCCCGTGCGATTCCCGTGCGATTCTCGTGCATACGACTTGTGTGATTCTAGTGTGCTTCTCATACACCCAAGATCTTCCATCCGATGACTTTTTCTTGTGTCTAGGCACTGAGATGATGGAGATCTCAAGGGTGAAGGCTAGGGTTCTCTCTTTGGACTATAGAAAGAAAATGACAAGACACAGAAACCTTAACCCCTAAATGGGTATTTATAGGCTTTCTATTGGGTTTAAGTGACTTAAGCTCACCATAGGCTTAGGCCACTTAATCTAGCCCAAAAAGGTTGCTATTGATTAATTAATCATACAAGGCCTTAATTAATCAATTAGCCCAGTCTAGAGATGTCACTCACTTATCCCTATGCAACATTACGTAATTACTAAAATGCCTTTATGCATAAAAGCGAACTAAAAACCCATCCAACCCTCATAAACAGTGTCATCAAGGAATATGAGTTCAAAGTAGGGACCACTAGGACCCCATAGGAGTACTGGATTCCTTAGAATCAAATTCTAAAATTGACTCAACATCCCACTATAGAGAGTCAACTACCCTTTAGTACCCTATGTATATTACAACAAGACACCAAATACTTGGGTCTGTGACCTACTATCTACTGCATACAGACTTCCTATGAATTGGTGTCCATAATCTAACAACGTAGTGCTATCACCTATCGAGATTACCTCTCAAATCCTTAAATTACAGATCTCACTTATTATGTGATTAATTGACATTCTCTATCTCTAAGGAGCATATGTCAAATTCTACTAAATGAATTACTGTGGCCATAGATTTCATGATCACATGTCCTTTGGATCACCTAAGGGGACATATTGTCTCAATCCCATGAGATATCATGGTACCTCTATTGAGAATACCTATTGGCACCAACTTCCATCAATAGTGATCAAATCTATAGGGATATATGACCACTTTAAGATCTCACCCATAGCTCAAAGCCTCATCTTGATTTTGGTACAGACTTAATATCCTCTTAAGATTGAGAGTTCATGCAATATAGTAACTTGGTGAATCATGAAAATTGATAGCCTTGCACCATGATTCATCGTAGGTCTTGTCTAATGTGCATTACATACACTAGTGCACTCACCATGGGAAACCCATCCTGACGGCCAAGACAAGCCATCCCTCCAATTAGGATGTGGTGCACTATGTCTTTACTAGATTGCCCAAATCCATGAACCAACTATAGAAAACTTATCTACTTACAAGGAACCCATGACTTGTATAGTTTGTACAACTCCTAATGCACCAAGTCATGTACAATGTAAGAGACATGGGTTGAATGATCAAATCAAAGCCAATACACCAAAATGATAGCATGGGGATAATTAAGTCTAACTTTGTTACATCATGTCTTGCTTTTAGGGGCTTAATCCCAACAAATCCAACTTCAAGTATAGAAACAAGAGAGAACAAGGGTTTCTTAAGTAGGATGATCTTAGGCCTTTGGGATCTTTGGTTGCTCACAATCAATCTGAGCTTTATAACTTATAATTGCATCTAAAACCTAATTTTTCCTTAACCAATTCCTAAAAGTATCAAATAAATGAGATTGATTATCTATTCAAACTTTAACTTTATAACTCTTCGTACTCTTTGTAGTTTATTTTGGGGTAGATAATGATAGGAAAAATTGAGATAATTAACGATTAAGAGTTACTAAGAATCACTAATATTGGGTAATAATCTACTACATCTCGATGTTATAACCTATTATTCCTTTAAGTTTCTAATCCTTAGGTTTTCATGTTTCAAGCCCCAAATTGGCTTTTTAGCCTCTTATGGGGGTGATGTCACATTTACAATCCATAATTTGAATAAAAAAAATAAAAACAATGTATTAGAAAAAAAAAAAAAAAAAACCAAAGTCATCTTCCTCCACCTACAACATCAAAACTTTGAAAAAGGACTCCTAAACCTTAGAACTAAGAGAGTTTATATAGTAAAATCAATAGCCTAACATGTAGTGTACTCCCATTAGCCACTTATTAAAAAGAAAAGTCATAAACAACTTAAAAAACTTCAAATATTATGAGTTCTAAATGAGTATAATGCATTTTTGAATTGGATGGGCATTTGGAACTCGTTTCGATTTGTCTTAGAGCTCAAAACTCAATCATTAGTGGTTGAGTTTAAAATTTAAGTGAATTCCAAATCAATTTCGAACTCACAATTGTAGGAAAAAGGTTTAATTCAAAATCACCATGGAGAGTTCAAAATTCACAATGAATTTTGAACTTACCCATTGCCTATTCAAGTTCACCATGTTTTCTAGTTCAAAATGTGTGCCTCTTATTTCAAATAGGTAGGGGGATTTGGACTTAACCTTTGACAAAAGTCTCCTTGCATTCCTTTGAGTTTTAAATGACCAAAAACCATTTTGAATTCAGATTCTCAATTTCAAACTTAGCATTCTTCTTTGCACAATTTGCTTCAAGTATGCATAACTTCCTCATTTCACCTCCAATTCATCTGCTATTTAAAGCGTTAAACTCTCAACTTCACGAGCTTCGAAATGATATATAGTTTGACTAAAATTAACCTTGGGAAAGTATTCCAGATTTTACTTCAAAGTCAAAGTATATGTTGTTGTTAGATTTTGAGTTTCAGTTTCCATCTGACTTGACGAATTTTGCTTCATGCCTTGTTTTCCATATTTTCATGCCTTTTTTTTTTTTACTTCATAATGGCTATTCCTCATCTCTCAAGTTCATGACATCCTCATTTTGTATTTCCTGATGTTTCATGAGTATTTAATTATATTGAACTCTTTTTACTTCCTTGGTTAACAATGACTTTTGCACTTAGCATTCTTTTCATCCCTTAAACATGTAAGTAGGTTCAAAATAGAAGTTAGATCCATAATTAGGGTCTTAGCATCAATTTAAGTTAAGTTAGATAATTTGAGCTTTTTATATTGCATATATAAATCATATCATATATGTGACATTAGAGCACTAATTTGGCTCTAATAAATAAAGTTCTTCTAAACATCTTCAATAAAAGCTTTGATACTATTTGTTATGTCAGTGGAAGCTTCAATATAAACATATTAATGAAAGAACACAAAAATAAAAGCAAATTATATATGAAGATATAGAGGTTTTAATGTAGTTCAACCAACCATACATACCTTCATCGATGAGAGAGAACATTCTATGATAGAAAATATTACAAAGGATAGAAATAGGTACAACTATTAGGTCTTAAAATATCTTACTTTCCCCCACTCTTTGTATCTCTACACTGAACTATGAACGCTTTTACTCCATTAGGTGTCTTTTGCTCTCCCTAACATCTATACCCTAGTGAGCCCTCTTTCTCCACCGAGTGTCTTCCATTCTTCCTCAGATTTCTATTCATCTCATATAGCCTCACAAGTTCATCTCTATCTCATAATTTTTCCCCTCATTACTTAGAATATTTATGGTGATGTTCTTACTACCTTTCCTTATTGTACAAGGAATCTAATTACAATCATACATAAACTAAGGAAATATTCTACATAGCATTCCTTTCACAAAAAAAAAAAAAAAAAAACATATTCTAATTAAGAATTTAAGACACTTCCCAAGAATCTCAAACTCGAATCAAATTCCATTAAGTCAATCTTGGATCTTCATTATCTATGATTTTTTTAGTGCACCTTGCTCTCATCATGTGCTATAGTTACCTTTGTGCACCATAGTTTTGTCATGTGCCACAATATTCTTGTATCACATTCTATCTTAACCAAGTTCCTTTTTGTAATCCCCTTTTATGTTTTATTCTTCTTCATTCTTCCAAAACTCTTCCATACATCTTCAACCAAGGCTTTTCCAAGCATCTTCAACCAAGATTTTTCTAGAAGCTTCAATCAAAGCTCCCCTAAACATCTTCAACCAAAGTTATGATACAATTGTTGAATATGAAGAAGCTCTGATACAACTTTTTGTGCCAATGGAAGTATTAATATAAACATATTAATGGAAAAACACAAAAATAAAGGAAATCACGCATAAAGATACATGAGTTTTTAACATGGTTCGACCAACCATATCTATCACCATAGATAAGAGAGAATATTCCATTATATGACAAAGAATATTACATATGAAAAAAATAGATACAATTATTAGGTCCTAAGACATTCCACTTTTTCCTACTCTTTGTATATCTCCTCCCAAAACCATAAGCTCTTTCGTTCCACTAGGTATCTCTCACTCTTACTCACATCTACATCTTGGTGAGCCCTCTTACTCCATCGAGTTTTTCTCTCTCTTCCTCACATTTATCTCTCATATGGCCTCACAAATTCATTTTTCTCTCATAACTTTTTCTTTTCATGACCTATAATATTTATAAAGATATTCCTACTGGCTTTCCTTATTCTATAAGGAACCTAATTACAATAACATATAAACTTAGGAAATATTTTATATGATATTCCTTTTACAAAAAGAAACATGTTCCAGTTAGAATTTGAGATACTTCCTAAAAATCTCCACCTTGAATTAAATTCAATCAAGTTAATCTTAGATCTCTTCCTAAGATCATATCTAGGCAAGAGAGCATCATTCGCTATACTCTTATTCATTTGAAGCTACCTAGACAATACTTTTGGTCCATAGGCTGTGGGATTACTAGATTTATGCACTCCTTGAGATGCAATATTACTCTAGAGCAAGAGCGATTTGCATGTAGATGGAATAATTTACTCCACACTTCACGTGTAGTTTGTGTATATGCGATCAAAGGCATTACTAGTTCAAATAATGAGGCAAATGTAAGTTAAAGCAAGGGTGGTCTTGATCACTTAATAAATGTAGGCTTGATTCACTAAACATGTCCCATTACCTACAATCATTTGGATATAATTTTTTTTGACAGATTTAGATAGCCTATTAAATGATAACCAAAGAGTAAGGAATTGAATTGAGCCTGCCATGGTGGATGGTTTGGAGATGTAAGTTTCAAAAGGGTTGGGTAATGACATTTATGGATATGAGATTGGAAGGATTAAGTGATAAAGGCAACTTGCTTGTTTGTAGAAATTTCTTTAGTCATAATGAAGATTTTTTGGTTTTAACTTGATGCCCTAATATCATAAAAGGATTTTGTGAAATGAGAAAGCTCATGTAATGTATCTTTTTACAGAATTATATAAAGAAGCTACAAGGTTTAATCAAAAGACACAACATATAAATTCTAAAACCTAGTGAATACTTATTAAGTGACTACACAAGAATACTACAAATGATCTTATAATCAAGATGATCCGATGAGATTTGCTTTATATAGTTGATTATAATTTGTGGAGAGATTTATAGAGATTGGATTCTACCTAACAAAGTGGTGGTCTTCTTTGGAAAGAGTTTTTTTTTTTTTCTTCTTCTTTTAGGGCTCAAGTGAATCAAGTATGGATGGCGGACTTAACAAATCCCTTTTAGGAATGAGACTTGAAAAAAGTATAAAATTCTAGTACAAGTCTCCCATCACAATTTCATCATCATAAAATTTTAATACAAGTCCCATCACAATTTCATCATCATCTTTTTTTTTTCTTCTTCTCTTTACTAATGAAACTTGAAATTCTTCTTCTTCTTCTTCTTCTTCTTCTTCTTCTCTTTTACCAATAGGACTTGAAAAACATATATAATTTTTTTTTTGTAAATTTTGGTATTATGTTTAAAAATTTTCTCATGTGATCTTTTTAATTTTTTGGATTGAATATACTTTACCCTTTCAACCTTCTACTTTTTCTTCTTCTTCTTCTTCTTCTTCTTTTCCTTTTTTTTTTTCTTCTAACTTTTTTTTTCTTCAACCTTTGATGTGTTTTATATTTTATCCTCTCACATTCAAAATTCAACACTTTGTTTTCTAAATTTGTTAAGGAGCAACATTTGGCCCCCAAACTTATTAAAAAGTCAATAAATAACATGTTAAGTTAAAAAATAAGGTCAAAATGTAAAGAAAAACACTTATTCTCCAAGTTTAAAGCTGTCACACTTCACATATGCATGTGAAAATCACAAATAGACATGTTAACATCTCTTTAAAATAAAAAATAACACTGGTAGCTATTATATTTTGAAGGCGTTTGAAAATTTTCACTTCAAGACTACCAATTTGAAGTTGATTCTATCCAAGTTCAAACCAATGTTCAAATCAGAGTGTGAACAAGAATAATCCCTTTTATAATTTTATGAACGTTTTGTAATTGAGGGTTGATCATATGGGGAAACTAGGGTTGATCGATTGAATCTAAAATATACAACTTATAAGTTCTTTTTTGTATGGAATTATGAGAAAGCATACTTATATACATTTAGTTCAACTAACTAGAAATTAGTAACAATACTTAGAATAACTTGTTCTTCTACTTTAGAAGTACTCAAAAATAGAAGTCATAGTGCAAGTAAGCTTAATTTGGAAAATAAAAATAAAAAATAAAAAATAAAACAAGAAATCAACATACGGTCATTGTCTTACCCATGATGTAACTTTAAATTCTTCCATTGATGTTGATGGTCCTTGATTTTAATACTTATAGGCAAAACAACGTTCCTGCATTGAAATTATACTTCTATTGCTTTGTAAAACGTTTAAGAAGAATATTAGTAATTAAAGCAAGACAAAACCTTTTAAACTTGAGTAAAAAATAGAAACGCATACCATGCACAAGTAGTATAACACTATTTAAGTAGAAAAGAAATCTTATTGCATAAAGTTAGTTGAAGGTATCTAAATCATCAACTTAAGACATAAATAAATTAGCATCATATATAGGAAATCTATATATATTATGGTATAGATGTATAATTAGTTTGCATAATATTAAAAACAGTTTAGTAATGGAATTTTATACCTAGTCATAGTAATAGTTTAAACCTACATATGTAGATAGTGTTACTCATAAAGTTTTAGATATTTAGATATGGTCATAATAAATGCTTACCATTGAAGGCTTCTAGTGTTAGATCTTGTTTTGAAAAACCATGACAAAGAATAATAATAGGGAAAAGAAAATTAGAGACTAAAAAAGAGAAAGCATATAAAACACACAATAATTTATGTGGTTTGGCCTAAAGCCTACATTTACGAGTGAAAACGAATAAAAACTTCCACTATTGTTGAAGGAATTACAACCCCAGAGATCTCAAATCCCAAAGTCCCAACACCAAAAAGAGATTCTCTTTCTATGCCAAAATATCTTCCTATATATTTTCCTAATGACGTGGAAAGATTCCATATACAAAGCTAACTACATAATTATTAAAGAACCTTATTCCTAAAATAAGATCTCATTATAGGATATTTCCTTTATGATAATAGGAAACTATCAATGACTTTCCAATTGACTCAAAATAGAATTTGAGACACTTTCCACCAATCTCTACCTTGGCTCAAATTTCCAAGATTCTCAAACTTACTTAAAAGTTTTCCATATTACTTTGTTCCCACAACCCTAAGTGCGTCCTCAAATACTACGAATATCAATGAAATCTAGACGTTGCCTAAACTTAACTTTAAGAATGAGCTTAGTAATAATATCCATTGGATTATCCATTGTAAGGATCTATTTCATTGCAATAACATTCTATGCAATCACATTCTTGATAAAATGCATTTTGACATCAATACATTTGTCCTATCATGGAACATTTGATTTTTCATCATATGTATAACACTTTGGCTATCATAATACACAATAGTTGACTTATGTTGTAATCCTAAATCACCAACCAAACCCCTAAGCAAAATAACTTCTTTCAATTCTTTTGTGGTTGCCATGTATTCTACTTTAGTTGTTGACAAAGCAATTGTAGATTGCAAGGTTGCTTTCCAACTAGTAACACTACCATACAAAGTAAATACATACCCTATTAGAGATCTTTTATTCAAATCTTTAGCATATTCAAAATCTACATAACTAACAATTGCCTCAGAGATTTCACTACTTATCATATATTAAGCTAACATGTGATCTTCCTCCCAAGTATGAATTTATCCATTTCACAACTTGCCAATGGATCTTTCTAGAGTGATCCATATTCTGCTAACCACATTCACCGCATCTAAAATTTTTGGCCTAGTACAAATCATAGCATAGATAATGCTCCCAACTATACCAACATGAGGAACATGTGACCTATGTTCCCCTCTTCCTTGGTCTATGATGATAAAAAACTTGAAAGTTTGAAGTGAGTTGCTACTAGAGTACTCTTTGGTTTGACCCTTGCATTCCAAAGCATTCCAACACTTTCTCATTGTACTTTTTCTGTAAATTACAATTTCCCCATTTCTTGGTCTCTAATGAATCTCCATACTAAATATTTTATTTGCAACTCAAGGGTCTTTCATTTCAAACTCTTCCCTAATTTGAGTTTCCAACCTATTGATCTCAAGCATACTCTTGTAGGTAATTAATATATCATCAATGTATAAAATAAATAAAGCAAAGAACCATCAATCAATTTCTTATGATAAACACAACTATCTGTTGTAGTATGTGGCTCATATTTGTTGTGGGGTGAACGATAGGTTGGGAGAGTGCTTCAGGGGTATTTTTGGAATTTTCATTCCTAAAGGTTAATATAAATACCTTTTTATGTAACCCTAATTTTAACATAGTGAAATCCTTTTTTTCCCTGTTCTCGTGGATGTAGGCAATTTGCCGAACCATGTTAAATCTTCATGTTCTTCTTTTTTGTTTTTCTTGATTTTTCGCCATTAATCGTTGCACAGTAATTCAACAATTGGTATCAGAGCTTGGGTTGAAGATTTCTGAAAGAGTAAAAGATCATAGAGCACACAAGATGAAAACAAATGAAATTTTCACTGAAGGTGGAGTCGATTGCTCTCTCGTGGTGATATGATACAAAAAAAAAAGTTTGTGTCATGGAGTGCTTGGAGATTAACTTCATGGAATTTGGTCCAAAGTGGAGATTTTTAGGAAGTGTCCCAAATTCCTAATTAGTATAGGTTCCTTTTTTGTAAAGAATATTATATAGAATATTTCTAGGTTGATATATTATTGTAATATTAGACTTCCTTATAGAATAAGGAAGGTTATTGGAAATGTCTTTATAAATATTCTAGGTCATGAGGGGGAAAAATGTATGAGATGGAACTGGACCTGTAGAGACTATACGAGGTGAATAGAGATGTGAGGAAGAATGAGAGATACTCGGTGGAGCGAGAAGGCTCGTTGTAGGGTATGGATACAAGAAGTGAGGAAACATGGGATGTTTCGGGAACCCAATAGTTGTATCTGGTTTTGTCCTCTGTAATGTTCTCTATTGTACAGTGGAATCATTCTCTCTTATCCGTGGATGTAGGCATGGTTGGCCGAATCACGTTCAAACCTCGTGTACTGTATGCGTAATTGTTTTATCTTTATGTTCTTGAACTAACATTGTTGGCATCAAAGCTTTCGCATGCATAACAATTGGTATCAGAGCGCTAGGTTCGAAGTTCAATGTGGTCAAGTTCGATGGATCTGGGAATTTTGGCCTATGGTTGAGGATGGTTAAGGATCTGTTAGTGCAGCAAGGTATATTGAAGGCATTATACGGAAAGAAACCAGAAGGAATGAATGACATGGATTGGAAGGATCTGGAAGTGAAGGATGTGGCAATGATCAGGCTTTGTTTGGCTGATGACGTGATGTACCATGTCATGGATGAGGAATCACTAGCGGTAATCTAGTTGAAATTGGAAAGTCGGTATATGTCTAAGTTGTTGACGAACAAGTTGTATCTTAAGCATAAATTGTATGGTCTTAAGATGGCAGAGAGCTCAGATCTAAGCCAGCATATCAACGTGTTCAATAAGATGATTAGTGATTTGAAGCGAATTGATGTGAAGTTCGAAGATGAAGACAAGGCGTTGATGTTACTGAATTCCCTTCTTGCTTCTTCTACGTATGAAAATCTGGTTACAACTCTGATATGGGGGAAAGAAACTCTTGATTTGGAGAAGATCACTAGTGTTCTTTTAAGATTTAGTCAGAGGAAGAAAGCCAATGATGAGAGTTCTCAGGGTGAAGGGCTTATGGCAAAGAGTAATCAGGAATGTGGGAAAAACAAGTTCTAGAGTGAATCGAGTAAAATAAATCTCGATCTAAATCTAGGAAGAGAAAGGACATACAATTTTATATGTGTGGGAAAAAGGGGTACATGAAATGAGATTCTCTAGAGAAAAAGAAAGTGGGCTTGGTATCGGAAAATAAAGAGGGGTTCATCAAAGTATGCGAATGTAGTGGCAGAAGAAGACTCATAGATTGGTGATGGTGATATGCTGTCGGTTTCATCCAATTCAGATTATCTTAAAGATTTTTGGATCTTGGATTCAGCATGCTCTTATCATATGACACCCAAAAAAGATTGGTTTAACACATACAGGTCGGTAAATTCTGGTTCTGTTATGATGGGTAATGATGCTTCATGTAAAGTTACTGGAATAGGGAATATCAAAATTAAAATGTTTGATGGTGTTGTTAGAATGTTGTGTGATGTTAGACATGTACCCGATTTAAGGAAGAATCTGATTTCTTTAGGGATTTTAGAATGTAATGGGTTCAGTTACAAGTCTACAAGTGGAATAATGAAGGTGAGCAAAGGTGCTATGACAATGATGAAAAGACAAAAACTAGCAGGAAATATTTATAAACTGTTGGGTACCACAATTGTAGGTGGAGTTGTAACTGCAGAATTTGAGCCAGACAATACAATTTTGTGGCATATGTGGTTAGGGCATATGGGTGAGCGTGGGATGATGGAGCTTCACAAGAGAAATCTTTTGAAGGCTATCAAAACATGTAAACTTGATTTCTTCAAGTATTGTGTTTTTGGGAAATAGAATAAAGTGCAGTTCAAGACAGCCACACACAAGATAGAGGGGGTTCTTGACTATGTTCTTACAGACGTTTGGGGACCAGTAAGGGTAGCATCTTTAGGAGGAAGTATGTATTTTATGATTTTTATTGACGATTACTCACCAAAGGTTTGGGTGTACTTCATGCGGCACAAGTCAGAAATATTTGCCAAGTTCAAGTTGCGGAAAGTTGAAGTAGAAAACCAAACAGGGAGAAAGATAAAATGCCACAAGTTAGATAATGGTACTGAATATACAGATTCAAAGTTCACGGAATTGTGTGAGCAACATGGGATTAAGAGACACTTCATAATACGCAGGACACCACAGTAGAATGGTGTAGTAGAAAGGATGAACAGAACAATAGATGAAAGAGCTCGATGTCTCATATTGAATGCAGGCCTTAAAAAGAAATTTTGGGTAGAAGCAGTGAATGAGTGATCTTTCAGTTAGAGGATATGTTGATGCAGACTATGCAGGTGACGTAGATGATAGGAGGTCTACCATAGGTTATGTATTCACCCTTGGTGGGGGACCTATTTGTTGGAAGTCTATGATACAGTCTTTAATTGCACTACCTACTGCTGAGTCAGAATATATGACAATAGTTGAGGCTGCAAAGGAATCATTATGGCTTACAGGTTTGGTTAAGGAGTTGGGTATTCAGCAAGGTGGAGTTCAATTATATTGTGACAGTTAGAGTGCCATTTATTTGGCAAAGAACTAGGTGTATCATGCAAGGACCAAACACATAGATGTGAGATTTTATAAGATCAGGAAATTGGTCTCTTTTGGTGAACTGTTACTTGAGAAGGTTCACACCTCTAAGAACGCAGCAAACATGTTGACAAAGCATGTTACCACAGAAAAGTTCAAGCATTGCTTGAACTTGATTAATGTCTCTAGTTGCTAGATGGGAGATACCCCAACCTATTGTCCCAGGTGGAGTTATAAGTTATGTTTTTTGTCTCTTAAGGGGGGAGTGAATATTCGCCAAGGTGGACATTGTTGTAGTATGTGGCTCATTTGTTGTGGGGCGAACAATAGGTTGGGGGAGTGGTTCAGGGGTATTTTTGGAATTTTCATTCATAAGGGTTAATATAAATACCCTTTTATGTAACCCTAATTTTAACATAGTGAAAATCCTTTTTTTCCTTGTTCCCGTGGATGTAGGTAATTTGTCAAACCATGTTAAATCTCTGCGTTCTTCTTTCTTGTTTTTCTTGATTTTTCGCCATTAATCGTTGCACAGTAATTCAACACTATCATACTCAATCGTACAATAACCGCTATCAATAATAAAAGTATCAAACCTTTTATACCACTACATAGGAGATTGCTTCAAGCCATAAAAAGATTTTTTTTTTTTTTTTGAAAAACATGGTCTTACATTCTTGAAATAATTAATTCCTCTAGTTGATATATATTTGTTCTTCAAACTCACTAGGTAGAAAGTAATCTTCACATCCAATTGCTTCAACTACAAATCAATTAAAGCAACCATAACAAGTAACAACCTAGTTGAGTTATGTTTCACAATTGGAGAAAACACTTTTTATACATAAATTTCGAAAGTCCTTCATCAAATAAGCAAAACAACAAGAAAAATATGCAAATGAATTGTTTTTTTATTATAAAAGTTGTTTTTGTGGTAATATTTTTTATGAAAGAATATTTTCTTCTGATTTGATCACTTTGATCCCAATCTAAGTGATGATGACAAGAGTATTTTCTTGGTTGAAATTCAATTGACGGCCTAGCGTAGTTTGTTTTTAAATGATTTTTTTGAACTTTGTGGATGGTTAAGAGCACGCTTGCAATACTTCATATGCTTTTTTTATTTTTCAATTTGGACTAGTAAGGATACCTTATGAAGCCTTTTTCTCTTTGTGATGTCTTTTTTCCCTAATGAAGTTGTTTTTCGATCCTCTAACTAAAGGAGGTCACCCTTATTTATAAGTAGATCAATATTGTATAATAAGATGCGCCTGAAAGTAGGATTAGGGTATTCTATTTGAAATTAAGAGTGCATGGATGTAGCACCTAAGGATAAGTTAACCCAAAAATATAATTTTTGGCCCATGGGTTTAAAGTTTGGCCTTAGAGGTTTAAATTTTGGGTTGCGGGCTAGAAGGAAAAATACATATATATAGATACGGGAGATGTTCACTAGAAATAAGAAAAAAATGGGTTAGGGAAAAATGCAAAATAGACCTAGTTTTTCCTAGGACATGATAGATATTGGAGTACAGAACAATAAAAGTAGCATCCATGATCAGGAAGAATAAGAAAGTATGCATAGTAGGAATACCAAACACCGGTATAGTTCCCTATTAATCAGGTTGCAGTTAAACTAGAATGCTTTCACCCAGGAGAACACTTGGTTAAAATGCATTGGATGCAAGAATGCAAACATCCCGCCATTGAATAAAAATTTAACAGCCTTTTTTCCAATCACCACAATCGCATTGATCAGGCTGCAAATGATACAAGGAATTGTTGTGAGCACCCTAGGAAATATGTTGAACACATGCACAAGTATAATGGATTATCCCTGAATTGATCATAAATGTACTCAATGTTATGGTATTTCTGGAGGAAAATACCCCTGTGGCATGAGATGATGCTAAAGCATAAAACATACATTGATTAGACTAACCTTGAAAAATAAAAATGGAAGAATTCCACAACCAAATGCATAAACTTACTCTTATGATAGTGACTCCTGACTAAGTTACATTACTCCACTCCCAATAGAAGATAAAGACTGTTGATCATAAAACGAAAAGACAGGAGGCTAAGAAGCCTAGAATAACAAGAATTTTTTGTGTTGGAGGAGGTTCCTCCTCTCTATAGTTAGAATCCTATTCATAATGGAAGTGAAGTTGATCTTCCATATTTACAAGAGATTTAAATTAGCTAGAATCCCCAATTCAGTAACCACACATGTTTTTTGAAGTATATATGTTTTCTGCCTATGTTTATGCACATTATTATCTCCTCCTCACTCTTCCTCGTATTGTCACACGTTCACAATGATCCCACTTGTGGAAGGATTTTATTTTTCCACGAAAGCCTTCTTACAAATAGATTTTCTTATGTTCAATAACTACTCTGACCTCATTATCATGAGGTTTTACTTAGTAGGTGACCCACTTTGCCATGTGTTGTAACATCACTACTAACTTGGCTTTTCTCAGACATTGTTCCACTTCCACAAAGACATGGCTTTGCTAGCCCCATACTCATCATAACTCTTGCTTTCTCCCATGTGACGTACAATTGTGACATGATCTTTCTTTCCACATTCCTTACCACCATGTGTTCAAGTCGCATCCACACAATTTGAGAAAACTTTCAAGTTAGTTCTACCAAACAAAGGCATTAAGGCTATGTTTGGTTTTGGAAAATTCGAGGGAAAATATAAGAAAAAGGAAATAGAAAAGAAAAGTAAAAAGAAAGAAAAAGTGAAACAAAATTAAAAATATATTAAAAGTAAATAAATTATTTTTATATGTTTTTTCAAACTTATTTAACTTATCTTTTTTATTATTATTATATAAAGATTAAATAATTCAAATATATGTCAATTTTAAAGTAATTTTAATTGTATTTTATTTTCTTTCTTATTTTTCATGATGAAACCAAACATGTAAAAATAATTTTTCTTGATATTTTTTTTGGGATAATTACCCAAAAGGGTGGGCTGGAGAAAATAATGACTATGAAGGCTTACTCTTTTAAAGGACAATTTTACCCTTGAATATGTTTTCTATATTATTTATAAATAAATTAAGATTATTAATGATGTGAGGCTCATACATGATGATAAGTATAGGTTGATAAATGATGTGGGGCCCATACATGATAATAAGTACAAGTTGATAGACAATCAATAGTACATTTCTCAGCTTGAGAAAATTGTTGTCACTTTTGAACAATTGACTATTTAAAAATTTGCTTTTTCTTTTTCAAAAAAATTGAAATTTTTTAAACAACCTTGCAAAAAAAAATAATTTTTAATATCTCATAAATAAAAGTCATATCCTAAAGTTATTATATCGTTTTACATATAAAACATACAATTAAAAACTTTGTTATCATAATATAATAAATAATTATTTTTTGCTAGCACTCAACAATTGAATAATATATAAATATTCAATTGACTAACACATACCTATTAAATGGAATAACTCACAATTATTCATTGGGTAATATAGCATGTGAAAAAATTAAATAAAAATAAATTAAATTATGTTGTAATATGTTGTAATGATAGTGTATTTATATTGTAAGTATAATGCATTTATGTTGTACCTATATTTCATTACAAAGGTAATAATTCTAAAAATGTTTATTCATACCCTATTGGTATTAACACATCATATTAATATATTAACAACATTTATTTAGTGTTTTGAAATTATTTAATAATTTTTGTGTATATATATATATATATAAACTATATAAATTCAAATTAGTATTTCATTTTATTTTAGAAATTATTTATGATATAAGTATGTTGTGAAATATGGTATGATCATAAAAATTACCATTGTTGTAAAAAATTTCATAAATTTCTTAATTAGATTTTATTGTAATGTAAGTGTATTTATATTGTAATTATAACATATTTTTGTTATGTTTGTATTTTATAATAAATGTAATAATCTTGAGGATTACCTTTTATACCTTATAAATATTCAATATATCAAATATATTAACATCATCTACTCGATGCATTGAGAAAAAAAAAATTATATGAAAATTTAAAAAAAAAAACTATGAAAAGGAAAAAAAAAATCATATAATTTTTTTAAATTATTTTATTATAAAAATAAAAAATGATTAAACATTCTCTATCATTTTCTTATTCTTTTTAGAGAATCCGAATGAAAAATTAAATATTTTATCTTCCTTAAATTTAATACGAAAACATAATTTATCAATTTAAAATTATAATATATATATATATGAAAAAATCATCATTTTTATTTCATAATTATAAAACTTATTTTTTTCTTCATAAAATTAAAAATTAGAATAAAAATAAAAAAGGTAAAAAAACAATAAATGATATTTTGAAAATATTTTTTAAAAGCATTTTTGTTTTAAATAGTAAATTTAAATAACAAATTATATATAATTGTAAGGGTTAAACAAAAAATTTTGATTTAAAATTTAAATATCAATAATTACAATAAATGTGGGACTCATGTACCATAAATGTACTGACAAATCAAGTGAAGTGCTTTAAATGCTTGAATTTTAAAAGTTTTATTTAAAGGGCAGTTTTGGTATATTAAGCCTATTAAAGTCCTCCCCAAGAATTATGAAAAGATACCACCCTTTCTAGTAATTGTTCTGCCCAGCCCACCTTTTTGGATAATTCTCACTTTTTTTTTCTTTCCTTGGTACTTTCCGAGAACAAAACATGATTTAAGCATTAGGCTTTTTTTCTTCTTGTTTTTTTGCCAAATATCACCCTAGTCTACAATGATTGTACACTAGTAAGTGGGAGAATACATAACAAGTTCATGATCTCATCTCCTTTCTTATCAAACAAACTGAGAAATACAAGCATTCGTGTCCTATACCCTCATTCAACAAGTTTAGTAGGTGAACATACATCTTACAATCCTCCCTCCCTCCCTCCCTCCCTCCCTCTCTCTCTCTCTCTCTCTCTCTCTCTCCCCTATAGTATAAATATAGTAACTCATATGAGTATATGGACAACCAATTAATGATCATGCTCTCATTGTATCTCATCTCATGCACAAAGAACTAAATGTTACTTGAATGTGAGGCTTTGATACACATATAGCTGGAAATACTCCTAAATTTAATGGGACAATGTGGAATATAAATAGATGGAAAAAAAAAAATCAAAATGGAGGTTTGTGAAATAAATGGTAGAATTAATGGAATAGAAATAGATGAAAAAAAATAAAATAGAGGGTGAAAGAAATGATTTCATGTGAGACGATATGTACATGCCCATCTAAGGGAGGAAAAGGGAGAGAGAAAGAGAGAGAGAGAGAGAGAACACCAGCAGTACTAAAAATGTTAATGTTGATTGTTCATTGCTTAAATTGTACTTCATGAAATTATTTAGAATTAAAGACATATGTAAGTTTAGATGATTGGGTGGAGTACTTGAAATCATAGAATGGTGGAATGAGTTGTAAATATGAATAACAACTTGCAAATATATATATATATATAATTAATGATTGATCATCTTATCTAAGAAACCTGCAAGTTGATATCCGTCAAAGTCAATGCAGTATAAAACAAGTTATATTTTTACCTTTTTATGAAACTTTGATCAACTAGAATACATGTAGTTTTAATCATACTAAACTAAATTATGAATAATGTCTGTAACATGAGCTCATAAGCCCTTTTACCACAATAAAATTCTCAGACATGTTATTCTTGGATCCTTCCTAAAAAATTTTCCTTTGCACTAGAAAAAACATCTGCTAACTTCTTAGTTCACCAATCTACCAAGTTGCTCTGAACAGAAGTCTAATGTCTAAAAGGAGACTTAATTTTGATAAATAGTTGCATTATACTCTTTGAGGCAATGCACAAAGTGGTCGAGCTGTTTTTTATGAGGGCCGACCTTCGTCCCCCTTTGGACAATTGATTTCCTATTTGTACTATTTTGAATTCATTGGTGGTTTGTTATTTAGTGGCAGGACTTTTTTTTTTTAAGAGTGTACAACTTTTGCGAAGACATCCTACAAACGTTTCATGGCTTTAGGCAATTTTTGTACTTGTTAATCAAGTGAGTTGGTATTTCCATTCGGTAAGGTCAAGAAATTGGCTGGACTACCTAGCTTAGTTTTCGATTGTACACTCGTAGGGCAGTGAATTCGACTTAGGTGAGTTTTATCACCTCCATTCAGATTGAGCTTGGGTTAAGTTTTTTTTAAATCAAACTCAATTAGGATTGGGGTTAGGTCAAGGTTTGAATAACCCAAACCTAACCGAAACCCAATTATGTGGGCAATTTTCGCTACATGCATGCTTTGTTCTTGGTTAGATTATTTAATATGACTTGCACCATATTTTGTTAGACTTGGTATATGTATAATTTATTTATTTTTTCTCATAGATGGAGATGGTAATGCTTATTGGCCTTAAATTTATGTATTTTCTTATTCTAAAACAAAATTAGTTTCTGTATTAGCCTTGACAAATTTTTAAGAGAACATTTCAACTATTTTGGAGATTAAAAAAAAAAAAAAAAAAAGGAAACTTTCCTACGAATCTTTCAAAAATCATATTGTCTCTAAAACTTATTTTTAATATTACCCATAGTTAAAATCATTGCCCTATATTTCAATATTGGGTATTTTATATCTATTGAAATTCCTAAGGAGACAACCGATTAATTCCTTGTAGGACATGGGCAATGCAAGTATGGAATCAAGATATTTATGAAGAACAAAGATACATTGTATTCGAATTGGATTTGGAGGGGTATCTAGATTGGTATTCATGCGATCATAATTTTCTATTCCATGAGATTAGTCAGTTAACTAAGATAGTCTGACGGTTTTAAACTAAAAATTTGTATAGAGATCTGTATGTGTAAAAAAAAATGAAAGAAAGAAAGAAATAAGAACCCTTATGCATTGTGCTATTTTCCTTAGTCATATGGGTCTTCTAGGTTACAATCATGCAACTTCAACTCATTTAGTTCCTATATTTGTGCATTTTTTTGAAATTTCAAGAAATGGTATATTTAAGCATTTGATATTAGAAGTTTAATTTGTGATTTAAACAATATAGAAGCTTAAAAAGCTTATGGGAATTATACCTGTATAGGTTTAAAAACATTTTGATAGTATTTTTAAAAAGTGTTTCTAATATTTTTAACACTTAAATAATAAAATATTTCAAAAAATATTAAAAATATTAAAAGCGTTTTTTATAATCACTACCAAACGAGCTATACATGTCAACGAAATAAAACTTTACCCAATCTGTTTATTATCAATTACTAGAGTCATGGTTAGATCATTTTGGCTTGACATATTGTAAACTTGGAATAATATGACCCACTAACACCTTTAGTTCTCCTTTTCAAGTTGTTTTCTTCTATTTCTGTCTCTTAGTTCAAATGACAAAGAAAGAGGAAAATAAATGAAAATATAAGAGAGGAAAAGAATCTTCTTTTTTCTTAATGAATTTAATTTCAATCACTACCACATGTACACTTCAGTGAATCTTCAAATGGATCATATATACTTGGGGGAAAAGAAAATTTGCAATCAAGTTGAAGCTATTACCTATGATATAATAGTTCCAAAATCTTGCATGAAGCTCTTTGTCACCTCCCTAAGGACGTGGTAAGAAGTGCACATTTGAACTATTATATCATATGTATAAAGAATTAGTATTGATGTTCAAGGAGAGATAGTCAATTAGCAAAGCTAAACTAATATGTATAAAATTTTGACATATTGTCTGCTAGTAGTATAAGTTAAAGATTGTCTATATATGCTTAGACTTAGATGGTGTTTTTTTAAAAAAAAAAAACTAAATATTAAATGCAATTTTCTTTCGGACATTAGATAATTTGTTTTTAACTTTTTTTTTTTCACTTGTTACTTATTTTTAAAATTTTCTGACTAAATAAAAAAAAAAATTGGCTTTTTGTTAAATGCTAAAAATATTTTTTAAAAATAATCAAAACACAATGTCAATATGATCCTCAACCCATTAATGCTTAATACTTTATAAATACAAAGTAATAAAAAAATAAACAACTTAATATTTAACACTATTATATTATCATATTTATAATTAAGTTCTATTTAAATTTAAATAGAAAAAATAAACACCACCTTAATTACTTAAATAGTTAGACTATGGTAATATATTAGAAAGCCTGGTCAGCTGTAGTGTTAGTTGTTCAACCATGACTGGATATATCTCCATGAAAACCTCTATTAATGCTTTTGGATCTATCTCCATGTTATGTCATTTCTCAAGAAGCTCAGTTCTGCATGTGTAATCTGGTTTAGGTCCTAAATATGATTCTTTCATTGTGCCAATTACTTCTTGAGTTGGATCTTTTTTAGTTAAAGATGTTGTTGCTCTGCTCATAGCTCATGGAAGTAATCTACAGGAACATATTCTTTGGTTCACAATTCAACATTATCTGCATATTGTGTCTAGTTCACTAGGAAAGAAACCAAACCAAAAAAAAAAAAAAAATACAATCAGGAATTTCAGAACAATCAAGGGGGACATGGCCAGTCAAACCAATATATTCGAAGGTGGATAAGGACAAGGTTTCCAGGCTAATTAAGGAAGCTGAGAAAGAGGTAATGTCGGATGGTAGAATCAAATTCAAACTCGTAATGTCAAATCTGCAACAAGAAAGACACACAACTCTTCGGTGCTGGTATAGATTTATTCAAAATTGGTTCCTCCAAATAGCTCTCTGATGGCAGCAATCCTAGGATGTGTGTCATCCAGTATCATATCCTGACTTTTGGGGCCACTAATCACTGCACTGGAAATGTAAATCATCTGGCTTCAAAGACCGGTCACAATGGAGTAAAGAAAATCTTCACGGGAGATGGCACTGGTTGATTTATTTCATTTGTAGGTCAAACTTTCTTTCCTTCATCATCATCTGATATGGTTCTTAAAGATCTTTTATCTCCCAAACTGTCCCTAAATTTGCCTCAAATAATCATCTCTTTTTTGAGTTTCCTCAAACCATCTGTTTTGTCAAGTAATAAGTTTTGGTGAAGGTACTTCAAGGTTGGCTTAAAAAGGGTCTATACTTCTTCAGCCTACTATTCAAGAATGAACATATGATCCAACCCCGATAAAATATTTTCAAGACCAGATTTGTGGCATAGAAGGTTGGGACATCCCTCCTTCAAAATTGTAAAATCTTTTCTTGAAAGTTGTAATTTTCAGTTATGGTTAAAGATGCTCATTCTCTCTGTACGGCTAGTCAAATAGGGAAATGTAATTAATTACCTTTAAAGAAATTCCTGGTTTGTGAACCCGAATTGATGGAACATTAAGGTACTAATTTGTTGGTTGGAACTAGGTTAGCAGTTCATCAGTAGTATACTAAGGTTGGTTTTACCAAGTAGCTTACGCATACTTTACCTAGCTCTCAATTTGGTTTCCAAACCAATTAGTATACTTTGCTATCTTAACACATTAATGCTACAAAAGAGCTGTGTTTTGATGAAATATTAAGATCTATTTCAGAGTTCTCTCTTTCATCCCCACATCATTATACCTAAAATAATAATAAGTCTTTACCTTCCTTAGAAGCACCAGAATTGAAAAAGGATTCCAAATGAGACCCTTAGAGTGTATGCATGAACTTTGTCATCACATCAATCATATATAATCGAAGAGTAGGTGGGTATGAAGTATGGCAATCCACTCCTAACCAATCTTTACCATATCATCACCTCAAATAGTATGCATGTAATGACCCACTCTTAACTATGTAGGTATCATCCACTCTAGACCCAAAGGCACTCATAGCTTTAAATTGGGTTTATATGGTTAAGTGAATCTGTACATATATAGCAATAAGAATTTTTTTCCCTATTCGATGTAAGATATTATAATCACTCTCTTCCCCTCAATGAAGACATAATATTCTTATTGTATCCTACAAAATTATAGGGTCAAACAAACAGACCTACCTTACAGGTCAAACAAACTTTCACACTAGGTTCAAGGATCGACTCAAATACCATTTATGACAATTTGGTCTCAATAATATAGATATTTTCCGCTTTGGACTTAGAGGACCTTCACAACTTTAAAGCACGTCTACATAGTTAAGAGGATTTCGTGCATATATAACATCAAAAATCTCTTATTCAATATGAAGATATCACAATAAAACCCTTGTATTTTCCTAGGTTGTGACTTTTCTTAGTTGGTATACTAACAAGTGTACACTTAAAGAACAAATTTGGTATTAGCTACTTAATTTTAATTATTCTACTCAACTTGGCTCGGCTTTTCATATATATTTGTATTACATTTACTAAGAACGATGATTTCAATGCTTTGATTCAGTTGCAACATCAAATTGCTTATGGTTATTGCACCTTTCCAACGGTATAGAAAGAAAGAAAACTCTAGTAGCATATTACTATTGGAGAGCGTGCCAAAAACTTAATTCTTGAGGTGCAACCAATCCCCCAAAACTCAAAGATTTTAAATTGAAAAAGTATTTCTAATATTTTAATATTAAATATTTAGGTATTGGCTATCTTATTTGATATTATTTATACGAAATTAAATTTTGAACCATACAATACTTGAATCAGATAATCTACTTTGTAGAATTAAAAGTTCTTGTCACTAAGTGATTGAATTTTGAATCATTTATTGCTTGGATTAAAAAATATCTTAGAGAGAGAGAGAACCACTACCATGTGTAGTAAGTCTTCCTCGGAAAAATGTCGAACAAGACAATTATCTGGTAATTCAATATCATCTGGAAGTGACATCCTCATTACAATACTCCAACTGAAATAAATTCAATTATATGGGTTAGCTACATAATTACCAATAAAGATAACGATCAATTAAGAAGTTCATTAAAGAATGTTGTAGAACACATACCAAAAATCTATTTTGAATAATCATTATAATCACTTTCTATTACATATAGTAGCTAGCTTAATTGATGGTTGAAGAAACTACATGACATTTACAAGTGTTAATTCAAAACAGGAAATAGTGGAAAAATATTTTACATTCAAACAAAAAGCTTAAACGAACCTAATGCAAAACCAATAGTAAAAGAAATAGGATGCAAAAAGAAACACACGTGTGTGTGTGTGTATGCATGTATAAGGGGAAGTGACACATTTCTAATAAAACTTTATGTTAGAGATATTTGTATTTCCTATATTAGAATATTAGAGCCTGTTTGACATGTGATTAAAAAACAGTTTTTGGTTTTTAAAAATAGAAAACAATTTTTTAAAATTCATAATATTTTTTAGTTGTTGTTCTTTATTTCCAAATTTTAAAAATAAAGTCAAATAAATAACAACTTTTAAAGAACAAGTAGAAGTTGTTTTCATTTTCACCGGTTTTTAAAAACAAAGGAAAAATACACACGCACATCCGCGCACACACACATATATATATTTCTTAAAAATAACTTAAAACTTAAATAATGATCCAATTAATACAAAACATTTATGGACAAAAATTGGTCTAGAACAACTCTATTATTTCCTTTTTTTAGTTAGAATTAATTTAATCTTGAATAAAATAGAAGAAAATAAGTTGAATTGAACAAAAAGGCTTGGATTACTTAATTTCTTCTCACCATCCCTACATATAATTCTATGATTTAAGAATGCACTTTTAGAGAATACAACCAAAAAGGTATTTATAAACATTAATTCTAAATGGTGTTGGAAATGGGAAGGTGATTTTATTTTGTCATTCATTAGAATTAGGGTCAAATTTGTTAGGAAATGGTCAAAATTCCTAATTGATATAAATTTCTTTTTGTAAAGAATATTGTATATAATATTTCTCATATTTATATGTAATTGTAATGTTATGTTTTTTTTTATAAAATAAGGCAAGCTATTAGGAGTACCTTTATAGATATTCTTGGTAATGAAGGAAAAGGTTATGAGCTTGTAAAACTTGTACAATGTGAATAGAGACATGAGGAAAAATGAAAGACAACTGATCGAATAAGGGAGCTCGTGGTTCAAGATATAGATATAAGAAGTGAAAAAATATAGAATGTTTTGGAAACCTAATAGCTGTAACTGGTTTTTGTCTTTTATAATATTTTTCTATAGTGTAGTGAAATGATTCTCTTTTATCCATGAATGTAGACATGTTTGCTGAAACCTCGTTAAAAACTTGTGTATCTTTGCGTGAATTGTTTTATCTTTATTTTCTTAAACTAACATATTTACTTTAAAGCTTTTGTTGGCACAACACAATTAATATTACCTAATTTATATATATATATATCAATGTTTTCAGAACTGAACCGATCATTGAACCGGAAAAGTTACCGGTTCACGGTTCACCGGTCGAACCGATGAGATCATAAATATATATTTTATTATTTTATATATTATAAAAAATTAAAAAATTAATAAATTCTATGTAAATTTTGACAGCATCTACTTTGTTTGTTGAGTTTTGTCACAAAATTTTTTACCTATAAAAGTCATCAATTATCATATATGATATCTATAACACAATATAAGATGTTATACATTCACAATGTCAATAAACTCAATATTTATCAAATAATCAAACCATTACTATCCTATAATAACCAAATTATCAAAGAGTTGTTAACTTAACACATTGTCCATAATAGATAATACAAATGTCAACCATAGGTCCACAACACTTAAATAATTACTCAAAATAAAAATATAACATGTCAATGTTTGAATATTCATGAAGTTTTTTGCATACTAATAAATATAAAATTCATGTCTTCATTCATTTTGGAAATTGGAATATGGAGATTGAACATGAGCATTTGGAAAACCAAAGTTCTCCACATCAAGCCCTTCTATAGCCACGTTACCACCATCCTCATCATCTACAAAAATATTGAATATATATCAACAATAAATCATTTTTAAAGAAAAAATATATATAATTATTGAACTTTTATAAGTTTAAATATTTTACTAACCAATGTGAGAACTTGAACCTTCCACTTCATTTATTGGAATTGACCCTTCTTCATATAGAAGATTTTCCAATTCTTCAACATCTAACTCTGCTGGTTGATCATCATCAACTACCTAAAAATCAGTCTCATCAATGCATGCATAGTCAATTGGATCATAGATTCTTTTCTTGTTATAAAACCTAAAAAAAAAAAAAACATATAATTATTCATAATTGTGAATAGAAGAATTTAAATTCAAAACAACTAAGAAATCATTTATATCGATTTTTTAGGCACAAATTATAATGAATGTATACAAGATCATTAAGCCTTTGATGTTCCAATCTATTTCTTCTTTTGGTATGTATACGTTCAAAGACACTCCAATTCCTCTCACATCCAGAAGACGATGCGGTTTGGCTCAATATTAGAATGACTAACTTTTGCAAATGTGGTGCACTGTATTCATGTAGCCTTCACCATTCATGTAGTTACCATTTCACATTAAAAATAAGAAAAAATAAAACACATTAGCAAGTTTAAAATATTAAATAGTAAGTAGGTAACTAATAAAAAAGAATAAACATACTAATAAATGAAAATAATATTTTACCAGGTTGAAGTACTTCACGTGAAGAATAAGCAAGTTCTCTTCCAAAACTTCCCAATCGATCACGAAATAACTTCATTTCATTCATTGTTTCAAGCTTGCCTTTCAGAACTTTCTGATCAATAACATCCATGACACCTCCAATAATATTTGGCTTATTACAAAAGTTTTCCTGATCATATTGGAAACATGGATTCAACCAATAAGCTGCTGAATGAATGCTTTTCTTTAGTTGTTGATCCCAACGTTGCTTTGTGATCTCCGTATAAGGCTTGTATAGTCTTTCGTTGTAGTTAAATAATTTCTTGATGCCCAAACGAACCCTATACATGCCTTCATACGCATATCCCATAGAAGGCCTCTCATCACAATCAACAATACGCAATAAGGCATTAGTGGAGACATAAGATTCACAACAATCAAACAATCATTCCAAAATCTATTATCCAAGATGATGGAAACTGCAACTTTGCTTTTATAATCCTTTGAATATCTAGAGTCCACAAAAAACTTACTAGTCACCAAAGCTTGCAAGTTATGTTTATGATCATGAAGACTCTTGAGTGCAATGAATGTAGTAGCAAAGCGAGTTGCACCAGGTCGCAAAATCTCTGTCCATCCTTCTCTTTTTCTCAACCAACTTAATAAAGCAACATGATTATAAACAAAAAAAATTGTCACCTTTGATGCACGTCTTACAAGTTCAGCAACATGGTCCATCTTACCAATATCCTTAAAAATCAAATTAAGACAATAAGCTGCACAAGGTGACCAATTAATGTGTTTATGCTTCTGAGAAATCAATCTCCCCATGGCCACATAATTTGCTGCATTATCAGTGATTATATGAACTACATTGAGTGGACCAACCCATTCAATCACCTCATCAAATAACTGAAACAAATTAGTTGCATCCTTGACAATGTCCGAAGCATCAACGGATTTCACAAATGATATTCCTTCAGGACAATACACAAGGAAGTTGATGAATGTTCTTTATCTATTATCTGTCCAACCATCACCCATTATTGTACACCCAACTTTTGCCCAAATTGCACGATAATAGTCCACAAGTAACTGAACTTCCTTCTTGGAATCCTTTAAAAGATTAACCTGTAGTTGATGGTAATTTGGACCCTTATATCCAGGACCAATTGCAGATATAGCATCCAACATTGGCTTGAAGTAGAATGAATTCATTGCATTAATAGGAATGCATGCATCATAAAAGAATCTCCCAACCGCCATATCTGCTCTCCAAATAGCTTCTTTCCCAACTAGTACACTCCTCATGGAAGGTTGAGCTCCTTGAGTATTTCTTAGTGCAAAATAATTATCCACTGTTGATTTTTTCCTTTTCCCACTATTAGCTGCCATGGGACTTTGCATTTCTTGAACCTCTTCTTCACCTTCTGCCCTATCCCCTTCAAATTGTGACACATTAGGACCATAAGGATTTCTACATTCATATGCTTCTTGGGCTGCTTTCTTAGAATTCACAAACTCTTGCAAAGAATTTTCCATTCGAAATTTTACATCAGGAGGAACCGATTTACATGGACCAATATCTCCTTTCACTCCAGCAAGATGTTGTTTCATTTTATGAATACTCCCACCTTTTGTAATCTTTTTACAATACAAACAAATAAGATCTTTCCTTCCATTTGCATATCTTTCTTCAGAAACATGCTCCCATGCAAGATTGATCTTACTTCTAGTTGATTGAGAATTGGTAGTTGAATCTTGACCAGAGGATGGAGTCAAGTTTGATTCCATTTTTTATTTCTCTATCAAATTAGAAACAAAAATCTCACATTAACGTAGATAATGGAAGTCATAAACCATTTAATGATTTATAATCAAGTCATCAACAATTTATAACAATCATATATCAATTGGTAAATTTATCTAAAGGAACAACCGTCATTATAACAAGCATGTTTTGATCCAATTATAAATTTATCTAAATTTTAAAGTAACTTTGTATAGATATATTGATGGGCAAACTCCACAAATATCTAAATGGAGAATTTTTCCACAAATATCTTGTAAATTATGCTTCTTTTTCAATGCATGCTTTCACATTTTCTCTATGGCATGCGTCAACATACATGTGGTCCAAAAGGGATCAATCTTCATAATCACTCATATATAATTAATATATGATATCATTATATCATTATTTTACCACTTCTTCGTCAAAGGTAAGGTCATTTTTAAAATAAGAATTATTAAAGCATCCTATGCATTCCATCATATTATAAACTAAATCAATTTGCTTTAATTTACTTAAGAATTCCTCATGAATAGGCATTAGGCAATTAATTAAACCAGAAGGCATGAATGCATGATGGCTTCCTTCCACATGTCTATCTTAGCATCATCACCGGCAAATAATTAAACCAGAAGGCATGATGGCTTCCTTCCACATGTCTATCTTAGCATCATCAGTCATCACCTCGAATTATTATTAATTTATTATTAATAATCTATTAATCTTAATGTATAGGATAGTTGCATAGCAAAAAAAAACAGCTACTCACTGGGCAAACTCCAACGCCGGGGCGGGGTACCAGCTGGGAGAGGGGGGGGAGCTTTCCAACACAGGCGATACCCGTGTGGGTGTTGTGGGCCGCCGGCGGGACCTATGTGAGTGTCACAGGTCGTCGGTGGGATCTCTCTTGGTATTGCGGCAGGGATGCGTCGACAGAGGGCGGAAGAAAGGGGGGCAGCTACCAGTGTGCGTGTCGTGGGCTGCCGGCGGGATCTTTCTTGGTGTCGCGGCAGGGATGCGTTGACGGCGGGGGAAGAGAGGGGGGAAGCTATCCTTGGTGTCGCGGATCTCTCTTGGTATCGTGGGCCGTCGGCGGGACCTGTGTGAGTGTCACTGCTGTCGTAGGCCGTCAGTGGGATCCCTTGGTGTCGCGAATGGACGTCGATGACGGGCGGAGGAGGAAGGGTTGGAGCTTAGAGGTTGCAGCAGCACAGCCTGGAGATCTCGTTTTGTTAAATAGGACTCCAAAACGGCGTCATTTTGATGCTAGAAGCATCAAAACGATGTCGTTTTGATGTTGTTTAAAAAAAAAAAATTAAAATCAATTGAACCGGCCGATTCACCGGTTGGACCGCCGGTTGGACCGCCGGTTCGACCGCCGGTTGGACCGCCGGTTCGACCGCCGGTTGGACCGCCGGTTCGACCGCCGGTTGGACCGCCGGTTCGACCGCCGGTTGGACCGGTCCGACCCCGGTTTGATCCCCATTCTATCCAAATGACCGGACCGAACCGGAACAGTGACCAGCCGGCGGTCGGACCGGCCTATCCGATCTGGTTTTTAAAACATTGATATATATATATATATATATATATATATATAATCTTTGGTATGTTAATGAAAAACATAAAAGGAATGGAATATTGTTTAGTGATAAACACTATGACTATGTTTGGTTCCCAAAAAATATTAAGGAAAGAAAAAAATGTTAAGAAAAATAGTTTTCTCATGTTTGGTTTTACTATAGAAGATATAAAAGAAAATCAAATATAATTAAAATTAATTTAAAGTTTATATATTTTAAAATTTTTTAATCTTGCTATAGTAGAGAGAAATAAGTAAAATGAGGTTGAAAAAATGTATAAAAATAATTTATTCAATTTAAACCTTTTTTTTCCTTCTATTTTTCTTTTCTATTTTATTTTCTTTGCATTTTCCCTCAAAATTTCCGGGAATCAAACATAGCATACAAGACTATAAAAATATGCAATTGCCATTACCTGTCTATCAATATTTCTTTAGCTTTAAGTACTTCAATACCTAAATCCCAAGGTCTCGAAATTGTATCCATAGTTTGATTTGCCTGTTGCTCAGGTAACAACAAGTTAGGTAATAAATGAATACTTTATGTAACCATTATAAATATAATGAAGTTGAGAATTTATAAGGCAGTTGACAATTCTATGGGAATCATTGGCAACCCAATTAAAATATAGGGGAAATCATGTAACCATATATCAACTAACAAAAACATGAGATTTTAGAACTTTGTTTTTTTGCTTTTTAACTTTAGTGTAAAATGAGAAAAAAAATATTGTCTATTCATGCACTCCATTAGTGTTTTCAAATTCGTTCCACAATTACCCTCAAAAGTAAAAGACAAAGTATATACCAATTTAATATTATCTGTTAACAAGTACATGTGTCATTTATTTTTATTATTTTTCTTACATCAATATATTTCATTTACCACTTGCCACGTTCCCACTTTTTTTTTTCCATCTCTTTTCATCATAATCGGTTGTCACCTATTATAGTTATTATAGTTAATATTATTATTTTTCTCTTTTTCCTTTATATTTTTTTTAATATGCTCATGTAGTTTCTCATAAAACTTCTTTAATTTTAATTTTTTTCACTCTCTAATTTCTCCATATTTTTTTATTTTAATTATTTTTTTACATATTAAACTTAAAATGATAATATATAATAAATAGTTAATATAACAAATTAAATAAAAACAAAAATATATAATGGACAAAAATGAAAATGTTATTCTACAAATAATATACTTGACGATTTTAAATATTAATTATAATAATACACTTGATAAATTAAGGTTTAAATTTAAAAAATTCTATTTTATTATTTAGAGGTTTATGATATAAATTTTTTTATATTAATACTAAATAAAAGATTTATTTATTTTGCAAATTCTATCACATGTAAAAGTAAAAATATATTTGTAATACTATTTTATTATTTACATAATTTTTCTTTTAATTTTTATTTTAAATTTATCATATCAAAATCACAATAAGTGATGGTGCTTTCTTAATCTTTCCTATGATTTTAATTTGATTGTGGATCTAACTTTTTGTTTGGTTAAAATCTTTAATTTTATTCCTATAGGGATCTTTGGAAAGTAATTGGAGGTTGTTCTCTTCTCCGAAATAGACTTTGGATCCCTAGGTACATCCTTAAGAAATTTTGATACATCTAATCCTTGAGCTAACGGGACACCTATCTCCCTTCCCATGGTTCATTTCTTCCTTTGGAGACCCTCAAGAAGTGATTGGAGGTTGTTCTCCACCTTGAAACGGACATTGGCAACCTTGGTACATCCTTTACAAAATTTGGTACATCCTTAAAAAAATTTGGTACATCCAATCCTTGAGCTACCAAGACCCCTATCTTATTACTCATGGTTCGTTCATTCCTTTAGGGATCTTCGGAAAGTAATTGGAGGTCATTCCCTACTCCAAAATAAACTTTTACATCTTAAGAAAATTTGAAGCATCCAATCTTTCAGCTAACGGGATACCTATCTTCCTTCTCATGGTCCATTTATGCCTTTAGACAGTCTTACAAAGTGATTGGGGGTTGTTCCCACTTTAGAACTGACTTTGGCCCCCTTGGTACATCCTTTACAAAATTTGGTATATCCTTCACAAAATTTGGTACATCCTTAAAAAAATATTTAGTATATCCAATCCTTGAGCTACCAGGACCCCTATATTATTACCCATGACCTGTTGATTCCTTTAAGGATCTTTGGAAAGTGATTGGAGGCTATTCCCTACTTTGAAATGGACTTTGGAACCCCTAGGTACATCCTTGAGAAATTTGATACATCCAATCCTTGAGCTCATGGGACACCTATCTCCTTTCCCATGTCTATTTCATCTTTTGGAGACCCTCGAGAAGTGATTGGAGGTTGTTCCCTACCTTAGAATGGATTTTGGAACCCTTGATACATCTTTTACAAAATTTGGTACATCCATAAAAAAATTTGGTACATCCAATCCTTGAGCTATTAGGACCCCTATCTTATTACCCATGGTTCGTTTATTCCTTTAGGGATATTTAGGAATTGATTGGAGGTCATTCTCTACTCCAAAATGAACATTGGAACCCTAGGTACATCCTTGAGAAAAATTGATACATCCAATTTTTGAGCTTATGGGACCCCTATCTTCTTTTTTATGGTCCATTTATTGCTTTGAACACCCTTAAGAAGTGATTGGAGGTTGGTTCCCACTTCATAACAGACTTTGGCCCTTTTGGTACACAATTTACAAAATTTGGTACATCCTTAAAAAAAATTGGTCTATCCAATCCTTGAGCTATCGGGATCCCTATCTTATTACCTATGGTTTGTTTATTCCTGTATGGATCTTTGGGAAGTGATTGGATGTACCAAATTTTCTTAAGAATATACCAAGTGTTCCAAAGCTTATTTTAGAAGATAGGCATCCCGTTAGCTCAAGGATTGGATGTATCAAATTTTCTTAAGGATATACCTAGTCCAAAATTTGTTTCAGAGTAGGGAATGACCTCCAATCACTTTCCAAAGATCCCTAAAGGGAATAAATGGACCATAGGTAATAAGCTAGGGGTCTCGGTACCTCAAGGATTGAATATACCAAATTTTTTTTAAGGATGTACCAAATTTTGTGAAGGATGTACCAAATTTTGTAAAGGATGTACCAAATTTTGTAAAGAACATACCAAGGTTGCCAAAGTCCATTCTAAGATGGGGAACAACCTCCAATCACTTCTCAAGGATCTCCAAAGAAAGAAATGGACCATGGGAAGGGACATAGGTGTCCAATTAGCTCAAGGATTGGATATATCAAATTTTCTAAAAGATGTAACTAGAGTTCTAAAGTCCATTTTAGAGTAGGGAACGACCTTCAATCGGTTTCTAAAGATCCCTAAAGGAATAAATGACCATGGGTAAGAAGATAGGGGTCCTAGTAGCTTAAGGATTGGATGTACTAATTTTTTTTTAAAGATGTACCAAATTTTGTGAATGATATACCAAATTTTGTAAAGGATATACCAAGGGTGCCAAAGTTCTTTTCGAGGTGGGGAACAAGCTCCAATCACTTTCCGAGGGTCTTCAAATGAAGAAATGGAGCATGGAAAGAGAGATAGGTGTCCCGTTAGCTCAAGGATTGGAGGTATCAAATTTTCTTGTGGATGTACCTAGGATTCTAAAGTTCGTTTTAGAGTAGGGAACGACCTCCAATCACTTTCTAAAGATCCCTAAAGGAATGAACAAACCATAGGTAATAAGATAGGGGTCCCGGTAGTTTAAGGATTGGATGTACCAAACTTTTTTAAGGATGTACCAAATTTTGTGAAGAATGTGTCAAATTTTGTAAAGGATGTACCAAGGGTGCCAAAGTCCATTCCAAGGTGGGGAACAACATTCAATCACATCCTGGTGGTCTCCAAATGAAGAAATGGACCATGGGAAGGGAAATAGGTGTTCCATTAGCTCAAGGATGTACCTAGGGTTCCAAAGTCTATTTTGGAGTAGGGAATCACCTCTAATCACTTCCCAAAGATCCCTAAAGGAATAAAAAAAACCATGGGTAATAAGATAGGGGTCTTGGTATCTCAAGGATTGGATGTACCAAATTTTTTTAAGGATGTATCAAAATTTTTCAAAGATGTACCAAATTTTGTAAAGGATGTATGAAAGGTGAAAAAATCCATTCTGAGGTGGGGAACAACCTCCATTCACTTCTTGAGGGTCTCCAAATTAAGAAATGAACCATGAGAAGGAAGACAAGTGTTCAATTAGCTCAAGGATTGAATGTATCAAATTTTCTCAAGGCAGTACCTAAGGTTCCAAAGTCTGTTTCAGAATAGGGAATGACCTCCAATCACTTCCCAAATATCCTTAAAGAAATAAATGAACCATGGGTAATAAGGTAGGGGTCCCGGTAGCTCAAGGATTGGATTTACCAATTTTTTTTAAGAATGTACCAAATTTTGTAAAGGATGCACCAAGGAGGTCAAAGTCTGTTCTGAAGTGGTGAACAACCTCCAATCACTTTCTAAGGTTGTTTAAAGGAATAAATGGATGATAGGAAAGAAGATAGATATCCCGTTAGTATAAGGATTGGATGTATCAAATTTTCTTAAGGAAATACCTAGGGCTCCATAGTCCATTTCAGAGTAGGGAATGACTTCCAATCACATTCCAAAGATCCCCAAAGGAATAAACGATCCATGAGTAATAAGATAGGGATCCCGGTAGCTCAAGGATTGGATGTACCAAATTTTTTTAAGGATGTCCCAAATTTTGTAAAGGATGTTCCAAATTTTGTAAAGGATGTACAAAGGTTGCCAAGGTCTGTTCTGAGGTGGGGAACGACCTTTGATCATTTCCTTAAGGTCTTCAAATGAAGAAACGGACCATGGGAAGGGTGATAGGTGTCCTGTTAGGTCAAGGATTGGATGTTTCAAATTTTCTCATGGATGTACCTAGGGTTCCAAAGTTCGTTTCAGAGTATGGAACGACCTCCAATCACTTCCAAATATCCCTAAAGGAATAAAGGAACAATGGTTAATAAGATAGGGGTCCCGATAGCTCAAAGATTGGATGTACCAAATTTTTTTAAGGATGTACCAAATTTTGTAAATGATGTACAACAATTACCAAAGTCCATTCCGAGGTGGGGAACAACCTCCAATCACTTCCCGATGGTCTCTAAAGGAAGAAATGGACCATGAAATTAGAGATAGGTGTCCTGTTAGCTCAAAGATTGGATATATCAAATTTTCTCAATGATGTACCTAGGGTTCCAAAGTCCGTTTCGGAGTAGGGAACAACCTCCAATCACTTTCCAAAGATGCCTAAAGGAATAAACGAACCATGGGTAATAAGATAGGGGTCTTGGTAGCTCAAGGATTGGATGTACCAAATTTTATAAAGGATGTACCAAATTTTGTAAAGGATGTAACAAGAGTTCCAAAGTTCATTCCAATGTGGGGAATGACCTCCAATCACTACCTGACGGTCCTTAAAGGATAATATGGACCATGGGAAGACAGATAAGGGTCTTGATAGCTCAAGGATTGGATGTACCAAAATTTCTTAATAATGTGCCAAATTTCCTTAAGGCTGTACCTAGAACCTCCAAAGTTCATTTCAGAGTAGGGAACAACCTCTAATTACTTATTAAAGATCCCTAAACAAATAAACAAACCATGAGTAATAATATAGAGGTCCTAGTGTCTTATGGATTATATGTACCAAATTGTTTCAAGGATGTGCCAAATTTTGTGAAAGATGTACCAAATTGCCTTTAGGATGTACCTTGGGTTCCAATATCTGTTCCAAGGTAGGGAACAACTTGTAATTTCTTCTTGAGGGCCCCCAAAGGAATATAGGAACCATGAGAATGAAGATAAGGATCTTGCTTCCTCTAAGAATGGATATAATTAGGATTCCAAAGTTCATTTTGGGGTGGGCGAGGATCTCCAATTACTTATCAAAGGTCCCAAAGGAATATATACACCATGATAAGTATGATAGTGGTTCTAGTTCCCTTAAGCATGAATTTACCTTTTTTCTTTTTGTTTTTTTGTTTTTTTTTTTTTTTTGTTTTTTTAAAGATGTACCTATTTTATATGAAATTAATATAAAAGGTTAAATACTATTTTTTTTAATGAAAAATATATTTTCTTTTACATTTTATTTTAATTTAAAATTAAGGATTTTAACCAAACAAAAAGTTAGATCCACAATCAAATTAAAATCATAAGAAAAATGATAAAAGCATCATCACTTATTGTGATTTTGATATGATAAATTTAAAATAAAATTAAAGAAAAATAATGTAAATAATAAAATAGTATTACAAAGATATTTTTACTTTTACATGTGATAGAATTTACAAAATAAATAAATCCTTTGTTTAGTATTAATATAAAAAATCTTATATCACAAACCTCTAAATAATAAAATAGAATTTTTAAATTTAAAACTTAATTTATCAAATGTATTATTATAATTAATATTTAAAAATCATCAAGTATATTATTTGTAGAATAATATTTTCATTTTTGTCCATTATATATATATATATACATATTATTTCATTTGCTATATTAACTATTAATATATTATCATTTTAAGTTTAATATGTCAAAAAAAAATAATTAAAATCAATAAATATGGAGAAATTAGAGAGCAAAAAAAATTAAAATTAAAGAAGTTTCATGAGAAAATACATGAGCATATTAAAAAGAATATAAAGTAAAAATAGAAAAATAATAATAAAAACAATAATAGGTGACAATGGATTATGGTGGAAGGACAAGAAAAAAAAATGAGAATGTGGCAAGTGGTAAGTGAAATATACTGATGTGAGAGAAATAATAAAAATAAATTACACATGTATTTGTCAACAGGTGGTATTAAATTGGTGTGTATTTTGTCATTTAGTTTTGAGGATAATTGTTGAACAAATTTGAAAGCACTATTGGAGTGCATGAATATGCAATATTTTTTCCTATTTAACACTAAAATTAAAAAGCAAAAAACAAAGTTCTAAAATTTCATAGTTTTTTTAGTTGATGTATGGTTGCATGATTTCCCCTAAAATATATCAGTTTCTATATGAATACGAGAAATATTATAGTTTCAAATACTATAATTGAAATATGAATGGAAATTGAGAAAGCAATCAACATTTATTTAGGTTATATTTGGTTCTTGGAAAATATTAAGGAAAGAAAAAAGAAAAATGATTTTCTCATGTTTAGTTATTCTATATAAAAAAAAATATATTAAAGAAAATCAAATATAATTAAAACTAGTTAGAAATTTATATATTTTAAAAATTATTTAATCTTTATGTTAATAAGTTAAAATAAATAAAATGATGAGTAAGTAAAAAAAAAAATTATTCTTAATTTTCTTTCACCTTTTATTTCTTTCTGTTTTTCCTTTGCATTTTCTTTTCCTTGCATAATCCCTCAAATTTTTGGAGAATCAAACATAACTTTAATTTCTTAAGTAACAATTTTTGCATTGAATCCATAACTTGGGAAACATTAGAACTTTCTTTTACACTTTCACTCTATGTCTCTCTTTCAGTTGTAGTTGTAGTTCTAGTTAGACCCTAAGGCTATGTTTGGTTCTTGAAAAAATTGAGAGAAAATGTGAGGGAAAGAAAATGGAGAGGAAAAATGGAAGAAAAGAAAAAATAAAGGAAAATAAAAAATAGGTTCAAAATTAATAAATTATTTTTATATGTTTTTTGAAACTTATTTCACTTAGTTTCCTCTATTATATAAAGAGTAAATAATTTTAAAATGTATAAATTTCTAACTAATTTTAATTATATTTAATTTCTTTTTAAAAAATTATGATGAAACCAAACATGAGAAAACCATTTTCCTTAGTATTTTTTTTTTCTTTTCTTAATAGTTTTCAGAAATCAAACATAGCCTAAAGTATATTAGAAAATTGTAAGTATATCTGTAATGGTAACTAATTTGATTATTCCAACCCTATTTTGGCATTGTTCATATTGCTAGCAACCATAATGAGGTCATTATTATATTTTGATAACTAAAGTTTGTATGATTCAAATAATTGGCATTAGAATTAAAGTAATTATTTAGATAACTAGAATTTCAATAGGTGTTCAGGACAAACAAATTGAGGGTATATAATCAGGGAGAGGGAAAAAAAATGGAAAAGGAAAAACATTAAGGTGAAACCTTGTGACACACAGTTGGTTGCATGTAAATATAAAGAAAAAGTTGCTGTGGTTACCCATCCAAGTGAAACTGAAATATTAGCTTGATCAACTCCCAAAGGCATATGAGCAATTGGTCGTTGGATAGCATCTTTCGTGTCACATATTGCTTGTAGGAGTCTATTAACCACAGCATCCTCACCGAATATCTGGTGAAGTGGTACCATATAAATATGGGCTGAAAAGAAATCCTATGGTTATGTTTGGTTCTCGAAAATACTAAAGAAAGAAAAAAAAAATACAAAGGAAAATGATTTTTTTATGTTTGGTTGTCCTATAAAAAAATATAAAAGAAAATCAAACATAATTGAAACTAATTAAAAACTTATGTATTTTTTAATTATTTAATATTTATATTGATGAGTTAAAATAAATAAAATAAGTTTGAAATAACAAAAATAATAATTTATCAACTTTTAATCTATTTTTTATTTTCCTTCACTTTTTCTTTATATTTTCTTTCCCTTACATTTTCTCTCTAATTTTCTGGAACATACATAGCTTATATGTATATTTTAATAAAATGCCCTCTATAATTCAACTTACTAATATCGACGGGAAATCCTACCAGTAGGAAGAGTAAAAGGGTTTTTCATTTCTTTTACCAACTGATCATGGCCAACTTCTGAAATATTATAGACCTGAAAAGATTAAAAATGAGCATGTTGTATGAAAAGAATAATAATTGACCATATAACCTTATCATTTCCAAAGACGCTGAGGTAGGATGGAAACAAATCCTTAGCCAACATATCATCTTCTTTGCAATCCATCATTATCCGAATGCCACGTTCCCGGAAATACCACAACGGCAAGTCCCTGACCCTAGATTTCAATGAAGTTATTTGGTGTTATTAGGTTGTTGTATTTGTAATTAACTAAATCAAGAGTAATACAAGTAGAAAATGACCTCCCAACGGTGAGCTCCAGTAGAATGGATTTCAAGGTTCTTTCAGCCAACGGCAAGCCATGACACTGCTCTATAACTTCTTCCCCGATTCTCAACCAAATTGGACTGTTTTCTGGAACTGCAGGGCCACAATAAGTAACCAATTTCTGAGTGATGAAAAAATCCAGAGGGAGCACGTGATGCAAATTCTTAGAGCCAATCATCTTTCTCGCCATACATGGGAGTCTAGTTGTGATGATCACACATCTGCTGAGTTTTTCTTCTGAATTTTGATCCCACTCTAACTTGCTCCCTAATCTGAAGAACCAATCAAGGTTTATGATTTACCAGACAGCACTTTGTAAAGAAGCGCCAAGAGCTTCTCCGCCCCATAATCTTTGCCATCACATTGCTTCAACATGTCCTCGAGAATCTCCTCAAAATCTATGTCTCCTCTCAATGTTTTTGATAGGTCGATCCGAATACTGTGATAGGGGAAGCCTTCCTCCTCAATGTCTTCAAGAACCCCTTCTCATCAGACTAGTCTTACCAGAACCTCCAACGCCAATAATCCCCATTTTCTTAACTGATCCGTCATTACAGCTTCTCGCATCCGCAAGCCAATTTTTTATCTTCACCTTTTGTTCCTTAAATCCATGGCCATACCAATGTTGTTCGTCATACCAAAATTTATCTCTTCCATCATCCTGTGGAACGCTGGACGATGAACTCTCTGCTGCATCACTTGTATGAAGAAGAAGCTTTTTCTTTATTTGAAGTAGCTTCCTTCTCCTTTTGCAGAGGAACCAGAGCTCAGGAAGAGAGTAGCGGCCACGTGACCCACCACCTTCCTTGATCTGCTTTTTGCGCTTCTCCGAGAAGATGATGCAATCCTCCAACGTGCTGATGAGGTAGTAAAGACAATCTTTCATTCTAATGGGAGTAAATCGGTCGATGCTCCTACCCTCCAAAACAGCTTTAATCTTTTGAAAACAAGAATGGAGGGGGATCTCCTCTACTGGACTCTCTTCCTCCTCTGCCTCCTGTAAGTCATCCATAAATTTGTTCTTCAAGAATTGCAGAATATCTGCAGACATGTTTGGAGGCTGTCGAAATGTTAATTTGGAGGCTGATGTCTCAATCTCACACCCACAGACATCTAATTGGGCTCTTCTCCTTCCATCAAAATAATTTCTTTTCTTTCAAGGCTTTCGGAAAAGTACGAAAAGCAAAAGAATTAAAGAAAGGAATCCAAAGCAAAAAGGAAAATGCTTTATCCATCCCCATGCATTCTTGTCGCTTCAACTGGAATCCACCTTACAATATTCTATTGGAAAATGGTAGCTAAAGTTGGGTGAGTCTTCAACTGCAAAGAATTTATCTACGGAGAGATTTTTTTTCTCTCCGTTTTACTTTTTGTAGACTATGTATTGGTGAGAAATTTAAAAAATAAAATGAAATAAAATTTTAAACGAAGGAAAATTTGATAAAAGGATTTGCTAGACAGAAAATTTTCTATTTTCTTTTCCAAACAAGACTCTCCGTATGGATATGCATGTCAATTGGTTGTTAGATATGCTTTCAATATTAAAATGGGTTATGATTTTGAGTAACTTATGTCTAAAGAAAGGAATTTTTGAACTTTGAAAAAAGAGAACATAATCCTTACACCATTGAAAGGGGAAGGTATAATCAATAAAGGAATGAAGAGGTATTTATTTCATGACCCAAAAACCCACTACAAGGGTATGACTGTCATTTCACATATCAAGTCCGAAGGTTTAAAGTAAAAACGATACAAACATTCATCTTGTAATTAGAAATTATTAATTATTAAATTCCTGTTCATAGTAATATAACAAAAATTCTAAAATATTCAAATATCAACTTTTAAACCAATATATCAATCATAATATTTTTTATTGTCCAAATAACTCTAAACTTAAATCATTAAAACAGAAATTGAATTTTAACATCTAAACAATGTCTAAAATAAAGTTTGAATCAAAATCCTAACAAAGAAATTCCCCAACCTAACTATCACTCCTCGCCTGAATCAAGAGTACATGAAAAATTATCAACAAAGAGGAATGAGCTCAAAGCCCAATAAGGAACTTGAATACAGTTTCATAGATCAAATAGTTTCAATCATACTTACAAATAGGAGATATAGTGTAAAATCACTTTCAAAAAAATGTTTAAATACAAATATGTTAATACATTTTAAAGTGTTTAACAAAACATTTTCATATATATCAAAACCACTTCACTTCAAATCCAAATCAAACACATTCAAATATTTTTACTCTAGTTATCATATAACAAATGATGTCCAATTAAGTGGGACTTTATAAATAAGTAGTTAATTTCAAATTTATTCCATTTAAGGTGAACAAAACTAAAGATCAACAATTATAACCCATTAATTAGGATCATATAATATCAACTATTATAACCCGTTGACTAAGGTCATAGAAATGTTAACTATTATAGCTTATTGGCTAGGGTCATATAAACCATAGTTAAATACTTTATTTCATTAATTTAAACTTATAAAACAAAATATCATATTTCCACAATTTTCATTTTTCATAAACAAATAAAATGTTCAAACATATCTTTTATACAAAACATATATTTGATCTATGCATAAAAATAAAAAAATATTATTTTTACACATTTCAAAATACAATATAAAAAAAAAATATTCGTTTTGCAAAATTTACATTAATTTCCCTTACCTTGAAGAAGCACTCAAAATCTTGAAGAATTTAATTAGCCTGAAGAATTTACTCCTCACTTAACATAATATCATACACCACCTTTATTATTGATTATTTATCTAAAAATATAAATTTGACAATCCTAAAAATATTTTATTTAGTTTTAGTAATTCTAATTAATTTCCAATATTAACATTATTATCAATAATATTATTTTCAACTTCCTAATCAATAATACATTAATTTAGTGAGTTTCCAATTTTTTAATAAAATTCATATTCTATTCTAATTTTACCCTAACTATATATATTTTTTTATAAGCTTCAATTAAATTAAAACTTACACCAAAAACTATTATTATTATTATTATACCTTTTTCTTTTCCACTTTTTATCACTTGACTTATTTTTTTTCCCAACAACTCTACAGCAGCTCCACTATGCTAGTTAATTTCCCTCCATTTGTTTTTTCTAACTTCATTTGTAGGCATCAACTCTCCAGCCTTTTCCATATTTTTTCTTTGTTTTCTTTTCATAATAGGGCACGCCTCTCCAACCTTCTTCCCTTTCCAATTTAATTTTTATTTTTATTTTCTTCTATTTTTTTCCTATTAATTCAAATATTCCAAATTTTCTGATTTTTATTAATAACTCTATTCATATTCATAAAATTTTAATCTTTTTTATCTAAAAATTAATTTAACAAACCCTAATCTAAATTAAAATCTTCTAAAGAATATTTAAAGTGTTCAAAACTAATTAACAGAAATAAAATATTAATTTAAGGATTAAAATCTTACCTAAAAAATTGATCTTTAACCCTAAATCTCCAATTCCTCAACCCTATGCTCTCTGATATTTTTGATATTTATGTAAAAAGGCTTTTTGAGTAGAGAAAAGAAAGATCTAATTTATACCTAAGGATTTTAAATACAAAAAGACATTTCTACCCTTATTAAAATAATTAATTAATTAATTAATTTCTAAATTATGATTTTACCCCTAAATCAGGTTTGGGGCATTACAGTTTATGCTACCTATGTCTTACCCAAAGAATGGTCATTATATATTTTAAATATAAGAAAACATATTTACCCGCTTTATACAATCACTTTTGGATCATTCGGTGTTGAGAATAGTTATCTTTATTTAGGGAGGATTATGTGCAGACTTTCATAGATTTCAATGTTTAAATTAATGCATATTTAGAGGTCACTTCACATAAAGCAATACTATTTTTTCATCTTAATTGTCAAGATGTACGCTAAGTAATTAATTTAGTTACTTATGGTTCTCTTTTTCTTTCATAGCTTCAATTAGTGGAATAAAGTTAGATATGATTCAATATTTATGATGACCTGAAATTTGAGCCCAAGACACTACGGTTATACACCACAATTATTCCACACATAAAGCCCAAAGGCTTGATTTGAGAGTGACCCAACAAGTTAGAAGAATTAGCAACATTCTAATAACAAAACGGGTCTCAAGTAATAATTATGAGAACCAAGCATCTTACAAGGAATTGTCTTTCTAATTAAAATCCATGACAAATTTCCCAAAATAATAAGAGTAAAAATAAACCATTAATAACAAAAAATAATCAATTAAACTAGTCTAATAGTACACCATGTCACTCCTTCCCAAAATCAAGTGTACTTAAAAAAAAATTAATAATAAAAGTGAACTCAAAAGCCCAATAAAGGGTAAAGTACCTTTATTTTACAAAATTTTAAGAAGTGTTGGTAACATGACTCCAATCATAAGTAAACATTTATCACATGTTTTACTTTTAGAATAGTCTCAAAACAAATTTTTTTGATGAGTGTGCATATATTAAAAAATTATAGTTGTTAAAAAAGTGTCCATCATCGTGGGATTTATAGAAGTAGTTAGCTTTAAATATTCTTTACATATTGATGAGTAAAATCAAAACTAATCTAATAGTATACCATAGATGAGTAGGATCAATAACTACCCTAGTGATTGGGTTCACAACCATCATTATTCTCATAGGGGATAATAAAGACTAATATCCTCAAAGATAAAAGCTAAACTTCTTTTCCTTTATTGATTAGGATTAGATAACTAGAATGCACATATAAGACAAAATATAAACAATTAAAAAATAATTCCCAATTTCAATATCTAAAAATTATCTAAACAAATTTTTTTTCTAGAATTTACAAATGAAAATACTTGATCATTGGCAACTAATATTATTTTCACAAAATACTCATACCTTAGCTCAATAATTCCAAAAGAATGAAATTGTAAAAAATTTTATGAATCATAGAGAGATTTACAAGAAATTTTCAAACTAAAACACTAAAAATTATTATACTTTAATTATACCTTTATTTATTATTATTTAACCATTTACCAAAATTTGGTAAATAAATTCATATAATTTTTATTACTTAAGTTGACTAGCCTTTGTTTTCCAAAAGGAATTATACAAATTTCTTCATTAAGGAATGCTAACTATTATCTTTCTAGAATTCAATCATCCAAAATTGATTTTATCTTCCATTAAGAATATTATTTATCAAAATAAATCATATTCTAACTCCACAAAGAATGAGATGTTTCCATCATATCCAAACTTTCATCCTAAGGTTGATTCCTTTCTCTCAAATCTTTATCAAAATAAATTAGGTTTAAGATTTCTGCATTCGAAATTCGCTTAAATATCAATACATTTATTTAGTTATTTTTTCTATTAGTTATTGATTTTCCTTTCTTTTATAAACTAAACTAACATTTGCATTCTAAGGGAAAGGAAAATGTTTTTGAATGAAAACTCTCTTCTTAAAGTTTTATATAAGAAGAGAAAATTTACACCCCTTCTACTCAACTTGCATTTGAAATCCTAACTTGTCCCTAACTTCATTGTCCAATACCGTTTGAAAGGGTATTTTTGGAAAATGTGATGTGTAAGTCGTGAATCTTCCTGAGCACATTCAATTTTAAACTTATGTGATGTGTAAGTGGTGAAGTTGTCACCTCAACTGCAAAGAATTTATATAGAGAAAAAGATTTTTGCTCTCCATTTTTCTTTTTATAGATAATGTATTGGTGGGAAATTAAAAATAAAATAAAATAAAAACTTAAACTAAGGAAAATTTGATAAAAGGATTTGAGAGACTTGAGAAAATTTTCTATGTTATTTTCCAAACAAGACTCTCCATAAGGATATGCATGTCAATTGGTTGTTATTTTACACAAGATAGCCATCTCATATTTTATCATGGTACATGTCATCAACCCTTTTAAGATCTAACCATGTGTAAATGTGATATTTTATATTATTTTCAAGAATTCTTCACGTTTCATTATTTAATGAGTAGAATTCACTATATAATGAGGTCAGAAATCTTTTTGACAATCTTAACTCTTGTACATTTCAATTCTAATGTCTTTTTAAGGTTTCTTGTTTTTCTAGTAACTATAGGTTTCACCAACCATTTATTTCCATCACATTGAAAGATGATTTTCCAAAATATAACATTCACAAATAAATATACTTTCCAACTCAAAATGCTAATCAACTTTTGTACATTGACTTATATGCTTCATCTTCACCAATTGCGAAAGTAATTACATTAGAATGATATTGAAAATAGAAATGAAACATTATCAAATAAAATAAACTTATGGTTGATAACAAGATTATAAGGGTAGAGAAGCTTATAATAACGTGTTATTTTAAGATAATTGATAAAAAATTAACCATGTTTATATTAAGTATTCCAACAAACTATTTTACATTTTCTTTTTAAAATGCAGACCTTTTAAGTTAACAAGTATTCAACATTTGTTTGTGTACTACCTCCCAATTGAAGAGATGATTTATTTTAGCCGTTGGGATGGGTTGCCATTGTGAATGTACTAGTGTATATAGTTACACATTAGACAAGACCTATGGTGAATCATGACATAAAACTATCAGATAATCGTGATTTACTAAACTACTATGTTACATGAACTCTTAACCTTGAGAGGATATTGAGGTTGTGGTGAAATCAATAAGAGACTTTAATCTATGGTTGGGACCCTAAAGTGGTTATATATTCCCTATGGATTGAGTCACTATTAATGGAGTTTAGTGGCAACATATATTCTCAATAGAGGCACCATAATATCATGGGTTTGAGACAGCATATCTCCTTTGGTGATCCAAAGGATATGTAATCATGAAATATGTGGTCGTAATAATTCCTTTAGTGGAATTAGATATATGTTCTTTGGAGTTAGAGTATGTTAGTTGATCACATAATAGGAAGATATATAACTCAAGGATTGAAGAGTAATCTTGATGGGTTGATGATACTACCATGTTAGATTATGAACACTAGTTTATGAGAAGTCCGTATGCAATGAATAGTAGGTCACCGACCCGAGCTTTGCTCGTTGTATTTTATAGGATATTAGAGTACACTCGACTCTCTTTAGTGGAGTGTTGAGTTAACTTTAGAATTGGATTTTTAGGGAGCTAGTGTTTACCTATTGGTCCCAATGGTTCCTACAGCTTATAGGTAAGCCTATATAAACTACTTTAGGAGTTAGGGCTTAGTCTTGCAGTTTAGTTTTTTTGAAATTTCAAAGAGAGGAACCCTAGTCACCCTCTAGTGAGGGAGAGAGAAGCTCATTCTTCTCTTGTGCTAAGATCCATGAAGGGAGAGATTGGGTGGAAGATCATTGGGTAAATGAGTTCTATGAGGACTACCATGGTTTCAAAGTCTTCATCAAGTGGAAGTCAATTTGGGAACATCTAGATTGTAGGTTTGAGCTTTCTAACTCTAAATCTTTATTCTATAATGGTTTTTGAATCAATTTGTTTCTATAGTGGTAGATCTAGATAACCTTAGGGATAGTTGCATGCACCCTATTGATCCAAGGCTAGGGAATGGAGTAATCTGGAGTTCCTAATAATAGTAGCCTTGGTTGTACTACCCTTAGTACTGTTTTGTGATAACAATAGGGTAGTGGCATAATCTAAAGAACTAAGAAACCACCATAATAGTAAACACATATAAAAGAAGTATCACTTTATACATGAGGTAGTAATAAGAGGAGATGTGGCTATGGAGAAGATCATTTTTGCGGAGAACTTGGCAGATCCCTTTATGAGAGACTTTATCTACCAGAGCTTTTAATGGTCATAAGGATAGCTTAGGTGTCAAATGTATTCTCAACATGCTTTAGGGCTAGTAGAGTTTATTAGGATAGAGCTCTAGAAAGCATAATGTGATGTAACAGATTTTAGATCATTAATAAACCTATTCATTTATGTTTTTTGGTTTCCCTTTTATTATCTCATATGCATTAATTGGTTATCTAAGTATAAAGACTAGCATCACTTGTGTTGTTCATGACTTGGGTACATTAGGAGTTTCATAAAGGATATGAGTCATAGGCTCTTTACAAGATGGTAAGTGGTTCATAATTGGTTCATGGATTTAGGCAATCAATCACTACCTCCTAATTGGAGGAATGACTTTTCTTGGCCATTGGGATAGGATTCCCTTGTTGAGTGCACTAGTGTGTATGATTACACATTGGACAGGACCTATGGTGAATTATAATGCAAGGCTATCAATTATCATGATTCACCAAGCTATTATGCTACATGGATGGTTCACCAAGCTACTAACTTTATTACATCATATATTGCTTTTAGGGGCTTAATCCCATCAATTGAAGCCTAATAGGGCTAATTAATTAATTAGGACCCAAATGGGTTAAATTAGGTGACCAAGCCCAATTTGGGCTCAAGTCACTTAAGCTCACAGAAAGCCCTATAAATACCCCCTTAATGGTTACTGTTCCAAACTTTTTCCTGCCATATTCTAAAAAGCCTCCAGAGAGAGAAATCCTAGCATTCCTCTAAAGAGAAAAAGCCCACCCTTTTCTCATGCCTAAACTTTTGTGAAGAGTGATTGGTTGGAAGAGCACCAGGTAGATGATTCCATCCAAACGGTTACATATTCTTTTATGACATCCTTATTGGCTTGGAATTGATTTGGGAACATCTAGATCAAAGGTATGGTCTTTACTTCTTTAAATCTATTATATTTGGTTTTTATTACAATTGTTTCAACTACAAAAGATTTTAGAGAAGCCTAGGGTAGAAAAGCATGTACCTTATATGATTCAGGGTCAAGAATAGAGTAATCCAAAGTTCCTAGCAATAGCATAGAAAGAAAGTGAGGATCAAAGGCCGTTGAGGCCTAGCTGAACTAGTAAGAGGTTTCAAGGTGGAGATGGCAAAGGTTTGAGGTTTAAGGTTCAAGGTTCAAGTTCCGTCAGGCATGAGGAAAAGGTTCCTAGTAAACAAACCAAAAAAATTGAGAATTAAATATTTTCCATGAGCGCATGATTGACAACAAAAATAATTGAAATAGCTCCCAAAACTAAGATGAAATAATAATGCAAACACACAAACACTAATACATTGAGTTTTCTTTTTCCACTTATTATTTGTATAAAATCAGCCCAACATTTTAAAGCTACATTATTGCTCTCTCATGCCAATATACCATGATGATTAGAAAGAACACATAATGTAAATTAAGAAAACATTAAACTTGCAAGAAAATAAGTGGATGAAAGAAAACCCTACGAAAATAGGAAATCTAGGAACAACTTAGGGGAATAGAAAGTTTGAAAAATGTAAGAGGTTGGAGAATGAATTTTAAAGAAGAAAGTTTTTAAAAGTTGGTTGATATAAGTCTTTAGGCTTAAAAACCCTAGTTGGAAAAAAATATAATAGATTTGTTCCAATTGTTAAGGGCAAATTTAACTACCTCTTCCATGTTGTTAACTACCTTGTAAAAAAATACTCTCAACACAAACCTTGAAACTGCTCTAAGATTGGTGCAACACCATGTTTCTTAGACACTTGTATCACATCCTATTTTAAATAAAATGACATTAATTGTTTATATGGCATGAGAATCTTTGTTTTCTATCTATACATGTGAAAATTTTGTGGTCTCTACATTGAACATTATCTAAAATTAAAAGTGTTATTATAAATTAGAACATGATCTCTGAGTAGTAGTCTAACCAACATCTATGGTGTTTCACATGAAAATGAGGAGTCGGGGTTATTGTTTTAATCTTCAAAATACCATCTCAAATTACATAAGAACAACATTTGCTTTACTTTTTCACCCACTAGTTTTCAACCTATTTTCTTAATTCTTATTTTATTGAAGTTGTCATCAGTATATCATGTTCCAATCATGCTTATTTTTAAGACCTTTTTATCATGTTTCACTAGTTTTCCCAATATATCATCTAGATTTCAATCCAATGGCCAAAAATGATTTCTAACGTTAAAATCACTCTCCTATTTTGACCCTTTTTTTCTATAAATAGTTTATTCTCAATCCATTTCATCCACAATTCATTTCAAAGTCTATTAATCTCTTATTGCTCATGCTTTTTGTGATTATTTTAAAATCTTATAAATTTGGGAATTTAGTGCTCAAGTTTGTAGACTAACTTCAAACCAAGATTGCTCAATTATTCCAAGGTACGTTTGCATTAAATTTAAATTATTTTTTAATTAAATTTAAATTATTTAATAAATGGAATTTAAGTTAATTTGTTTGATTTTAATAATCATTTAATATTAATTTTCAATAGATTAGTACATTTTTAATAGATTTAAGTAAATTAGCTTAGCATAATTATATATTTGAATCACATAATTAGTACATTTGCCCTAAGTGAATGAAATTGACTTAGCATAGCTCTACATTTGAATCACATTTTGCAATAAGTGAATGAAATTAATGATTCAATTTTAGTTTTAGTTTTACTTTTATATTCAAGTGTAATTAATGAATGTATACTAAAATTTATTTATTTTAATAACCTAATTAGTTATTTTTACAATTAATATACATTAGCTTTTCATTTAAATCCTATAATTAGTACATTTGCAATGAGTTAGTCTTAAATTAACTAAGTAGATTTGTAATAACTTGTTTATTTTAATAACCCAATTATTGTTTTTTTCAAAATGTTTTAGTTCATTAAATTTATAGATTAAATTTTAGTATTTTTACAATTAATATAGCATTGAAGTTAAATTAGTATATTTTAACAATTAATTAGTACATTTTCAATAAATTTAAGTAAATTAACTTAGTATAGCTCTTCATTTGAATCACATAATTAATACATTGCAATAAGTAAATGAAATTAATGATTTAATTTGGTGTTTTGCATTATTAATATAGCATTAAACTTAAATTATAGTCGATTGCTTATTCAATTTGATGTTATGCATAGTTCACTTTCAATTGCAGTTGAATTCAATAGTAGTTTTATATTCAAATTAAATTATAGTCTATTATATACCTTTTTTTTTTAATCACCTAATTAGTACATTTTCAATATACTTAAGTGAATGTAATTAATGATTTAATTTTAGTATTTTTACAATTAATATAGTATCAAACTTAAATTATAGTAAATTGTGTATTCAATTTGATGTTATGCATGGTTCACTTTCAATTGCAATTGAAGTTAATATTGGTTCTATATTCTACTTAAATTATAGTCTATTGCATGCGCAATTTGTTTTATTTTAAATCACATAATTAGTCTATTTAAGTTAATTAAATCAGTGCTTTAATGTTTTAAGTTGAAGAGAATGACTAGTGGAAGTGTAGTTAAGAGTGGCCCATGCTTTGCTAGTAGTAGAATAGCCTATGAAGATACCTACATCAAATTTAGAATCAAACTTCCTAAGGTTCTCCCCATTCCTGAGTATATATCACCCATTGCCAACAGTCCTAAAATATTTAAGATTAGGTTTTCTCTCAATTTATAATTCATAAGATGTCTTCTTTGTTCTAAACTTAAGAAAAATCCTACTAGAAGTATAACAAGCTATATTAGTAGCTTCTGGCCAAAATTGCATAGGGGCATTATGCATATGAATCATTACCTTAGCCATTTCTTGTAACACTCCATTCTTTCTTTCATCCACTCCATTCCATTGAGGACTTTTAGGGGCTGAAAACTCATGTTTAATCCCTTTAGAGTTGCAAAAAAGGTTAACATCGATATTGTCAAACTCTCTCCCCTTATCAATCCTAATCATTACAATTTGATGGCCTATTTCCACCTGTAGTCTATTGAACAATGACTTTAACTTCTCTATGGCCTCTGATTTCTCCCTAAGAAAACTCATAAATGAGTATCTCAAAAAGTCATCCACAACAACTAGGACATATCTCTACTCTCCATCCGCATTGGACCCATAAGATCCATATGTATAAGGTCTAAAGGCCTAGTGATCCTAATTTCCTTAACCTCTTTGTGTGTACTCTTAGTTTATTTCCTTTCATGCACTCTCCACAAATGAGTTTAGGTTCACCACTAAGTCTAGGGATACCTCTAACATTTTCACTATTCACTAAGTGCACAAGGTCCCTATAGTTGATGTGACCTAGTCTTCTATGCCAGAGCTCAATATGATGTAGCTTTGCCCTACTTCACACAAAAGGTGTTCTAGAGTTAAGATTTAATTCATCTAGTTAGTTAAGACATTTTTATAGTTTTAGTTCATTAATAAAATTAATTTTATGTTTGATACTTCATGTTTTTAGTTTACCTTGACTCGGTTTAACTCATCTATTTAGTTTAAGTACTTTTATAATTGTAGTTCATTAATAAAATTGATTCTATGGTTGAAAGTTCATGTTTTTAGTTTGCTTTGATTTAGTCTAGTTTATTTTAATTAGTTTACATACTTTTATAATTTTAGTTCCTTAGTAGAATTGACCCCATGTTTTTTATTTTTTGTTTTGAAATCATTAATATTAGTTCCTGATTATCCTTATATTAGTTTGTATGCTTTTAAAATCCTAGTGGTTAGTTCATGAATCGATATCCTGTTAATTTGTTTAATCTAAAATGTTTTGCTTGCTGCTTTAGTGATCCTTTATTTAATTTTTTTTTTTTTTTTAGAAGCCCTTGGAAAATCATGAAGATTGACCTCTTTGCTCACCTTATTTAGTTTGGGTGGTTGCCGAAAAGTTCATTTTGCAATTTTGGTTCTCCTTTGGATTGCTTATGTTTGATCCTTATGATTTGTTATTTGTAATTTCTTTCCTTTTAAACATAAACTGTTTCTCAAAACTCTCCTTATGAAAATCTATTTCAAAAACTCATTTAGAATCCTTAGGATAAAAAAAATCATTTTCTTAAAAAATATGCAACCATGTTTTGATCGGTATGCACCTTTATTTTGTTTTCAATAAAAAAAAATTGGTTTTAAGTGGAACATGAATCCAAGCATATTGTCCCAACTGAATAGAATAATACTCAGCTTTGATGAGTTCACTAATCTAATAAGGTTCCATGAGAGTGATTCTAATAAAGACCTTTTAAGCCATTGGTGCTTAATTCAATAGAACTTTTATGAGGAATACTTTTTAAAAGGTCGGTGTTTAACCCTCTAAGATTATTTTCAAACACGGTCAAATTTTGGAACTTAAAAAGAGTTTCTAAGCAGTAACTATAAAATTGCTAATGAACAAGAAGACTACACAACTTTGAGACCATATGATAACTAGAACTATTGGAAAGGCGTCGATAGAAAAGAATCCATGGTTGAAACGCAATAGATTAAGGTGCTATTAGTGTCTTTTTACTTAAATTTAAATAGAAGTTAATGTAACTTAACTTTAAATACAACTTAACTTAACAGTATTAAGTATTAAGTTGTTTATTTTTTTATTGTTTTATTTTTGTTAAGTATTAATTATTAATAGGGTGAAAGATTGTGTTTTGGTTGTTCCAAAAAATTACTTTTAATATTTAACAGAAAGACAAATATTTTAATTTTTTCTATTCCATCAAAACCTTTAAAAGATAAGTACTAAGACGGTGTTTGGTAAAACTTAATATTTATTATTTAATGACTTAAGTTGACTTTGAGTTAAATTATACTTAAAATTGTTAACTTATTACTTAATTTTTACTTTAAGTATTAAGGTTGTTTGATAAAATTAATTTAAAACTTATTCTAAATCATCAAATTGATATATTTATCCTCATATATTATAATAAAGGCAAAGGAGATCGAGTAATAATAGAAGTTGTAGAGTAGCAAAGCAAATCATGGAGATAACTAGGGTAAATAGGGGTAAAAAGGTAAAATGAAGATATAGACTTAAAAATAAGTTAATTATTTTTATGTGGAAACCTCCCACACTAACTTTAGAGATAAAAAACCACGAGGTCTAAGATCTACTAATCTAAATCCACTATACGAAATCAAATTACATGATTTACTTGGTCATTTTTACCTTAAAGACTTACTCACTAGTACTTACAATTTATTCATATCCATGGCGCACTCAATTGCTCCAGTGGATCACTTCAACATCACTGAAGGGATGAAAGTCTTCAATCCAAGATTCAAAGATCGAATCCTTGGATGAGAGATCGTGAATGGTATGGCACAATAGGCTTTCTCTTCTATGAAATCTTCTCAATATTATTTTGGATCTCTCTATGTATGTTTCAAGGGGTTATAGGAAAAAAGCTCTAAGAGTTTCAGTTTAGGAAAGTTAATCAAATTTGCATGAAAAATCTTAGCAAAATCTATATGACTGCTCAACTAACTAACTTATCACTTGAGCACCTCGAGCGCTTGAGCGGTCCTGAGCACTTGAGTGCTTCAAGCCACTTGAGCAATCCTGCCCTTTTCAAAAAGTTAATTTCAAATCATTTTAAGTTCAAAACAATTGATTCTCTTTATACCTCATAGAAGCCTAACATATTACAAGCCAAACCTTTTAGACATATCTATGACTTCTCAGTTGGATGAACCGCAACTCTTGATCTTCAATGGAGAGTAAGTCACTATCTGAAAAAACTTCCATGACCAAACCTTAAAAGAAACAAAATTACCAACGTAAAAACAAGACTTAATGTCCTAACATTTTGTCAACACAACATTCTTGAATGGTGATCTTGAAGCGAGCATCTATATGATGCAACCAAACAGATTCATAGCAAAGAGCCAAGAGCACCTTGTGTGCAAGTTGCATAAATCCATTTATGGATTAAAGCAAACATCTCACTCATGGAATAGACATTTTGATCAGGCTATCAAGACTCTTGATTTTAAGCAAAATGAGGATGAGCCTTATGTGTACTTTAAAATGTGGGGAAGCATGGTAGTGTTTTTGGTCTTGTACATCAATGACATTCTACTCATTGGGAATGATGTAAGGTTATTGTCATCAATCAATATCTCATTATCTACTCAGTTCTGATGAAACATCTAGGTCAAACACAATATATTCTTGGGATTAAGGTCCTTCGAGATTGCAAGCATAGGAAGATTATGTTATCGTAGACCACCTACATTAACAAACTTTTGGTCAAGTATGTGATGTAGGACTCCAAGAAGGGCTTACTACCGTTCAAGCATGGAGTGCTTCTTTCTCAAGATTAGTGTCCTAGGGCTACTGAGGAAAAAGATCAGATAAAATCAATACCTTATGCTTAAACAATGGGTAGCCTTATGTATGTGATGCTATTTACTAGATCGAGCATTTTCTTTACTATAAAGATAGTGAGTAGACATCAGTCTAATCCAGGCATGGAGCATTAGATAGCGGTTAAGTATTTACTCAAGTATCTTCGAAGAATGAGGGATTATATGTTAATGTATCATTGCAATGAGTTGTTACCCCTTGGGTATATAGATTTAGATTTTCAGTCTGATAAAGACTCTTGCAAGTCTACCTCTAGGTTTGTGTTCACTCTTAATGGTGGGGCTATTAGTTGGAGTAGTGTGAAGCAATCTTGCATTGCTAACCTCACTATGAAAGAGATGTGCTTCCAAGAATTACTCTTCAAAGGTTTATTTGGGAAATTGATTATTATATCTAAATCTTATGAAAACATAAAGGGAGTTTGTACTTCAGATTGAACAAAAATCATTATCATGCTCATCAAACATGTATTTGTTATCACCACTCAAGTCATGGAGCATTCCAATATTGGGAGGTTTTACCCTTTTTTATAGGAAACATTTTGTATGTCACCTACTTGCCAATTGGATGAAAACTCTAATGTTCATATAATCTTAATTTGCTTGGGTCTTCAACAATATGATGTATCCTAATCATTTAAGATATATCCATATTTTATTTTTTTTTTTTATGGTTCATGTTGATGATTAATATATGAGTTTTCTATACCGATGCCTAATTAAATTTTCTTCTAAATGCTTAGTTGCGGTTACATCATCCCATGCCTACACTTCTAGTTAGTGTTATACTAACAAATTATTCTATCTTGGAATTAACATAATTTTTTTAACACTTCAAAGTAAAAGAGAAAAAAAATATATGAAATAAAAGAAGGTGAAAAGGTTAAAATGATGAAAAACAATAACCATGAAAAATAATGCAATTGTTATTGAACAACAATGCAAGGAGTGTTGACAATGGTGCTGGTGAGTAAGAACAATAAAATCAGCTAAAACCCTTAACAATGATTAAAATTTTGTGACCTTGAGAAAAGCAAGTGAGTTGATCAAATGGAGGTACAAAAACCAAAAAAGCAAGATACAAAAAAAGGAAGAAAAAACAATGAAAGAAAACACAAGAGAAAACAAACAAAAAATGATTGTAATAGAAAATTGCAATGAATATTGATCAAAGTTACAATTAGAAATTGATAATGCACAATAACATTATTTGTTGGGCAACATCGTCATATATAGTGGAATTAGAGGTAGGGAAAATGGGATGTGCTCATCATGAAATAAGTTGTAAAGAATGTTGGTGAAAGTAGAGGATAAAGGCATGAAAGTAAAAATGATAAAAGTGATTAAGGAAAGCAAACACCTAGAGTAGAGATTCACTAGAGCCACCACTCCGACCTCAATCCTCCTCAACGAGATGCTTTTGACTTGAGATTAAGGGAGAGACAAAGCATTGAACTAAGACTTGGCTCAAGATTCAGGGCACAAATCTATACCAATATTTTTGTCTTCGACTCAAGTTAAATGCATTTCAACATGCCCAAAGTTGCTCATATTTGGCCCTTGAAACTAGTGCAACAAGCATTTACTCATTCAAGCTTTGCACTTGATTAGACCAATGGGGGATTCAACTAGGATATGGATGAACCTCAGATTCACTCACCCCTTGTTGCTATGAAACTAACTAAACATGTTGAAAATTAGAAGAAAATATGGAGATGAAGACGCAGGAAAGCTTGGTGGAAACTTAAGCCAATGCTGAAATGGAAACTGGACATTAAAACCAAGATTTATTACAAATAAAGGCTTAATAGATTAGAACATTAAAAGAAAGTTTGTTTGAAAAACTAAAGGTTCAATACATTGGGGACACTAAAATAAGAAATTATGTAATATTTGAACAAGAGAGGCCGATGGAATCTAATAGATTTTAATTCTCCCTAAATTTTATCTTTTTTTGTCCTTATTACTCCAACAAACGAATATAAAAGAGCAATCAAAATATCTTGAACGATAAATCGAAGGACTTTGCATTGGGATGTTAGAGGTGAAATAACCTTGAGAGAGAGAGAGAGAGAGAGAGAGAGGACAAAAATAAAAATTCTTAAAAAATAATCAAACCATGGTTGAAATGTAATAGATTAAGGTGGTATTTGTGTCTTTTTACTTAAATTTAAATTGAATTGAATTTAACTTAACTTTAAATACAACTCAAAAATATTTGTTTATTTTTTTTTATTATTTTATTTTTGTTAAGTATTAAGCACTAATAGGGTAAAAGATTGTGTTTTGATTGTTTCAAAAAGTTATTTTCAGTATTTAACAAAAAGATAAAGATAGTCAAAAACTTTAAAAAATAAGTACTAGAAGAGTGTTTAGTAAAACTTAATACTTATTACTTAATTACTTAAGTTGACTTTAAGTTAAATTATATCTAAGTTATTGACTTAAAACTTATTACTTTAAGTATTAAGGTTGTTTGATAAAATTAATTTAAAATTTATTCTAAATCATCAAGTTGATATATTTATCCTCATAAATTATAACTAGAGTAATCAAGGTTGAATAACAATAAGGTTGTGGAGTAACAAATGAAATCATGGAAGTAACTAGGGTAAATAGGGATAAAAAGATAAAATGAAGATGTAGATTTAAGAATAAGTTAATTGTTTTTATTTATTACTTAAAGTTGTTTTTTTACTTTAAGTCATACATTTAAGTTATTTTATCATACATTATTTATTTAATGAGTTAAATTAAGTTATTAAGTCACTTTAAGTTATTAAGTTAGTTTATCAAATACCCACTAAGTAAAAAAAAATAAAAACAAACCATCTAAAACATGAAAATAAATTGTATTCAATATTAATTAAGTCAAAAATCAGTATTAAGTTGAAAAAACAAACATCACCTAAGAAAGTGTTGGTAGATCAATTTAATAACTTAATATGATTTATTAATTTAATTTAAATAATTAAGTACATCAAACATATAAAGTAAAATAACTTAAAATCATAGCTTAAAGTAAAAAATAATTTTTAAGTATTAGTCAAAATAGTTAACTTGTTTTAATCTCAAATCTCTTTTGCATTATTTACCTATGTTTAGTAAGAATATATTTTACAACCACAATTTCATATTCATAGTAAATAATTTTATTCTTATCTTATGCATCTACATTACCTTAAATTTGAATATTCAACAAATAAATTTATTACTTAATATTAATGAAAGTATAAATATTAGTTAAGGTTAACAAAGGTATACATGTCAATAGGACGATTTAGAAAAAATTTAAATTAATTTTACCAATTAATGTTAATAGTTAAAAGTACTTTCTTTTTTTTACTAACCCAAAATTTAATCAAGTTGGGGAATTTTAATTAAATTAGAGTCGATCTAATTTAATGTTGATTCAGTTTGATTTGGTTCTATTTCTAATTTCAAAAATTAATTATAAATTATTATCATTCTCATATTATGCTTGAGAATAAAATAAAATAAAAAAACTAAAGAAAAAAAAGGCACACTAAGAATGCGTTTGATCGTATTTTTTACTCAAAGTATTTTTAATGAAAGTATTTTCTTTAAAAATATTTTTAGATTATTAACCTATAAATGTTTTTATTGAAAATATTATAAGTGATTTTTAAACATTATAACCGATTTTAAAAGTCTTTTAAAAAATTTGCTAAACACTTAAACCTAAAAGTACTTCCATAAATCACTGTAGACAGCTCGAAGTAGGAGCGTGCCTATAGGCTATTGAATAGAGCTGTTGAATAAAGTGGTAGCCAATAATCAAAATGCAGAATTCAAGAGAAACAGCCAGCCAGCCAGCCCTAATACAGAGTTGAAGAAGATGGAGAGTGGTAGCCAATAATCAAAATGCAGAATTCAAGAAAAACAGTCTGTCTAGAAATAAAAGCTGAATTAGCAGCCAAACATAAACAAGCTAGTGTGTTATATCCTTCAATCATCGTGGATCTGATCTGATATATAGTGTAGCGTAGTGTGGTATGATGAGTGAATCCTAAAAGCTACTAGTGGGTGGAATGGGAATGGGAATGGGAATGGGAATGGCTGCATACTGTCTGTCCACCACCTCGATGAGTTTGTTGGCTATTGCACTGGCATAGACTGAGGAGCCTTCATATATCTGCGACATGGCAATATTAATTATATCTTGGACATAGAATATGGAAAGTATGGTAAAGATTATTTCAATTATGAAGAGGCGTTGTTAATGTAGTAATCAATTCGTTTGAGAAGGTTTGATTGCCCCACCTTGGTGTTGAAGAGAAAGCTGTAATAATCACCAACATGGCCGCCTGCAACATGGTGGAGGTCCAGTTGAAGCTCATCAAGGATCTTGGACACAAAGAGCAAGCAGTTGATCTTCTTTCTCTGGACAAGTTTGATGGTGACTTCGTCGTCTATGATCCGAACATCCACCTCCGTGTCTTTGGATTTTCTCTGGAGCCAGGAGCTCCTGAGGGATTCATTGTAGGACTGGTCAGGCTCTGGCTTAATGCTGCTGCTGCTCTTTACATCGCCTGTGGACTCATCCTCTGTCTTGTGCCTCTTACTCCTCTCTCTCCCACATCTCTTTTTCTCCACCAGCAGCTTCAGCTCATTCACTGTTCGCAGAAGCTCTCTGATGTACTCAATCGCATCTCCCACCACAGATGCTCTATCACTCTTTAAAGAAAAAAAAAATTACATGTATATATATCTACATCTATACATACATTGAGAATCAACAACAAAATTGATATGATGATATACCTTGGTGGGGTTTGGGACCAAACTCCTCAGAGCATTGTACTTATCATTCAAGTGTTCTCTTCTTTGCTTCTCAGTAGCAAAGGATTTGGTGCCTTTGCCCTCCCTGCCTTTACCAATACAGGCCATGTCCCTTGTGAACTTGAGGACCCCATTATCAAACTGCCTATGATCATCCCCATCTCCGTACCCACCTCCACTTGCCTCTCTCTCATCCATCCCACCGCCAAACAAAGACCCAACCCTTGAGGCTGGCAAGTTGTAGCCATGTGGGAGAGACTGAAACAGCTCCCTGAACACAGGAGGCTGTGGGGGGAGGTTCAAATGGAACAAAGGATCGTACAAGATGCCAGATGCCGCCGTGACCGAGCTGTCCGGGTTTGTGAAGGAGATGGATGAGTTTGGGAGGAGAGATGAGGGCGTGCACCTGGGCAAGTGGAATAGATTGAGAAGGTCTGGTGTTGGAGGGTATGCAGCACTGAAATTCTGGTGGGCATTCTGCATTTCAGCCTGATGCTGCTGCAACAGCAATGGGTCCTCTTGCTGCTGCTGATGATGATTGAACCCCATCTCCTGCATCTCATATGAGAATACCTGATTTGAATCATTGCCGTCGTTGTTGCTGTTATAGCATTGTTGGTCCATGTCAAAGGCCAGCTGCTGGTGGAGCTCAATTTCCATGGTGGCCGAGGCATCCTCCATGGAAACCTCAAAGCTGTTGTTGGTGGGTGGTGGCGCAACACTTTGGGAAAACCCCTCATCATCTCCTTCTGCCACTGACTTTGTGCCATCAAAACAAGCATTCTCTTCGTACACATACATTCTTCTTGGCCTTGTGATCTTTTCTGCACATTCATCACTCAAAAATTAACCAACAAAAATTAAAAAAAAAAGACAAAAAATAAATATTAAACCACCAAAATTACAACTACCCAACATGGGTTTTATCTACAACCTCTGAATCAGAAACCAAAAGATGTTTGGTTTAAGAGAAAAAAGGGAGAATGGTCCAAGAAGATTTGGAGAGAGACGAGGAAAGAGTGTGGATGGTATATAAAGGAAGGGGAAGGGGAGGAGGAAGAGGGAAGAGGATGAAGGGTTGATTTTAGGTTTTTTATTAATTTCCTTTGGGTACAGCAGAGAAGTTGTTACTGAGAATCTCTTGATGTGGGACCCACCTGTAACCTCTTTTATTCTGACACCGCTCAGCATGATTTGTACTCCTCATAATTCTCCGTCTTGCACCTGACAGCATTCGTAGTCACCCCTGTATTTCACTATAATCACTAAAATGCCACTCCGACTCATGCCGTCTAGTCCCTACTTTCTGCTCAATGGAGACCACCCACGCCTCCATCTGGTTTCTCACCAACTCAAGGGACTCAACTGCAGCACTTAGATTCAACCAATGACCATGACTCTGACTCAAATGTGTTCCTTGACGGAAGTCTTTTTGTTAGAAAAAGAATGGATTTTTACAATTTTTGTTTAAAGAAAATCTTTACAAATTATTAAAAGAAAGTGATTTTTACAAATTTATTTACAAAAAAATATCCTAATTTAATTTTATTTACAGAGGAATTAATTTTCATTCCCTTTATTAAAAAAAAAATTCTACAATTTTATTCAAAAAAAAATCAACAAAATTTCTATTTATGAAAAGTGGCTTTAGCAAAAAAGGGGTTTTCATGAGTTCATTTACAAAAAGAAAGTTTCAATCCTATTCTATTTAAAAAAGAATTTTTTGTAATCTACCTAGAAAAAGAACTTTTTTTTTTTACCAATTTATTAAGAAAACCTTTAATTCAATTTCCTACCAAATATTTTAAAAAAAAGTTTTGACAAATTTATTAAAAAAATGATATTGCAAATTTATTTAGAAAAATTTACAAATTTATTTTCAAAAGGGTTTTTCCAATTTTATTAAAAATAGTCCCAAACTTTATTTATAATTTACAAAAGAGAAATCAAATTTGTTGGAAAAGATTAAGAAATATTAAAGAGAAATATTAAAAAGGGATTTTATCTTTTATCTTGTTGAAAACAGATTTTTGAATTTTATTATTTTTAATAAACTTATTATTTTTATTTTATGAAGGAAAAGATGATTTTATAATAATAAAAAATTCTATTTTTATTCAATAAAGGATTATGCCATTTTATTAAAAAGAAGGATTCAACCTCTACACTTAAAAGAGATTTGTGTAATTTTTTCTTTAAAAGGATTTTTACAACTTTTATTTAAAATCATTTTTTTACAATTTTTATTTACATTTCATTAAAAACAATGGATTTTTATATTGAAAACATTTTTCTGGACTTTCACTAAAAACAAAAAAAAAAAAATCAAAAAACATTAATTTTCTGGAATTTTCACAAAATAATTTTTGGACTTTTTGTTATAGTAATTTCTGGATTTTTATTAAAAAAGAATTTCTAGTCTTTTCAAAAAAAAAATTCTAGACCTTATTTTATTCTAAAAAATGGATAGTTTTAAAATAAATTCTAGGCCTTATTTTTATTTAATAAAAAAAATTCTGGATATTTGAAAAAAAAAAATTGGACTTTATTTTAATATAATAAATACTCGGCAGGTTAAACCAGCCATTTGAAGTCTTAATACTTTAGTATGTTTAGGGGAGTTTTTAAAAACAATTTTCTGTTTTTATAAATAGAAAACAATTTTTAAAAATTCATAACATTCTCTGTTTCCATTTTTAAAAAATAAAGTGAAATGAAAAAAAAAACCTTTTGAAAAACAAGTAAAAATTGTTTTCACTAATTTTTTAAAATAATAGAAAAACACTTACACTCTATTATTTATCTTTTACATAAAATTATTCTTTTTCAATTTTTTTCGTTAGCCAAATTAACTCCAAATTAAACAAGACTTAAATGTGTTGGATTTATTAACAAGTCTATTAATTTTTAAAAATAATTTAAAGCATAAATAATAAATTCATTAATACTATAAATTTATGAATAAAAATTAGTTTAAAATAATTCTATTGTTTTTCTTCTATATAAAATTATTATTTCCCAACTTAAAACTTAAATAATAAATTCGTTAATACCATAAATTATAAATAAAAATTGGTTTAAAACAACTCTATTATTTCTCTTCTATACAAAATTATTATTTCTTTTTTTATATATATACTAGGCAAATGAACTTCAAACTAAATAAGGTTTAATGTGTTGGATTTATTAGCAAGTCTAATAATTTTTAAAACTAATTTAAAACTCAAATAATAAACGTCCTAATATCCTTAATTTATGGAGAAAAATTGGTTTATAATGACTATATTATTTCTTTTTTTTAATATAATTATATTTTTATAAATTTTACCACTAGGAAAACAAAATTCAAATCAAGTGACACTTTTTATTGAATTTATTAATGAGTTTAACGATTTTTAAAAACAATTTGGAACTCAAAAATAAATCTAATTTTTGAAAAGAAAAAAAAAAACAAAGAGGAAAATCCATCTAATTAATTGTATATTAAATCAAAATATTATAGAATATTATGTTCAAAATTGAGTAATAAATGTGTGCATATTTAATAAATAAATAAAAAACTTGGCTCAGGTTAAAAAAGTAAAACTTTATTAATTATTCATTTTAAATAAAATACTATTGAAAATTAGCATTATTCTTTTTTAAAAACAATGGAAAAATGTTAATATTCTTATGTTTCTAACATATAATAAAATAGTATATTTTCTATTAAAAATATAATTTATGATTTGAGTATAATATTACTATTTATGTTTTACAAAAAACTATTTATTTTTTAATTATTTGTAATTACAAAATTATTTTCATTTTCAATAAGACTTCAATTTAATTTAATTAATTAATATTATATAAATTGAATTTAAAATGTACAAAATCAAAACAATTTAAAAAAAAAATTATCCAAACAGTTCTTTTCATTTTTTATTTTTAAAATCCTTTTATAAAGCAACTTGCCTAATATCCTTGTTTTTATAAAAACATTAAAAAAAAATTATAAAAACAAGTATAAGAAATCATGGTCAAACAAGAAATTTAAAAAAAAAATTAATTAAAGTACTTATTTGATTTATATCAAAAAATAATATTAAAATTGTTTTTATTTTATAGTAATTTTGTTTCACTAGAATTAAAAAATTGTATCATAATTATAAAAAAAAATCTTTATTTTAACTTATACATAATTGTAATTTTAAATTTTATTTTTTAATAAGATTTAACTTGAATTTGATTTCATATTATTATAAATTAAATTTATAAATTTTTTATAAAATAAAAATAAAATATTACTTTTAAAAACAATACAAATTCTTTAATCCAAACAAGTCTTTTTTTGTTATTTTTTTTAAAAAACTATATTTTAAAACATCTTATCAAATACTCTTGTTTTTAAAAAAATTTGAAAAATTGTTTTTTATTTTCTATTTTGAAAACAATTTTTAAAACAAAATTTAAAAAATATTCATTTTTAGGATTTTTTTTTTTTTTTTTTTTTTTTTTTTTTTTTTTTTGCATGGTGATAGTTAATGAATATTAACATAGTAAATAAAAATTAGCCTAATGTAACAATAGCCTTGTAAAAATCAATCGAAAATTAATGTTTAAAATTTTTACAAAAAAAAATTATCATGATATGGAAATAACACTATGTAGACCCCTCTTTGGATCGAAAGAGTGGGTTTTTATTTGTTTTTTTTTTTTTTTCATTTGGAGGAGTGGGGGACGACCTCCAAAAGTGTTCAAAGTGGGCTGCATGAGATGCATAGCCAAGGACACCACCACCTTGCCATGGTGGTGGTTGAGATGGGGATTTTTTTTTTTTTTTTGGAACAAAGGGCAAGGGAGTAGATGGTGAGCAGTAAAGCTAGTGAGGCCACGGAAGAGAGAGGGGATAAGAGATGTTAAGGGGGGAGCAAAGGAGTGAGTTGTAGGTGAGGGGTAGGAGCTTGCAAAAGAAGAAAAAGAAAAGGGAATGAGGGCTATCTAGGGGTGATTCATTTCGGAGAGATTGAGAGAGAGAGATCGGGATGTTTTGAGATAACCGAAGCGAAGGGTAAAGAGAGAGTTGGAAGAGAAAAATCTTGTTATCCCCAGGGTTCTCCTAATCAGGTTTTGATGATAACAAAACATGGTTAAGTTACTAATTGATTTGAATTATAAAGAATTTCATGTATTAATTTGAAAATTCATCAAAGGACCTACTAGATACAAGATCAAGACGTTTGGAAGACCTTTAATCATAGGAAATAAATGTAAGATGAATGCATGGGTGCACTTAGGATTTACATATCATTTCATGCATATTTCAAAAACTCAGTTTATTCTTTAAAGTTATATTTCCATCAAAACCGAAGTTTTATCAAATAAACCTTAGGGAAATCGTTTCAAAATTGGCATATTAATTTACATAAAGACCTTGACTAAGTGTTAGAAGATAAAATACAAAAAAAATAATATAGGTTTTTGGGCTAAAAATGGTAAACCGGTTGAGACACTGGCCAACCGGATCAACCGGCTAGGGGTACCGATCAACCAATTCCCTCTTCCCAATCGAGGTTCGGTCAAAAAGTGTTGAAAGCACTCTCTCTTTTCCAGTAGCCTTTCCTTCCTGGTCGAGGTATTTGCCTTCCCAGTCGACCTCCGTTCGAGGTCCGATTAGAGGTAACGGTCACCTACTAAGCATTAAATGTTCCAACGGCTAGTGAACCAGTTAACCCCCAACTCGATCGGTTGAGGATGCTTTTTGGTTTTCTTGGCTCCCGAGGTTAGAAACCTATAAATAAAGAGCTCCACTTAATTTATGAGTAAGATAACACTTACATTTATTTGTCTATCCACTTGTTCTTGCCTTAAAAGCTCTCATTCCTTTCTTGATGTATTAAATCTTCATTTGCATATCCTTTAGTGCTCCTTTATGATTCATCCTAGCCTTAAGTTGTATTTGAGCTATTGTTGAGCTACGTTGAGAGATTCATTCTTGTTAATTGAGTGTTAAAGCCTTCAAGTGAGTTGAAACTTGAAGGGATTGTGTAAGAGTCCATTGGATTCGGAATCTAAGTGTAAAGGTGATTAGAAGATTGGTTGAAGCTTCAAGTTAGAGTAACTCTCACTCAGTTAGGAGCTTGAGGAGAGTGGATATAGGCAAGGAAGTGTTGAACCACTATAAAATCTGAGTTTGATTTCTCTAACTCTATCTCTTTATATTTGCTTCTCTTGTGCTTAAATTTGTCATGTTTAAAAAGAATTTTTTAAAAAAAACCGAATTCACCCCCTCTTGGGTGTTTTTCTCTTTTAAGATTAGCCTTTATTTTCTCAATTGGTATCAAAGATAAGCCTCTTATTAAAGACTTAATTGTCTAAGAGGAAATGGTTAATCCATTAAGCTCATCTCACATTGAAAGTTTTGTAAAAAAATAGACCTCCATTTTTTATAGGAACCGATTATCCATATTGGAAAACTAAAATGGCTTGGTTTTTACAATCAACTGATTTAGACGTATGGGACGTCAATGAAGATGGCCCAACTTTTCCTTCAAAACTAGTTGATGGACTCATGGTTCCAAAACCCTAGCAAGAATGGGATGAGGGTGATAGAAGAAATTTTCAATTAAATGCTGAGGTCATTTATACTTTGCAATGCTTTATGGATAGAAATGAATATAATAGAATATGTCAATGCAAATCGGCTAAAGAAATTTGGAGATTGCTTGAAATAACTCATGAAGGAACAAATCAAGTGAAATAGTCAAAAATCAATTTACCTGTTCATAGCTATGAATTGTTTTTTATGAAAGATAATGAGACTATTATTGAGATTATCACTAGGTTTACCGACATTGTCAATGGTCTTGAAGTCTTGGGAAAGACCTACAAGGAATCCGAAAAGGTGATGAAGATCTTGAAGTCACTTCCATCAAAGTGGCATACAAATGTCACTGCAATTCAAGAAGCCAAAGACTTGACCAAGCTACCTTTGGAGGAGCTCATAGGGTCATTGATGACATATGAGATCAATTTGGTAAAGAAGCAACAAGAAGGTGAAGACAAAAAGAAGAAGAGCATAGCTCACAAAGCTACAACTAAGAAAGAAGAAGAAGTTGAATAAGAAAAACAAAGTGAAGAAGATGAAGATTTAGCCCTCATCATAAGAAAGTTCAAAAAATTCATGAGAGATGAAAGTTTTAGAGAAAAAAGGTTCACTTCTAGAAGAGACCTTTCTAAAAATGAATCTTCATCTCATGGTGACAAGGAGAGATGGGAAGAGAAAAGAGACTTGGTGTGTTTCAAGTGCAAGAAACCGGGACGCATTAAATATGATTATCCTCTCTACAAAAGTCAAGCCAAGAGGAGAAAGAAGAAGGCAATGATGGGCACTTGGAGTGAAAGTGAAAAATCCTCCGAAAAAGAAAACGAGAAAAAAGTGGCAAACATATGCTTCATGGCAATGGATGAACTTGATGAGGTAAACTCTAACCTTAGTGATGAAGATATACATGATGCATTTGAAGAATTGTATGAGGATTTTGAAAAACTTAGTTTGAAAAATATTTCTTTTAAAAAGAAAGTTCAACAACTTGAAGAAGTAAAAGAAAATTTTTCAAATGTTGAAATTTCTAAAACTCATTTTGAAAAGAAAATGAGATTTTAAGAAAGAAAAATGAATGGTTGACCTCATCTCTTTCAATATTTTCTTGTGGACAAAAATCTTTTGAAGTGATTTTAGTTAGCCAAAAATGTGTTTTTGACAAACAAGGCTAGGATTCAATTCTTCAAAAAATCAAAAGTATTTTAAAAACTAATTTGTAAAGGAATCCACAAGTGCAAGTCCTTCCACTACTTGTAACTTTTGTGGAAGAGGAGGACACATTAGTATTTCATGCCCTTTAGGAAATGGTTCTCAAAAGAATTCAAATGCAAAAGCTAAAAAGACTTGGATTGAAAAAACCAAGGTCACTAACCCTCAAGAATCCAAAAAGATATGGGTACCTAAATCAACTTGAGTTTTATGTTGTAGGGTTCAAAGAAGGATAAGTGGTTCTTAGATAGTGGATGCTCAAGACACATGACCGGAGATGAATCCAAGTTTGTTTTCCTTACAAAGAAAAATGGAGGATATGTTACCTTTGGAGACAATGCCAAAGGAAGGATCATTGGTCAAGGCAACATTGGTAATGACACATCCTCTCTTATTGAAAGTGTTTTATTAGTATATTGTTTAAAACATAACCTTTTAAGCATTAGTCAAGTTTGTGACAAAGGTTTTAAAGTGATTTTTGAAGCATTTCATTGCATCATCAAGGATATTCAAAATGATAAAACCATCTTCATGGGTCATAGATGTGATAATGTTTACGCTATAAATATTTCAAAATATGATGGTCATGATAGATGTTTTTCAAGCATGCATGATCAAATTTGGTTGTGGCATAGGAGGTTGGGACATGTTAACATGGACCTCATTTCCCAACTCAACAAAGATGAACTTGTTAGAAGCCTTCCCAAAATAAATTTTTAAAAAGATAAAGTTTGTGAAGCTTGTCAAGTGGGAAAGCAAATCAAAAACTCTTTTAAAAACAAAAACTTCATTTCCACATCTAGGCCACTTGAGTTGTTGCATATGGATTTGTTTGGTACCTCTAGGACACCAAGTTTTGGAAGAAAATATTATGCATATGTTATTGTGGATGACTTCTATATATACACATGGGTCTTGCTTTTAAGTAAAAAAAATGAAGCCTTTTACGAGTTTTCAAAGTTTTGCAATAAGGTTTAAAAGGAAAAAGGTTTTGCAATTACTTGTATAAGAAGTGATCATGGGAGAGAATTCAAAAATATTGATTTTGAAGAGTATTGCAATGAGCATGGAATTGACCATAATTTTTCGGCTCCTAGAACTCCTCAACAAAATGGGGTAGTTGAAAAGAAAAATAGAACTCTTCAAGAAATGACAAGAACCATGCTAAATGAAAACAACTTACCAAAATATTTTTGGGCCGAAGCGGTTAACACTTCCTGTTATATTTTAAATAGAATATTATTGAGGCTCATTCTTAAGAAAACTCCCTATGAGCTTTGGAAAAACAAGAAACCCAACATTAGCTATTTCAAAGTTTTTGGATGCAAATGTTTTATATTAAACACCAAAGAAAATCCTGGAAAATTTGATGCAAAATCGGATGTTCGAATTTTCCTTGGTTACTCAACTTCAAGTAAAGCTTTTAAAGTTTTTAATAAAAGAACCATGGTTATAGAGGAATCCATCCATGTTATTTTTTATGAATCTAACAATTATCTCTAAGAAAGAGAGAGTTTTGATGATGATTTACAAACCTCCATGGGAAGATTGCAAATAGAAGATAGACAACAAGAAGAAATTGGAGAGGATCCCAAGAAAGAAGGATCATCATTAGCACTACCCCCTCCTCAAAAAGTTCAAGGTAAATCAAGCCAAGTCCTTCCTAAAGAATGGAAGTTTGACATCAATCACCCACAATATCAAATTATAGATAATCCATCTAGTGGAGTAAGAACTAGATCCTCTCTTAGAAATATTTGCAATAATCTAGCTTTTATCTCTCAAATTGAGCCTAAAAATATAAATGTTGCATTAGATAATGAAAATTGGATGATTGCTATGCAAGAGAAGTTAAATCAATTTGAAAGAAGTGAAGTATGAGAATTAGTACCAAGACCTTCAAATCAAAGTGTTATTGGAACTAGATGGGTCTTTAAAAATAAAATGAATGAAAATGGCATAATTGTTAGAAACAAAGCAAGGTTAGTAACCCAAGGTTTTAATCAAGAAGAAGGGATAGATTATGAAAAAACCTTTGCCCCTTTAGCTAGGTTGGAAGCTAATAGCATGCTACTTAAACAACCACCTAACCATGTTTTTAAACTTAAAAAGGCTCTTTATGGTTTAAACAAACACCTAGAGCATGGTATGAAAGATTCAATAAATTTCTTTTGAAAAAGGGTTTTAAAATGGGAAAAATTGACACAACTCTTTTCATAAAAACCAAAGAAAATGATATGCTCTTAGTTCAAATATATGTTGATGATATCATTTTTGGTGCTACTAATGTCTCTCTTTGTGAAAAATTTTCTAAGTGCATGCATAGTGAGTTTGAAATGAGCATGATAGGAGAACTCAACTTCTTCCTTGGACTTCAGATCAAGCAACTAAAGGAAGGAACCTTCATCAATCAAGCAAAGTATATAAGATATCTTCTCAAGAGGTTCAACATGGAGGAAGCCAAAACAATGAAGACTCCAATGAGTTCATCCATCAACCATCAAGCTTGATAAGGATGAGAAAGGTAAATCCATTGACTCTACTATGTATAGAGGCATGATAAGTTCTTTGCTATATTTGACTGCTAGTAGACACGACATTATGTATAGTGTATGCTTGTGTGCTAGATTTCAATCTTGTCCTAAAGAATCTCACTTAAGTGCCATAAAAAGAATCCTCAAATATTTGAAAGGGACAATGGACATAGGCTTATGGTTTCCTAAGAGTGATAACTTTGAATTAATTGGTTTTTCAGATGCCAATTTTTTTCGATTGTAAGGTTGAAAGAAAAAGTACTAGTGTCACTTGTCATTTCTTAGGACACTCACTTGTCTCTTGGCATAGTAAGAAGCAAAATTCAGTAGCCTTGTCAACGTCAGAAGCCGAATGCATAGCAATCGGTTTATGTTGTGCACAAATCCTTCGGATGAAACAAACACTTAGTGATTTTGATTTATCTTTTGAGCATGTTCCTATTAAATGTTATAATACTAGTGCCATAAGTATATCAAAAAATCCCGTGCAATACTCTAGGACTAAGCATATAGAGATTAGACATCATTTTCTTAGAGATCATGCACAAAAGGGTGACATAACACTTGAATTTGTAAGCACAAAAGATCAACTTGTTGATATCTTTACAAAACCTCTAAGTGAAGAACAATTTGTTGATATTAGAAGACAACTAGGGGTGATTTCTATATGATCTAATGTTTTCTTAATGAATTCTTGAATAATATACCTTCTGATTGCATGAATTTCATGTCATATGCATCATATAGACATATACTTAGATAATGAACAAATTTCGACCAAAAATCAAAATTCCCTTGGCATTGGGCATAAAAAATTGGGGATTTCAACTGAAAAGAGCAAGTGGAGGATCACAAAATGAGGAAATGCGCAAAAAAATGAAAAGTCAAAACGTTCATCGCGTTGACCAAGCGGTCGATTAGTTCGTCAGAATTAGGGTTTTAAAGGGACTCCCGCGCTTCATTTTCTCACTGGTTTCCTCTGGTTCTTCAAAAGCTTTGTCGATTCCATTGTCAAATAGTATTTTGAGGTCATTACAACAGATTGAAGGCTTTGCATTGGATTTTTGGGAAGTTTGGAGGCTAGGGTTTCGGATTTAGGCTGCCTTTTCTTCCTTCTGCGTGTCACAGTCAGCTTCCTCTCCATTTCCGCACTCCTAGGGTTTCAGTTGTGAGTGTCTCTCTCTCTACCAACCTTTACTCATTTTTTCTTCTTCCCCATGGCTCCTAGATGAGAGTCAGTTGCCTCTAAGGCATAGAGCAAGCGCCCAGTTGAGCCGTCTAAGCTGGAGGCATGCTGAAAAGTGAGGTTTGACACCACCTTGTTCAGTTCCGTGGAGGACTACTAGTACTACAAGCAACACTTTACTCAAAGACGAGTAGTTTCGAGGAGAAATATTAATTTTCCCCAATTTCAACATTTTGGATTTGAGGGCATTTTTACTAGGATGGGTTGGCTACCCATGGTGACTGTTTTGGAGTCGGTTTTCCCGACCTTGGTGCTAGCGTTTTACTCGAGGGCGACTTATGGTTTGGGTGGCTATATCATTTCTACTATAAGAGGAGTTGAGATCTGTCTGGACCTAGAGAGCATCTACCGCATTTTCGATATTGTTCCGGTTGGACTCAGAGTGTACAAGTCCAAGATTTGGGTCACTGTGCCGGGATTTGAGCCTAGAGAGGTCATTTAGAGGATTTTCGGACTTGCAAAAGCCCAGGAGATGGGCAAACCTTCTACCCACAACTTAACCGTCATCAGTAAAGTGTTACACCATATGATAGGCTCTATCTTTCTACCACGAGGCGGGCACCGAGATGAGGTCTCTTATTATGAGGCATTCTTTATTGACTCTATTTTGACTGGGAGATAGATCCACTTGGGATACTTGATGATGATGCACATGATCTCATGTTGCGAGAGCATGACTTGCGTACTTCCTTATGGTCGATTCCTCACCAAAGTCTTCAAGGATGTCAGTGTTGACTTGAGTAGAGAGACAGACTTTAAGGCTCCCAACGCTTATGATACGTATGATGATTAGTCGATGGGGCGGACGAAGTTTGAGAAGGCCCCCTGATGGTTCTTAGGTTAGGAGAGTAGAGAGAGCACCAACACAGGCCCGGGGACAGGGACAGGCACATCCTAGAGTAGAGGAGGAGGCCAAGATACAAGAGACGGAGGGTGGAGTAGACCCTCAGAGTGGCTTTCAGTAGAGAGAGCCCGAACTTGACATTCCTCCACTTCAGTCAAAGGGTGTTCAGTTTGAGGCTACCTTCTCTGAGCCGATGATGTCTGAGCCGATGATGTCTGAGCCGACTTATACAACAGGTCCATCTACGCTAAGATACCATCTCATCAAGCACCTCATGCTCCTTACCATGCTCCTTGGATGGATTTATCTGCTCAGATTAGCTCTCTAGGCACTCGCATGGAGGAGTTTGTTGTAGTCAGTGATACTCGGTTCTACTCCATAGAGGATTGCATGGATCAATATCAGGCTGACTTCACTTCTCAATTTGAGTATCTATAGCAAAGATTTGAGCGTATTGAGAATCGCATGGATCAGCATCAGGTTGGTTTCACTTTATAGTTTGAGTATCTCTAGAAGCGGATTGAGTGTATTAAGGATCTTTTGGAGAGTCAGCATAAGGAGATGATGGCTTATCTGCCCTTTGTGTTTCCACCTCCACCTCCTCCTCAGCCTTGATTTCATAGAGACCTCATTTTTTTTTTTTTTTTATGTCGCCAAAAGGGGGAGATATTTAGGATCTAAGAATCTATAGGAGACTTACATGTATATCATTGTCAAATCATGTTTGGATTGTACATTTGACTTATATGATATGCCTATATGTTTCTTGACTCACATTGTTTCTTATTGCAAATTCTCTCTAGCATGTCTTGATTATCTTGGTTTTAACTTTGTAAATTTTGATTGTTGACCCATGATTGGTTTAAGGGGGAGATTCTTCTTCTCCTAGATAACCAAGGTTTGTCATCATCAAAAAAGGGGAGATTGTTAGCCCAAGGGTTCTCCTAATCAAGTTTTGATGATAACAAATCATGATTAAGTTACTAATTGATTTGAATTATAAAGAATTTCATGTATTAATTTGGAAATTCATCAAATGACATAATGGATGCAAGATCAAGACTTTTGAAAGACCTTTAATCATAGGAAACAAATGTAAGATGAATGCATGGGTGCACTTAGAATTTACATATTACTTCATACATCTTTCAAAAACTCAGTTTATTCTTTAAAGTTATATTTCCATCAAAACCTAAGTTCTATCAAATCAACCTTAGGCAAATCGTTTCAAAATTAACATATTAATTTACCTAAAGACCTTGCCTAAGTGTTAGAATAGAAAAATACCAGAAAAAGATAGGTTTTTGGGCCAAAAATGGTGAATCGGTCGAGGCACTGGCCAATCAACTAACCCGCTTAAGGGTACCGATAGACCGATTCCCTCCTCCCTGTTGAGCTCCGGTCGAGAAGTACAGAAAACACTCTCTCTCTTCTAACCTTTCCTTCCAGGTCGAGCTATTTGCCTTCCTGGTCGACCTCCGGTCGAGGTCTAGTCAAAGGCAATGGTCACCTACCAAGCATTAAATGCTCCAACGGCTAGTGAACCGGTCAACCCCCAACTCGATCGATTGAGGCTACTTTTTTGTTTTCTTAGCTTCTGAGATTAGAAACCTATAAATAGAGAGCTACACTTCATTTATGAGTAAGAAAACAACTACATTTATTTGTCTACCCACTTGTTCTTGCCTTAAAAGCTCTCATTCCTTTCTTGGTGCATTAAATCTTCATTTGCATATCATTTAGTGCACCTTTGTGATTCATCCTAGCCTTAAGTTGTATTTGAGTTATTGTTGAGCTACGTTGAGAGATTCATTCTTGTTGATTAAGTGTTAAAGCCTTCAAGTGAGTTGATATTTGAAGAGATTATGTAAGAGCCCATTGGAGTCGGAATCCAAGTGTAAAGGTGATTAGAAGCTTGAATGAAGCTTCAAGTTAGTTGAACCCTCACTCGGTTAGGAGCTTGAGAAGAGTGGACGTGGGTAAGGAAGTGTCGAACCACTATAAAATATGAATTTGATTTATCTAACTCTATCTCTTTATATTTGCTTTTCTTGTGCTTAAATTTATTGTGTTTAAAAAGAATTTTTTTTAAAAAACCTAGTTCACCCCTCTCTTAGGTGTTTTTCTCTTTTAAGATTAGCCTTTATTTTCTCAAAGCTAAACAATCTTCACTTGAGGAACTCGGGTATGGTCGTTATGGGTACCTTTGCTTTAGGATTTCTTTATTTTCCTTCATTTTCATTGCCAATCTTAAGCAACATTTGTTGTGGATTGGGTTTTTTTGAATCTAAGCTCTCTTCACACTTGCTTTGTTTTGTTCCCTTTCTGGTTTATTTGATTTCCTCTATGAATGACTAAGACATGGATTGTTTTCTCTAAACCTGATATTTGATTAATCACACAAGCACTCACTATTCGTTCCACCTGCTTAGATCCATTCAGTACAACATGAAATGGAGTCTATTTTAATGGATTGTTTGTTTAGAGCATGCTCTATTTCTTGGAACCTCTCTTTGCTTTTGAAAAACTACTATCATTATTTTTTGAAAATTATCTAGAAGTTCCAACTTTGTCATTAGTGTTACAAGCAATAAAGCTAGAAGTAGAATGAAATGAAGAGCTGTGAGGTTGAACGTGAGTGGGCTAGAAGATCACTCTGAACCCGATGTGCACTTTGGTCTAGTTCTTCTTTGCATGTATCCAATAAAAAACCAGATGAATGGTTCAAGAAGTAGGAATTTCAGGACTATTAGGGTAGCAAATACTTTGAAAAAAATGACATGACAAGCTGAAATGAGTTTGCCTAGAGCACCCGAATCATAATGACCCATTTCCTAGTCTCAACGCTAATTGCACCTACTTCCCAGTTGCTCCACCACTCACCCTCTGCATTCATGAAAATCTAACAGGCATGGCCACCTTAGTGTATGTGGCAATTTCCTATCTAGTCTTCCAACTTGTTGCTAAGTCTTCACAACACTTAAGTCATTACCCAACTTTCCAAAATTAGTTTCAGATGTTAACTTAGTTGGCAATGTATCAAATGAAGTTGCTTCGAAATTTGATCTTCGCCTACTATGTGAATAAAAGTAAATCAGAAAAGTCTTTGGTGACATGAGCAATGATCAAAAAGGTAAAAGTGGTCATGCGAGTAGTTCCTCTATTACAAAAGTTGATATAGTTAGAAGGCCAACAGTGGTGCACTCACCCAATCTCGCTCTCGTTCTCACCCCTATTCTCGCTTCCATTCTAACCTTCGACAGTAAGCTCTAGTCACAGAACTACAATGGACTTTTTCTTTTCCCACCAATCTGCCAAAGTCCTCATTGCTAGTCACCATGACCTCATTAGCTCTGCCATCATCCATAAACTTTAGCAGTTTTGGTTCACCAATCTCCTTCTCTAAACCCACACTGAACTCAGTCTCGCTCGTTGGAAGATGTTGTTCAAGCGGATTATTTTTCATGCAAAATCTGGGGTGAAACTTAAAGCTTTTAAGAAAAAAAAATTCTAGTGCGGCGTCGAAGAACGGTAAGTTGATGCTCAAGATGACGGAGATGGAGACTGTGCATGATTACGGGGGTTGCATTTCTTGTTCTCCCCAAACAAATGAAGTCCTAGCATGCTGAATATTATTTAGAAGTAGAGCTTGGTGAACTACAATGGATCAATTATGATATTCGTACATTTAGAATCAGAGTTCAAAAAATAGGTCAAGTCGTATCCGCCTTGACGCTGGCTGCAATGAGTCCGATACCAGATATAGATTTATACCTAGACTCAGCCTTGAATTGGTTGGACTCGGATGACTCAGCTGATATTCCGAGTTAACTCGGTCGACTCAATAAAAAAAACCAATCAAGATATTCCCTCTCCTTTCCCATCACAACAAGAATCAAAATTTTCAAAGAAATCAGATATTCCTCCGCAAAAGAAAACACCTATGAATATGTAATTCACGAACAAGTTTGAAAAAAATAAACCTGTGAAAATTTGAAACAAACCCGTAACCCTTTCAAAAGCCTTAAACAAAAAAGAAAAAAATCAACAAATGATGAAACACATTTGAAGATTTACTTACTTGACCCTAAATGTACCATTGTCTAGCATACATCTTTCATCTTTGGTGCGCTATTGATGCCGCAACAATGACTGGACACGGACAAGGCAACCCTCCTCTCTCCGATTGTAACTCTTCTCCCTTCGATTGTGGTTGTGTGGTAGCATTCAGTGTGTTGGGGAAGGTCCGAGTCATCCAACAGTCTGCAAAACGTGGTTGTTGTGGTGTGTTGGGGAAGATCGTGGGCAAATCGTGTTTTAGGGAAGATAAGCCAGGAAATAAAGGTAAAGTTTGATTTACCTTATTTAAATCAACACACCCACAATGCCATAGTCACACCAAATTATATTTTTAAGGTAAAGTTTGATTTACCTTATTTAAATCATCACACCCACTCTGCCATAGTCACATCAGATTATGTTTTTAATTTATTGAATCAAATTATATAAATTGGTACATTATATTTTTCCAACTAATTTGATATTAAATTTAAAAAATTACATAATTTGAATCAATTAAAAATATATTTAAAATTTGATTTACCTTATTATGTTGAGATTATATTTTAAATTTATTAAATCAAGTAATTTTTTATTTTATAATATTAAATTGATCGACATGTATTTAAATTGTAAAACTAGGAAATTCATGTATGCAGTGTAAAGTAATGTTTAGATGTAATGTTATAAAATTGAAGAATTAGAAAATAATGTTTATATGAAATTGGAGAATTCATAATTGTGAAACCAAGGTTTGGTTAATCTTGATTTTGATGATAATAAAACAAGGTTTAGAACTAATTAATATATTTTAAGTGTGATTAGGCAAAACGATTTCCAAAGTGGCAATTACAAAGACAAATCAAGCCAAGGAGAAATCATGAAGAAGAAGACCACCTCAAAGAGAAGAGTTTTTCAAGACCCAAGTCTCATAAGATCTCTTTGTAAGGTTGTTGGTGCACTAGGACCTTCATGCATTTCATTCTTTAATTATGCACCAAAATCATCCAAGAGTAATATTGTTTTAAATATCTTAAGAATTGGATGATTTCATATTTTCAACTAAAACCTTGTATTAAATATCTTTCAAACTTGTTTTAAAAGGTTTTAAGTTGAAAAGAGTTGGTTGTTGAGCCAAAAAAGGCTCAACCAGTCGAGGCTATGGCCAACCGGCTCAACTGGTTGAGGAACCGGTCGACCGGTTGTGCTCGTCTGGTCGAGGTCCGGTTGAGAGAGACACAAAACTTTCTCTCTCTCCTAGTGGCCTTCTCTTCCCGGTCGAGGTGATTCTCTTCCCGGTCGAGGTCCGGTCGAGGCCTAGTCGAGCTCCAACGATAACCTGCCAAGCATTTAATGCTAACAACTAGTCAACCGGACGAACCTCCAAACGGCTAGTTTGGTTTTTCTCTTCTATAAAAAGGCTTCAAACTTCATTGTCTAATAAACTTAACCTTCCCAAATCATTCTTGATTATATTTGAGCCTTGGAAAAGTGTTTTTGAGTGCACCATTGTTTCATAACTTACATATCTTTAGTGCACCGTTTAATCCTAGTTTTTCTTGTATCCTTGAGCTTAAAGTTCTTGTACTAGGATTTTGAGAGATCCAAAATTTGTATATCTTTGAGAGGAATTTTCTCAAGTGTGGGGTATCACTTGAGGGGTTGTTCAAGAGTGGTATATCTCTTGAGAAGTATAAAGGGTGCTTGGAGCCAAAAGTCCAAGGGGGTGAATTGGAACCATAATCCAATTGTAAAGAAATTGGAAGCTTGGTTGAAGTTTCAAGATAGTGGAACCCTCACTCGATAAGAGGTTGAGGAGAGTGGACGTAGGCAAGGAAGTGCTGAACCACTATAAACTCTCGTGTTTGCACTCTCTCTTCCTTAACTCTTTTAAATTATATGCAATTGTCTTTATTTTGTTTGTTATATACTTGCATATAATTGTTTCTTATTTTTGCATAGTTTAAATTTGTAAAAAATAGACCATCACTCTATTTACCCCCCCTTTTAGGGCGATTACCATAGTTTGGAGTAGCCTAATATCCCTAACAATAATGATAATATTATGATGATATTAAATATATTTATATATAATGTTTTTATTTTATATAGAGATTATATTTTTAATTTATTAAATTATGTGATTTTTTTTATCTTATAATATTAAATTGGCTCACTAAATTATTTTTGTATGGTATAGAAATATAAAATACATTTATATGGTAAACTTTATATGGTATAGATATTTTATTTTTAATTTATGTTTCTATGTTATAATATTGAAAAATTAAATTACATTAGAAAATTAATAATTAATTAAAATATTTTTTTTTCAAATAATCATAACTCTAAAAGTAATGATTTAATAATACGGATTGAAAGGTATGTATTTACAGGGTATAGAGAAATTACATTTATATTTGAATCAATTTTACTTCATTATATCATGTAGATTTTTTATTTTATAATATTTTGCAATTAAATTACAATAGGAAATCAATAATTATCAAAACAATAAATTGGTTCACTAAATTATTTTTGTATGGTATAGAAATTATATTTCTTAATATAAAAGAAATTTATTTGGCAAACTTTATATGATATAGATATTGTATTTTTAATTTATGTTTTTATCTTATAATATTGCAAAATTAAATTACATTAAAAAATTAATAATTATTTAAAACTTTTTTTTTTCAAATAATCATAACTATAAAAGTAATGATTTAATAATACGGATTGAATGGTATGCATTTACATGGTATAGAAAAATTATATTTATATTTGAATCAATTTTACTTCATTATATCATGTAGATTTTTTATTTTATAATATTCTACAATTAAATTGCAATAGGAAATCAATAATTATCGAAACAATAAATTGGTTCACTAAATTATTTTTGTATGGTTTAGAAATTATATTTCTTAATATAAAATACATTTATATAGTAAACTTTATATGATATAGATATTGTATTTTTAATTTATGTTTTTATCTTAAATATTACAAAATTAAATTACATTAGAAAATTAATAATTATTTAAAACAATTTTTTTTTCAAATAATCATAACTATAAAAGTAATGATTTAATAATACGGATTGAAGGGTATGCATTTACATGGTATAAAGAAATTACATTTATATTTGAATCAATTTTACTTCATTATATTATGTAGATTTTTTATTTTATAATATTCTACAATTAAATTACAATGGGAAATCAATAATTATCAAAGCAAACTTTTTTAAAACATTTTTTTTATAAAAATATTCATTTATTTAACTATTATTTATTTTAATTAAAAAAACATATAAATAAGTGGAAAATAAAATATGATGAACTTAGGTGAGATCATGTTTATTGCTTTTTTAGTAGAATTTATTTTTATATGGTAACAATATGAAATATATAAGTGAGTGGAAAATTGAATATTATAATTCTTATATAAATGTGTTTATATATATTTAATTTGAAAAGTAAGTTGTTTTCCTTTTATACATGGTTTGGTTAAAATTTCAAAATGGTTTCAAAACATGATATTGGTTAGGAGCATGCAAAACCAGTTGGTGGTAGTAGAAGAACTATGAAGTGTAAATATTGTGGGAAAGTTATACATGGTGGTATAACAAGATTAAAGCAACACATTGTACATATATCTGGACAAGTGGAAGGATGTCCACGTGTACCGGTAGAAGTGTCACATAGTGCTAGACAACATATGTTTGATACTTCAAAAGAAAAGGCACAGTTAAAGAAAAAAAAAAAGGAACGACTTTTGAGTTCCTTAAATAAACAAATTTTCTATGAAATTGATGAGGGTGATTCTAATGATGAAATTAAGGAAATTACTATGGCTAATTTTGAAAGAAGACAAATGAAACAAACAATGAAAGAAAGTTGTCGAATTTTTGAAGAAGGTAGACAAGAGCATCAGAAGAGTGCTAGTTCCTCACAATCTTCTAATGCTAGGATTAAGCACGGACTGACATGTAGCTTCAGTGTAAGAGAAGGAGCTAGCATACCTCCAAAAGGAATCGATCCCTACATGTTCCCATCAAAGCAGAAATCAATAAAAAGCTTGTTTTCTACTGAAGTCATGAAGAAAGTGGCTACAACTATTTCTAAATTCTTTCTCTTTGATGTAATACCCTTTAATGCGGCTGGCAGTGGGCCTTAATATGAATCAATGATTGATACCATAGTAGAAGCAGGTCCAAGCATCAAGGGTCCTATGGGATGCCAAATTGGAAATACATATTTGGAAGAAGATGTGCAAGAGCTTAAGGTATATATAACAACATTGAAGGCTAAATGGCCTATATATGGGTGCATAATCACGTGTGATGGTTGGAGTTCTAGGACTAGAAAGCCTATCATCAATTTCATGATTTATTATGATGGAATTATGATATACCATTGCTCAGTTGACACTACCAACATACCTAAGACGGTAAACTACATTTTTTCCCTTATGGATAAAGTTGTAAAGGAGGTTGGAAAGGAAAATGTTGTTCAAGTAGTCACTGATAATAAGGCAAGTTTTAAAGCAGCTGGTATGTTGTTGATGGAAAAGCGAAAGCATTTGTTTTGGTCTCCTTGTGCAGCCCACTGTATTAATTTAATGCTTGAAGATATTGCAAGCATGAAGCAGATTGAGGAGACATTAGATCAAGCTAAGATGATCGTAGGATTTATTTATAATAGCTTGAAAGTAGTGAATTTGATGAAAGTGTTCAATAAGGATAGAGATCTGTTACGGCTAGGAATAACTTGTTTTGCCACTGAATTCATTTCACTTGAGAGTCTTATACGTTATGAGGCTGATTTGAAGAGAATGTGCACAACAAATGAGTGGCGTGAATTCAATAAAGATAGGAGTAGAAAAAGTCTAAGAGATAAGGTATCTAACCTTATCTTAACTGATCGATTTTGGAAGAAGGTAGGGGAAGTTCAAACCATGATGGAACCTCTCGTCAAAGTGTTGAAATTAGTTGATCAAGATAAAAAGCCCACATTATCAATCATTTATAAAGCAATGGATAAAACTAAATTAGCTATCAAGACATCGGTCAAGTAATGGGAAAAGTATTGGGAAGTCATTGATAGAAGGTGGGAAGCTCAATTACAAGACATTTGCATGCTGTAGGTAATAAAAAAATTCTTTATATATTTTTTATTATTTTTTTCAAGTATAAATTATTATAAACTAATCATTATTTAACTTATGGAAGCAAATTTTATAAATCCAATGTTCTAATATTTCAAAGTATTTATCCAACCATCCGAAAATTAAAATTGGATTAAAGAAGGTTATCAAGATATTAGAGCTAGATTTGGATAGACAAGCAAAAGCTATTAACGAGGTATAATAATAGTTTGTGACCTTTATATAATACATTTTGTATATGTAATGTGCATTAACAAAAAAAAAATGTTAATGATGTAGGTGAAATTATTTGTTAACGGTCAAGGAGAATTTGGAAATACACTTACAAAGAAAGCAATAAATCAATATTTTCTAGGTACTCAATACATTTACGTCTATTACAAATAAGAAATTATCATAATTTTTTTAAATATATCATAATGATAAATAAGTATGCATTTTCTTTATAATAGTTGAATGGTGGAACAACTATGGCAACGAAGGTCCACATCTACAAAAGATTGTTGTTAAAATTTTAAGCCAAACTTGTTCTTCATCAGGTTGTGAAAGAAATTGGAGCACATGGTCATTGATTTACACAAAGTTGCATAATCGTTTGACAATGAAAAAGTTGCATAAGTTAGTTTATGTGCACTACAATATGCGACTTTGAGTTAAGAATTTGATGCAAGAGCGAAACAATGAAGATTTATACAATCCAATTGATCTGAATCATATCTTTAATGATGACGATATATGAGATGATTGGATATGAGAAGGAGAGGAGCCTATTTTATCATTTGATAAGTTGGATTGGTTGGATAAAGGACTTCCCACTAATGAAAAAGGTAAAGAAATAGTTCATGAAGATGATGGTGCCACAAATCGTAGAGTTAGTAGGTGTACAAGCAATGCTACACAAGAAAGAGATGTTGATTCCTGTCGTAAAGGTAAGGCTCCTAGAACAATTTCTTCAATTTCTAGTAGTAAAGATGGTGATAATGGGGGCAATAGGCAGGGTGATGGCACTAGTGGGGGCAGTAGAGGAGTTGGTGGCACTGGTAAGGATACTGGAGGAGATGGAAGCACTGGGGGCGGTTATGTTAGTCAAGTAGATCTTGGCATGTCATGGGCACAAGGAGATGAAAATTACTATGCCACATTAGATATAGATCATGGATATCGACCAGGGATATGAGACCAACGAAAGTATTTGGAAAGACTAACTACATTTCCCAGCGATGATGATTATTCTAGTAGGCATGATTATCATAGATCAAATTATCACTGTATTGATGAGCACTTACAAAATTTGGGTATAGGATCAAGGCTGTATTTCAGAGGAGTAGATGACAGATCATATCACAACTTTAGAGATCGTGATAGCTCTTCTAGTAATTTTAGTAGAAATGATTTTGATCGATTTCCGATGATGCATCCAAAGGGATATTCAAATACTGGAACACGAGCTAGTGATTCCTATGGATATGATCAATTTTCTAGTAACAGTAGCATTGCTTGTCGAGGTTTTGGATACTATCAATATGGTGTTGATCCCAAACAGCCTTTGAAACCATATTTCCCTAATTATGGATCATTAAGCCAATCATCTTAGCCAACATATTCGAGTTATGAATAACTCTTTCAACCATATCCCCACTACGGGAATTATCATCCCAATTTGTATACTAGTCGTAGGATTGATGATGATGATTTTGAACCCCCTCGTCATTCAACATGGAATTGAGTATTGTATTGTATGTTTGTTAGTAAAAATGTTATTATATTTGAAATAAAATAATTTTCTTTTATTAGCATTATCACAAATAACTTTGAGCGGATACTTCTATAACTATTTACATAATGTTAAATGTGAGACAATTTTATTTTATTAATTTTTGAGCTTATTTAATTGTATATATATTTTTTGATAATTTACATAATATTTTTATAATTTTTTGAATGTTCTAATTGGCTTATTTTACATATCATCTGATACCAAACCGATACACTGAGACCGATGCACCTCGGGACCCTCCGAGTCAGTGATTGATACCGCGACTTTGAACCATGTTTAGAATAGATATTTTGTGGCAGCCTGGTGAAATGGAACCCGGTGGCAAATGTGCAGGGCATGGACATTTGGAATTTCCTTCATGCTATGAATGTGCCTGTGAATTCATTGCACTCAGAAAAGGTATATTTCAATTGGGTGTGAGCCATGCATTAGGTCTGTACTACCTGGCCAATATGAAAGAGAAGGAAGATAGTGGTGGAAAGATATGTTGTGGAAATTATAAGTTGAGGGGAACCTTGGGTTATTTAGTATGAACAATGTCAAGTCAACTTACCACCAACAAAGCAATCACCTCGCACCCTAGGCCCCACTTTTACATGGCCATGCATGGCTACCCCAGTGCACCACCTAAAGGCCAAGTGTCATCTTCTTAATCCTTCAAAACTTTAATTTTCAAATAATTTTCAAAATTCTAATTTCCAAAATTCAAATTTTAAAACTCCAATTTCCAAATAATTTTCAAAACTTCAGTTTTTTTCAAATTTAATCTTCAAAACTCCAATTTTCAAGTTTAATTTTCAAAGCTTTCATTTTTAAATAATTTTCAAATTTCCAACTTTCAAATTTAATTTTCAAAACTCTAATTTTCAAAATTCCAATTTTTAGATTTAATTTTCGAAAAACTCTAATTTCCAAGTAATTTTCAAAACTCTAATTTTCAAATCATTTTCAAAACTCCAATTTTCAAATTTAATTTTCCAAACTTTAATTTTCAAAATTTCAATTCTCAAATTTAATTTTCAAAACTTTAATTTTCAAATAATTTTCAAAACTCCAATTTTCATATTTGATCTTCAAAACTTCAAATTTTCAAATAATTTTAATTTTACTCCGGTTTTTTTTAAGTAATTTTAAGTCCTCAATTTTCATCCTTCATTAGGGTTTTAGGTCACCAAAAATCCTAATTTTAATAAGTCTACTGTCATTATCATTTTGGCATGCACTTGTATAAATTTTCTTCAATTTTCAAATAATTTTCTATTTCTCTTGATTTTAAATAAGCATGAATGAATTTTTTATAATTCCAAAATAATGGAATTTGTGGGGCTAATTCATGCAATATAAATTGGCCTTTGGTGGAAGCCCAACATCCCTAATATTTTCTTTGAAAACAATTCAAGTGAAGCGCATGATAGAGATTGTTTGATTTTAACCAGTTTTGTGTGAGATGTTTTACATTTATCATTACGAGCTAACCTTATTTCCATGATAGCACGTTCTTATTTAATGCTAAGATATGCTCCCACTCCTATTTCATTTATTTATTCGTTCTCATGCTCAATTTGTTTTATTATTTAATCATTTCATTGGTATCCATTGATTTCCTTATCATTTGCCACACTTGCTTCACCCTATTTAGTAGAGACCTTATTATAGGGCTTAGAGGGGTGTTATGGCTCACCACCGTACCTTCCCAATAGGTAACTTGACCCCCAGATCCAGATTCTTTTTTTTGCAAACATGCCTTTTCCAAATAAGGAGTCACATTGGGTTTTCTTTCTTATTTTGTTTTCCCTTTAAAAAAAATTAAAATAAGTGGAAACTCCAAGTCTTTTTCTAAAAATCAATTTTTCACAAATAAATGAAAAGCGAGTCTCGCCATTTGAGTGAGGATGCACGTGCAAATGTGGGGTCCACACACTAGCATGGATAGATTTTGCAATTTGATTATGAAATCATCTAAATAGTAAAGTCAAAGCAAGATGAAGTGTGATGCAAGCTGGAAACTCTATACATGTTGGCATTTTAAACTTATTTAAGTTTATCGAAAGCAAAGGGTGATCTGGTTGCGCATCCCAAAGGACTTTCTATCTCTTCTAAATCAAGGCATTGATAGAGCATCCCAAAGGCACCATCTACCATCGGAAGCCTAAGGTCATATTTGATGATTCCAAATGCAAGCCTAAGATCATATCTAGTTATAATGTTTCCCCTGTTTTGACGATTTATTTGAAGGGTTGTGCAAATTTAGGTAATGAATTTTGAACATGTAAGAAGCTTACTCTTAGAATTTTTTTTTTCTTGGAAGATATGTTGTTTCTTAATAGACACAACTTGTTTTAAAGGATATGTCTTGTGTTTAAAAGGTACAACTTCTTTCAAAGGATGTATTTGGCATTTTAAGATACAATCCTTCAAAGTATGTGTTTAGCATTTTAAAGACACATCACTTTTGATAAGTCACCATCAAATCTATAAATAGAGATACCACGTATTCATTCATTCATCCATTCTCTTCGATCTTTCTCTTTTCATGTCATTTAAGTCCTCTTTAACTTCAAGTCTAGTCATTTTTATTTTCTACTAAATATTTTTTATATAAGAAAATACAAATCATCAAGTGATTCGTTGTTTCTTGTGATTTCAAGTGCTACTATCATGGGAAAGTGATCGATGTATCCTGAAAGACGATCGTCAATAAACCATAAACACCTAAATAGAACAAATTCATCTTAAGGACATAGAGTCAAACTTTAACCTTGATTAATCTTATTTGTGAGTTCTAATTTTCTACTTCATTTTATATGTATATTTATTATACACACTATTATCCATATATTTTCAGTGATTTGGATAACGCTTACATAACATTCCAAGTTGATTTTTTTCAATTTAGACCGACTCTATTGATGGTATTTTGCTACAATTCTTGGTAAAAAATATAGCTCCTTTAGCATCAACTAGCGATGTTAGAGGGTAGGCAGTGGCAGTTAGAGTTGGAAATGACCAAGCAACATTCTATGGTTGTTGATTTTATGGAGCTCAAGACACGCTTCATAATGATTGAAGGAAACATTATTTTAGAGAATGTTTCATACAAGGATCTATCGATTTTACCTTTGGAAATGATAGGTCCTTATATGAGCTAAACCCTCTCAAGTGCCCTCCAATAATGGAAAATTAACCTCCTTTGTGTTTTCTACAAACTTAGGTGGCACTTATTTTTTTTCACTTAACTCTAAATAAAATTTTAATGTTTAATAGTATTAAGTATTAGGTTGTTTGTTTTTGTAATATTTTATTTTTATTAAGCGTTAAAAATTAAAGAAAAATCAACATGTTGCTTTTTTCCATTTAGAAAAAGTTAAATATTTTGGCTTTTTCTATTCTGGAAAAAGTTTATAATAAGTCATAAAAAAAAGTAGAAAAACAAACAACTTAAAGTTTGAAAGCAAATTGTTTTCGGCAAAAAACTAAAAAAAAAAAAAAAAAAAAAAAGGCACCCTCTTAATGTTTCTCAAAAATCCCTTACTTTCAACAAAATGTTTCTCAAAAATCCACAACGATATGTTTGGTTCTTAAAAAGTAGGAAGGAAAGAAAATCAAATACAATTAAAATTAGTTAGAATTTTATGCATTTTAAAATTATTTAATCCTTATACAATAGAGGAAATTAAGTTAAATAAAATTGAAAAACATATAACAATAATTTATTAACTTTGAATTTATGTTTTATTTTCCAGAAAATTTGAGGAAAAATATGAGAGAAAAAAATAGAGAGAAAAAGTAAAGGAAAAGAAAAAGTGAAAGAAAAAAAAATAGAGTTCAAGTTGATAAATTATTTTTATTTGTTATTTCAAACTTATTTTATTTATTTTAACTCATCAGTATAAAAATTAAGTAATTTAAAAATATGTAAGCAACTTATTTTCTGTAAACTGTTGCTCATATGGTTACCCATTCTTTGGTTGTTGTTCAGCTATACTCTCCACAACCTCCACTTGACATAGTTGAGGTGTTTCTCCATAGCGTCCCTAGAGATAATTAACAGTGGCCACGATTGGGTGGTTTGCACATCTCTTATTCTAATTAAGCAAAAGTTTTAGCAAATCTGCATCTTTATTTCCACTTGTATGTCAAGCTAGTAAGCAAGTTTGAATAGTCAATGAATTTTTGTGAAGGTTAGTATTTCAATTAGGTTGGAAATGAAATAGACGCTCTTCAAGCTTCCAAAAGAAGAGAAATTGTTATGTCGAAGGAAGCGATTCCAAAAGTCATGAAGATTACATGAACTCAGTGAGGTTGAACTAGGCTTTTGCATATTATGGTTTATTTTAATTGTTTTTGATCTAATTTTTGTTGTTATGTTGAAGGAATTGTCAATTCTTGTTGGAACAACTTGTATGTCAAGTTGTTATATATATATATATATATATATATATATATATATATATATATATATATCAAATTTTGGAAATTTTAATTAGAAAAATTCAATTTAATTTTATGGTGTATAATTGCTATTTTCTTTTATTTAATTATAGGAAATCCATTATTTAATAACAAAATAGAAATATTATTTTAATAAAAAAATGTTGAAAGATGACACTTTTACAAGTGTCATTGATAAAATATATCAACAATGACAGTCTCATAAGTGTTAAGGTTAGCAATTTTGCAAAATTTACTTCAATAGAAAATGCACAAAGATGATGCCTTTATAAGCACCATTGTTAATAAAGAGAATTGATGGCTCTTCGTCAAAGCATTATCGAAAGTATTGATCAAATATGGTGCTTTTTAAAAGTATTGTTGTTGATTGACACATATGATGACAGGTTAGAAGATGACACTTTAAGAAAGCATCATCTTTTACCTTTCATGATGCTTAAAAAGTGTCATTATTTCCCTTTTTCTTATAGTGTTAATGGTTCCGCTCGAATACCTTGATGACATGATTTATGAAGGTTGGATTGACTCTAGGTTCACTTTTATGTATAAGAGTGTTTTAGTAATTATGCGAAGTTGCATAAGAGATAATGAAAAATGTCTTTGATTACACTAATTGATTAATTAAATGACCCATGTGATTAATTAATTAATTAAGACCTATTTGGGGCTAAATTAAGTAATACAAGCCTTTGGTGGGCTTAAATCACTTAAACCTAGTTAGGGAACCCATAAATACCCCTTAAACCAGATAGTTATCTTCTGCCTCCAAAGAAAAGAGAAAGTCATAGTCTCTACCCTCCCATACCTCCCCATTGATTATGTGTCAAGATCAAGTTGAGTCATCGGATGAACGATCTTTGGCTTATGAGGCTTCCTGCAACTATGGATCTTTTATCATAAAAAATGAATTGATTTAGGGACGCCTAAATTGGTGGTAAAGTTTTCTATCACATAAATCTAGTTCCTATGATTGATAAAAATGTCATTTTTTGCTTCTATTACATAAGATCTAGAGAAGTACGGTAGATTACATGTACCTATATGATCTAGGTCTTAAGAATTGAGTAATCAAAGGATTCCATCAATTGGTATCGGAGCCCTATGATACATTTTTGTTTATTGGATCTACTCTAGGGTGTGTTAACTTTGTTTTGTAGGGTTGTTTGTTTCATGCCATGGCCTTAGGGATGAATGCTTGTGGTTTTTATTTTCATATAATGGTTGGAACTATGATTTGTTTTTGCATTCCCTTATATTAGGTTGTGGCTTTAGTAAGATGTTTGAGATTCTCTCTCCCTTGAATAACCAATTTGATCAATTAAGACCATTCTAGGCAATTTTTGCCATTCAACTTGGTTGTAATTTGGAGAGAAGCGTTCTCTCCTCCCCAATAATATTGACCAAAAGTACAACTTTGATACCATGTAAACATAGGCTAGAAAATAAATGAAATAGCTTTCTTAATTTATTGGAATAAACATCCTATATATTTATAGAGAAAAACCTTACAACAAGATAAAATTTAAAATAAAGTGAATCCCGAGAAAATAGGAAAAAAAACTAGATAAAATATAGGCTAAACTAAATTCCTAGAAAATAGGAACCAAAAATTCAAAAAGGTTAAAGGGTCCATTTACGAACTGTTTTTTTTTAGAACAAAAAATATAGAAAACACTTTGAACAACCAAAAATTGTCTTCCATTTTCTGATTTTAAGAACAAAAAATAGAATGTTTTTAAAGAATATTTTTAATTGTTTTTTTGAGGATTGTTTTAAGAAATAATTATACAAATATGTAAATGATTAAAAATAAAACACTAAATATAAAAATTAATTTTAAAATATACTTAAAAACATTAAAAGCCATTAAAAATATTTTAGGTTTTCAAACAGATTTTTGTTTTACAACAATCAAATAACAATTTTCAAAAACTATTTTTTAGAATTTTTTTTTAAAACAATTACCAACACAAGCCCTAAAGCTTCCTAATCACCTACAACACCTATATTTTAAATTTTAAAAACAAAATATTAATAAAACTAAAAGATAACAAACTTAATCCTAAACAATATTCTTTACTATCATTAAGCGAATGGACATGAAATGATAATGAGTAATATTAGAAAATAATAGACAACAACTAGGTCAAATCGACTCTATTACTTTTCATTTGCAAATAATTATATTTTTATGAATTTTTTCACTAGGTAAACATATTCCAAATTAAGTAAAATTTGGGCTTTTCATTATGAATCTAGTAATCTTTTAAAATAACTCAAAATCTAAAAGTCGATTCAATTAATACCAAAAGTTCTTAAATTAAATCTTATTTAAAAGACTTTAATGATAAATGGTAATAAATGTGTGCATGTAATGAAAAAAAAATGACTTGTTTAATTTATTTATTTTTTTGAAAAAAAAGTGAATAGTGTTTGTTTCTTAATTCATTTAAGTAAAATATTATTAATTATTACTATTTTTTTTATTTTTTTTTTTGTAGAAAATACAATTATGCATTTATTAAGATGTTGATATTCATATTTTACACTATCTACTTATTATCTTATTTTAACAAAAAATATATAATTTACTATTTTGTTCAATAACTAGTATTAATATTTTTATAAAAACATTTACCTTTTAATTACAAATTATTTTTTATTTTTTTATAAAACTTAGGAGTGTTTGATAAAACTTATTACTTAATTCTTACTTTAAGTATGAAGGTTGTTTGATAAAATTAAATTACAAATTATTCTAAATCATTAAATTAATATATTTATCATCGTAAATTATAATTAGAGTAAAGAAGATCAATTAACAATGAAAGTCATCAAGTAGTAAAGAAGATCATGGAAGTAATTAGAGAAAATGAGGATAAAAAGGTAAAATGAAAATATGAATTTAAAAAATAAGTTTATTATTTTTACTTATTATTTAAAATTGTTTTTAATTTTACTTTTTTTTATCAAACATACTTAATTTACTTAGAAATTTAAATTAAGTTATGAAATCACTTTAAGTTATCAAGTTGGTTTACCAAACATCTAATTAGTTTTTATTTATTAATGGTATAAATTGAATTTTTTTTACAAGATCAACATAAATAGAAAACTTATTTTTAAAAGTACTTTAAATTTATTCCAAATAATGTTTTCATTTTTTTGTTTCTTAAAAATTATTTTTAAGAATAACTTGCTAAATAGTCTTATTTTGAGAAAATTTATAAAAAAAAAAAAAATTCTTGAAGCTAGAAAATAAATTTTAAAAACAAGATTCAGGCCTGGAATAAATAGCAAATATGTAAAAAATAAAATAAAATAAAATGAGATAAGCAGCTTGGTAACACCTGGTACTTACAGCTAAACATGTTCAAAGGAACTTTTGATTGGAAAGCGATGGCATGAGTGTAAATTGGGATGATCTGAATGGCAGATTAAAGATGGATAAAAGTGTGGGGCCCATATGTCGGTAATCTCTCCATGCAACCTGTCCACCCAAACTAACCTACCGACCCCTTCACTCTTTCAACCTTCAACCACCCATTGCCTTTTTAACTTTTTATTTTTCGAAAACTTTACCCATAAGACCGTTCAAGGATATGGTTAGTTGGTCCCGATGAAGATATAAAAAATAAAATTAATAATATTTTTTATTTTATTTTAAATCATATCATTAAATTATTTTATCAAATATATTTAATTTATTTAATAAATTAAATTAAATTATTAATTTATTTTAAATTATTAAATTAATTTACTAAATAATATGTATAATATTTGGGCAAACAAATGAAATCCATCCATCACCTTCTCTAGATTGTTTTATAACATAGAAGACATTCAATTTTCCCTTTCAATCTTTTTAGTTTGTTTCACATTACAAGATATTCAATTTTCTGTTTGGATCTTACATTTTTTGAGAAGCAATTTGAAGACATTAAATTTTGTTTAAATTATTAGATATTAAAGTTTAGTAAATTTATGAAAATATTATTAGAATGTGAATGACAACAAGCATCCCGGACTTCAATCCATCATGTTAAAAGAATTTCGAAAAATCACCTCATTTCTTATTTTATTCAAAAACTATCTTTAATTTTCAAATTTGCAATCATTCCATAAATAAAATAAGTTGAAATTCTCAAGGAAAGAGAAAATGTTAAAAAATATATATATATATTCTCATTTTCATCGAAAAATGTAGGAAAAGTTTGAGAAAAATATACCTTGGAATCATTTAATTTTTTTTTCCCACGCTTTTTCTTAAAGGTGAAAAAGTTTAACATGATTCACTAACACGACACGAATCCAACATCTTTTTAAGAGTTTGGGTTGAGTATTTGGATCAAATTCGAGTCAACCTGCATAATGTGTTTAATAAATAGGTAATTTTTGGATCAACTTGAATAATATGAATTTGACCCGAATCGATTCATTTAATAATATCACTATTAACTTAATCATATCTTTAAACTATTTAACTCATATTTGACTCGTTTTAAATATGTTTTTAAATAAATATGTCAATTGAGTCATAAACATGTTTTATTGAAATATTAATCATATAGATACACACAAGACTTAATTTAACCTAATTATTAAATAAGATAATTTGATTATTAAATAAGTTACACAATGTGTTATTTAATAATTAAGTAGTATTTGGATTTTTGTTCTTGACATGATTATTATTCGTATTAGGTTTAGGTTGACCTATATAATATAATACCTAGGCTTTGACATGAAACGAATACGAACCACTAACATAAATTATTTCCCCTACTTATTCTCGGGATAGAAAAATTTTATAATTTCCCTTTTAAACCTTTTTTTCTTTTTATTTTCTTTCCTTCCAACTTTTTGAAAACTAATGATAACCTAAGGAAAATAAGGGGCAAAATGATTAAAAAAAAAAAAATTCATTCCATTTTCCTTTAAAGAGGGTAAGAAAAGTTTAGAAGTGCATTCCTCAAAATGTTATTTCCTTTTCCCATCAATTTTCGGGTCCTAGAAAGATCTATGACAAGCAAAATAACAATAATAATATTTTTTTTCATATTTGGAATCTTTGGATAATATGGAAAAGGGTAAGAAAAATATATGCTAAGGGAAAAGGAATAAAAATACTAGAAGATTTTCTCCTCATTTTCTTAAGAAATGTCATTAATTTTTAGGGGAAAATGGCTTCTTATGGACAACCACAAAGGAAGACCTTATAACTCTTAAGTTATGTTTGGTTCTTGAAAATTTTGAAGGAAAATGCAAGAAAAAGAAAATATAAAGGAAAAATAGAAGGAAAGAAAAAGTGAAGAAAAATAAAAAATAGATTAAAAGTCGAAACCACACATGATCTTAAATTTTCTATAAAAAAAATTAATACAATGATAAATGTTGTAACATAGAATTGTGACCAAACACTAAGAATCAATATATAATTTCAGACCATTCTTACCATTTCACTTTGAGATTTTCACATCAATTCAGACTGTGAACAAAGACAATGACAAACAAAATATCAGAGCATGCAGAAATTTTTTTAAAAAAAAAGTAAAAGTAAAAACAAACCAGTTAATGTTCACAATATCATACATCCAAAGATCTATCAGATTTAGACAACAGCTACTTTGGAGATGCATGTAACACTCATATTTTAGTTAGCATGAACGACAAGGCAAGAAATCTATGTTGATGGCCAAAATCAATCTCTCATATGCCTAAAGAGTGAGGGCTAGTTATTGTAATATATGTGGTTTGTTTATTCTAGCACATGCATGTTTTATCCAATGCAGTTTTTGGGTAATTACTATAATATTCAGTTTCCAAGTTGTACGGAATTTCACCTGGACACTCATCTCTGATGCAGTCATGTTGGGGCGGTTGGTAATAATGTTGAAAGCCAGTTTTTTTAGGCGCCAAACTTGATCCTTTCTAGGAGGCAAGTCAGTTGTGTGCTTTCCTCTTCTTCTGTTGTCTTCAAGTAACAAGAAATATATGCGTCTTGGGTTTGAATTTTTCACCTGAAAGCTGCATTTGAACCGCTCCAGAACATATGAACTGGCAAGTAATGGCACAGAAATGCTCATAGCAGAGTTAGTGGAGTACTGGGTTTATCTTCTGGAGAAATGGCTTCCTCGGCTTGAATTTTACAACAACACCTAGACATACACCTGCTTAAATTGAGTTAGAAAACTACAAGCCAACCAAAATAAATGTATTGAAGAAAGCCTGAAGCAGAGGTAAATGGTGAGAGCTAGGTTTAGATTCTTTAGAACCATAATACTTCAGTCTGGGATATTCCTGTTGGGAAAATTTTGTGATTTTCCTACTTTACCATCAATGAAATCAGCAGTATTATTTTGTAAATCAAATTTATAGAACAAAATGTATTTAATCAAATATATGTAAAGACAAAACATTTTAGGATGTGCGAACAAAGTAATTATAAATAAAGTGCACACAAAATTTAAGGATAATATTAATTTCAAAATCTAAAATTGTATTAAAGTTAGAAGAGTTGGCCCGGAATGGAGAGGCACATGATACATGTTATCCTAAAGCTGCTATCACCTCCCGACATGCAAGTTCTAATGGTTGATAGAAACTCCAAGATACAACCCATCAAGCTCGCAACTGCTTCTTTCCACTGTGTACGTCTACAGGAGGACATCCAAACTAGTCCAAGATCTCGATGCCCAAAAACAATGTTAAAGAAATAAGAAAAAGAATAGTAGAATCTATATAGTACTAGAAAAGAGAATGCAATCTCCCCCTTTTCTCCAAAAGGTGGGAAACTCACTCTTATAGGATTGTTTTGCTCACTGTTCTGTGCCTTAAAGGTCAAACCAAAATAAATCTCATAAAATTCAATTTACAAAGGTTCACAATGGTCAAATGTAGTAAAATACAATAATCACTATGGCTTTAAATTCTTGAAGGTGATTTTGAATCTTTTGAAAAAAATTTCGAAGTTTCCAAATTGTTCACAATACAAATTTAAATCAGAGATCCAAAGCACAAGGTCAGGTCACAGGCCAAAAGTAGGTATAATAAATCTCATACCTGGAAAAACTTAACTAATTAATTTATGGTCGTGGCCTCTTACCATGATCAGATGCTTGGACAAAAGTTGTAGCTCTAAAGAAACTATCAAAAGCAGAAAGTGACTCATAATGTTGCAAAAGTATGTCATTCAACAGCAACTTTGATTTCCCAAGAAACAAACAAAATCATGCCAATAATGAAATTCAAGAAACTGCTAACTTGGATTCCGATATTGGTTTAACCAGTCATCCCATCCATGCTCATGAATGTGACTTTCATACTGACATCATAGCCATTGATTTCATCCTGAAAATTTAGTTTTGGATTTTAGAGTTAAATTTCCATTTAATTATCTGAAGGAGACTGCAACTATATTTGCACAACCATTTTTTTTTTTCCCCTTTTTTGGTTTCATAAATTTTATTAGGGATTAGAGTTCCCTAAACTTTTTCTAACAAGATTTTCACCTTCTTAGGTATTTTCCTCTTAATATTTTGATCAATGCTATGCACGTGCATAGCATTGATCAAAATATTTAGATTCAAAGAGATTTGAATCTAACAAAAGCTTTATACATCCCAAGGTTTAGTGAGCATTTTATTATGGTCAGAATCCTTTTCTAAAATTTAATATTCATTTCTCTGTACCATAGAAAAGCTACATCCCATGTAATCCTCAAATTTGTAAAGATATATAATAAATAGCACGGAGGTTTTTACAGTAGTTTTCTTCTAAGAGTATCATAACATGAATTCCAAGCAGCTTCTCAATTATGAAAAATGTGCAATGAATAAATAAGTTGCTTCAGAAATATTTTACACAGACATGCTCAAAATTCAGTTGACTGGTAATCAGTAACTTAGAATACCTCCTGCTTACAGCTCACTCAGTAGGAGAAAGAGGTCCCCGAAGTCCCCAAAATCCTCGGTGATGTCCTGTGTAATCATGCTGAAACACCTGAGAGGTATGCCCAGTCTCTGTTTTTTTCTTAATTATGCTCTCTACAAAGTTGCATTAAGAAAACACGCCAGTGTGTGTCAAGCACTCATTGTTCTTTAAATGGCTCATGATCTCATCAAGCAACTTGTAAATCTCTTTAATCTTTGGGTGTGATTTATCCCCTTTCTGGAATTCATGAATCACGCCATCAAGTTCAATTGAACTACACCCAGGAGTCTTCTCCAAATTTCTCTCTTTCATTGCCTTTCTCAACTTCAATGCATCCCTCCATCTGTTTGCAGAGGAATATATGTTTGACATAAGTACATAAGCACCGTCCTTTCTAGGTTCAATCTTCTCAATTTTTTTCATTACACTTTCCCCAAGCTCAACTTTTCCATGGATTTTACAAGCTCCGAGTAACGCCCCCAAAACAAAAGCATCTGGTTCAATTGGCATGTTTCTGATAAACTCCTCTGCCTCATTTATTAATCCAGCACGGCCCAAAAGGTCAACCATGCAACCATAGTGCTCCAATTGAGGTCTTAGGTTGTAGATTGTTGACATGTCTTCAAAATATTTTCGGCCTTCCTCCACAAGTCCTACATGACTACATGCAGTGAGGACACCAACAAAAGTCACCTCATCTGGCTCTATGCCCATTTTAGGCATCTCTGAGAAGAGATCCAATGCTTCCCCCCCTTGCCCATGCATAGCTAACCCCACAATCATGGCAGTGTACGAATAAACATCTTTACGGTTCATGGCTTGAAATACCCAACAGGCTTGATCTATGCTTCCACACTTTGCATACATATCCACTAGAGCATTCCCGATAAACCCATCTGCTTTGATCTGATTTCTATCTAGATATGCATGGACCCACTTCCCCAACTCAAGTACTCCAAGATTGGCACAAGAGTTGAGAACAGCAACTAAAGTGACATCATCTGGCTTGACACCCAGCCTTTGCATTTTCCGAAACATGTATAAGGATTCCTTAAACTCCCCCTGCTGAGCTAGCCCTGATATCATAGAATTCCAAGAAACCACATTTTTTACGGGCATCTCTTGAAATACCTTACGAGCAAAATTAGCATCCCCACACTTCAAGTACATATCAACCAAAGCATTCCCAACAAAAACATCCAAATTCACATTACTATTACGAATAATATACCTATGTAACTTCCTCCCCAATCTCAAATCACCCAATCTAGCACAAGCGGAAAGTACAATCACCAGAGTCATTCCATCAGCCTGTAAATTCTCCCCACACATCTCAAAGAACAGCCCAACCCCTTCCCTCGCAAAACCCATTTTCGCATACCCCTGAATCATCGTCGTCCAGGAAACCAAGTCCCGTCGAGGACTTGTATCGAACACCTTCCAGGCACTCCGAATAACATCACAAACTGCATACATCCTCATCAGTGTGTTACTCACATACACATCTGAAGCCAAACCCATCTTAATTGCCTGCCCGTGAACCTCCTCACCCTCTCTCACCGCCCGAGACTCCGCACACGCCTTGAGAACAAAAGGGATGGTGTAATTATCAGGAACAATGCCTTTACTAAGCATTTGTTTGTACACCACCAAACCTTCAATTGAGTCATTATTGGAAGTAGCCAAACCCCTGATAATGGCATTGTAAAGAGGAAGATTTGGGGTGCGCAGTTGGGCCAAAAGTGAAAGTGCGTATCTGGGGTCTATAGGCAAAGACTGAGCGCATAAAGCAGAGAGTCTGGTGGAAATGGTGAGTTGGGCATCGGGAGAAGGCATTGTTTTGATGATAGAAGCATGGATTTGCTTGAGCCCTTGAATGGATTTGCAGGTTTGGAGTGTGGAAAGAAATGATAATTTTTGTGGGTTGAAGTCATGTGGGAGTGTGGAAGCAAGAGAAGGTGAAGAAGATAGGGCCATTGGAACGAAAGATGGGTAGTTAGTCGTTAATACCTTAGGGAACATAGGGGTCTGTTTGGCAGTGCGATATAAGCACAATCATATGTTTTTAAAAACAAAATTATTTTTAAAAATTATCACTTTTATTAAACTGTTTTTTTTTTTTTTTTTTGAAAAAAAGAAGTAAAAAACTAGAATAATTGATAAGTTGTTATATACAACTAATTGGGAAAATTATGGTTTAATGTTAAATGGGTTTGAAAATTAGCCCAACATCTTCGTACCACTCATAGTTGATGGGAAGGATAAGAAACAAAAAAGGACAAAAATATCAATTTAAACCATCATATCATATATTATAAACTTTGTTGATTGTGCATATGTGACTATATGATTTCGAGGCTCTAACAAAAATCAACAAATTATGTCACAATCATTACAACAAATGTATTTAACTTTGAAATAAGTAATATAAAAAAAATAAAAGCACATTAATTTTCGATTTAGTCTTCACCACTTATTATTGTTTCTTTACTAAATTTATTTTAGGTTGGGTGCAAAAAGAAGTCCAAAAAAGGTATTTTTCTTTTGCTATTCTTCTTTTCATCTTCATTGCAAAAATTTTAAAAATAAAATAAAAAATAAATTTAGATTAAATTCTAGTTTTTAGCATATCTTTTATTTATATTTTTTATGATTAAATAAAATTCTCCATCTCAATCTATAAGTCATTTTACAATTAGTTTTCATATATTTAGAATTGAACAATTTACCTTTTAAAATTATTTAATAGTATGACTTCATTTTTATTTTTTAAAATTTTACTAATATAAAAACGCATGTGTTAGGATATAATAACCATTCAAAAGGTTTAAATATTGTGTGACAATATTTAATAATTTTGTCATAGATTGTAGAATCTTGAACTTCAGGAGTGAAGTTCAAAGACCCAGAAGGTCAATGATGTAAAATATAATTTAAATTGAGAACTTTTAAGAAATGATAGTTTTTAAATAATTTTTTGTCTTCTTTTCAATTGATTTTCCGTGAAAAATAATTTTTTTTTTTTAATACTTTTAAATGTCAAACCATTGGAAACATAGTTCACATATCTATATGGACATAGTTTATGCATGTGCATAAATTTTGCATCATTATACAAGGGTGTTATGCTAATTGTATAAGGATAAAATACTAACTGTACAATGAGTGTACAAGGCTACTTTTTGTGTTGGATTTCAATTGATTCTAAACCATTTTTTTTATTACATTAACTGTACAAAAGCAAATGTACTAACTATACTAGGGTTGTGTAAGGTTACCCTTTGTGGAGGATTTTAATCGATCTTTTGAATGAATGTTTTTTTTCTTATCATTCAAAGATTGCACACTCTCATGCCACAAATTCCTCCATTATACACTCATCTTGTGTGCTTGATTTAACTTACAAATGACAATTCGAATATTGACCCCACTAATGATGTTTAGGGAAAATTTTTGTTTTTACATTTTTCATCATTTTCTGAATCAGACCATTGGAAACATGATTCACACATTCTATATGGACATAAAATTTATGCATGTATATGAAATTTGTACCACTATATAAGAGTGTTATACTAACTTTATAAAGCAAATGTATTTACTTTATAGGGAGTGTATAGAACTTTCCTTTACGGAGGATTTCAATCAATTTTGAACAACTCCCTTTTTTTCCTTGTCATCCAAAAATTGCATACTCTTATGCCACACATTTCTCTATCACATATCCATCTCATGCACTTCATTAACTATCACATGACAATTAGAATAGTTACCCCCCCACAAATGACATTTAGGGAAAAATTTTGTTTATAAGTCTTCCACAATTCTTTAAACCAAACCATTGGAAACATTGTTCACACACGTATGTGGACACATAATTTATACATGTGTATAAAATTTGCACCACTATATAAGGGTATTACACTAAATGTTCAAGGGAATGTACTAATTGTACAAGAGGTGTATAAGACTGTTATTTTGTAAAGGATTTTAATAAATTTTGAACCAATTTTTTTTTGCTTGTTACCCAAAGCTTGCATACTCTTATGTCACACACTCCTCTATCACACACCCATCTCATGTACTTTATTTCACTTGCACATGACAATTCAAATATTTATCCTACTAATGATATTTGGGGGGAAAATATTATTTCTAAGTCTTCCACCATTTTCTCAACCAAAGCATTGAAAACATGGTTTATACACCTATGTGGACATAATTTATGCATAAGCATGAAATTTGGCCCATTGTGTAAGGTTGGTACACTAACTATATAAGACAAATGTACTAATGTACAAGGGGAGTACAAGGTTGCCCTTTGTGAAGGATTTAAAGTGATTAAGAAAACTCCCTTACTTATTTCCCTTGGCTAAGGATAAGGGACATCCTCACACATATTTCTTGATCACACACTCATGCCATGAACTTTATTACACTCACACATGACAATTTGAACATTTACCCTATTAATGATTATTAAAGAAAACAATTGGATTCAATTTTTCATCTTTTCTAAACCAAAACAATGGAAACATAATTAACCCACCTATGAGCACACATTTAGTAGGAGGTGTATTGAACCCCATTATACAAGGATGTTACACTAACTATACAAGGCAAATACATTAACTGTACAAGAAAAATGCACTAACTGTACAAGGAGTGTACAAGGTTGCCCTTTGTGAAGGATTTCAAGTGAGTCTGAAAAATGCCCTTGCTTATTTCCCTTACTTAAAGACAAGGAACTTCCCTCACATAGATTGTTTCATCCCACACTCATCTTATGCACTTTATTACACTTGCACATGGTAATTTGAACACTTATCTCACCAATGATCATTATGGAACAAAATTCATATTCAAATCTGTTGGTGCATTTATTTGGGTAGTTTAAGCAATGTTTTTTGTTGATACATTTACATCCCATATGAAGGTGGATTAACCATAATATTTAGGTACCAACTTTTCTGGAAAATAAGATGGAAATCCATAGCATAAGCGTAGCACATTGAACATATCTAATACAACATTTGAATGACAAACTTGACTACGATTGTCATAACACATCCAAGTAGAAATTGATCAAGGAAATTTGTTGTATGGCCTCTAATTGTCCTTATTACTTTTTCCTCATCGGGTTGCCTAATAAAGTGATTAACTACTTCATCTATAGATGATTGACTTGGTATTTCAAGTCTTTTCCACTAAGGCTCGTAGAAAACTCACGCCAATACAACCTCCTGATGGGTTTTGTACGATTTATAAATGTTGTCCTAGTAACCAACAACTTGAGCTTGACATTTAGGCTAAGATGGGTACACATTTGGCTTCCCCTTCCAACATAGAACTTGCCTTTATTTCCTATCTCCGGCTTCGCATAAGCACAACTGCAATTGTATTTGTTAATAATGATGAAAACAAAGCAATATTTGTACACGACTCTTTCTTCAATATTTCATAAAAACATTGACAGGTAAATTTAAATGAAAATATCAATTACCGAATTCTTTGCATAAAAATATCTAAACTAGAAGCTTGGTCTACATTGCAAATTGAGGTTGTTTAGATGGTGCATAGAATGAGGCAATGGTGTGGAATGGTTATATCATATATGAGCTTTCAAGATTATCCCAAGGGCCTACTTGTAATGCAAAAAATTATAATGATGATTCCACTCTTTGAATGAAGATATGTGTGGCTCATAAAGGTGTAATCGTGAAGTCAGACTCTTAATATATAATCTTACTACATTGAGTTGTTGCTTTCAATCAATTATAAAATATGTTTTTATTTTTTTCATACCAAAGTCTATTTCAACTCATTTATGTCTTTTTATTGTACTCTCTTGCAAGGTATTCAAAATGATTGTATTCAATTCCCCATCACATGCAATATGTGAATCTTATCAAAGTTGGTAATAAGATATAAAAAAATGTCACAACTACATATAACACTAATCAAATCTTGTTCATAAATTAGGGAGAAAAACAAAGTTTATTATTATTTCGAAGCCATTTGTTTAATTAATTGCCACATTAATCCCAAAATTTGGACTAAAATATTAGATAGGTAACCCCAAGGGTGAGTCTTAAGTGGTCATTCAAATGCATTTGAGATTGAAGAACTTATTTCATATTGCCATTGTTCAACATTATTGAGAACCTTGGATTACTTCGTTCCTAGGCCTTGATCTTGTAGGATGTATGATCCTATCCTTAGGGTATTCTCTAGATCTAACACATCAGAAAATAATAACTTCAGAAACCATTTTAGAATAAAGATCTAGAGATTGATAGATTCATACCTGGATTTGGATGTTCCCAAATCAAATCTGTGTGGTAAAAAAGAAGCCTATAGTCTTGAGGTCTTGTACACCCAAAGTTTTTCTCCCAATGACCTTAACCACGACCTTGGCACTCTAAAGAGCGGGCTTTAGAAGAGAGGAAACTTTAACTCTTTCTCTCTCTAAAGGTGAAAGACAACTAACTAGAAACCTTAACCCCTAAGGGGGTATCTAGAGGGTTCCCTTACTAGGCTTAAGTCATTTAAACCCATATGGGCTTGGGTCACTTAATCTAATCCAAAACAGGTCCTAATTGATTAATAAAACAATACATGCCCATCAATTAATCAACTAACCCAATCTAGAGGCCTTTCCAATCTAATAAATATTCTCATGGAAACTTCATAATAATTTATTTCATTAAATACTATAAAAAATACAACTTTTTAGTAATTCCTTAATGGATAAAATATTCTCTATAAAACACTTCCAAAAATGTTTATTTCTTTAAAAATAATTAAACACTCTATTTTGGAAAGTATTTTCAAAATATTTTATATTTCCATTAAATTACTAAAACTTCCAAGGTTATTTTGATAACCCTTCTTATCATAAATTCTCTATCATAAGATTTTTCAAATATGTTATTTACCTTTTAAATTGGGACTCCTATGTTGAAAGAATTGCTCTTACTCCTTCTCTTTGAACCATCCATTTATGGAATATGGTCTTTTTCTTTTTCTTTTTCTTTTTCTAGGGCTTGGTTTTGAACTCCTATTTTCCACCCATAAAATTTTCTCAACTGCCAAACAGAGAGAAGAGAAGAAAATTTTGTTATTCTTGTTTGGTATCATACCGAACTTTAATCTGAGTGTATGACTAAGGTGGTATTTGTTTTTTACTTAATTCTAAATAGAACTTTAATTCTTAATAGTGTTAAATATTAGGTTGTTTGTTTTTGTAGTATTTTATTTCTATAAAGTATTAAAAAGTAAAAAAAAACTAATATGTTATTTTTTTTATTTAGAAAAAGATATATAGCTTTTTCTACTTAATAAAAAGTTTATAATAAATCATGAAAAAATAAAAAAACAAACAACTTAAATTATGAAAACAAGTTACTTTCTATAAAAAGCAAAAAAAAAAAACAAACACCACCTAAATCTAAACACTTAAACTTAAAGGTACAAAGGAATATTTCATTTATGTAGCCACATGGTCACTTTTTGGTACCTTAGAAAAGAATTGCCAAGGCCACAATGAGCAACAGCAGAGGACCTAATTGGGAACAAAGGAGAAGTGCTACCACTGTACAGGCAAATACTAGGGATTTTTATTCCTTGTGCTTTTTACCAATAAGTTTCTTTCCTGCCAAGCAAGAGTAGGCAAAAATGGTGAACAAGCATAAAATAGTTTACACTTATTTTAGTGGGTATATATATATATATATTTTCTCCTTTTGTTTTCCCACTCATGTTTGGTTGCTGAGAAACTAAAGTAGAGGAGAAAATTTTTCCATGAACTTTGCATTCCACAAAACTAAAAATAGTTAGATTTATATCCGTGGCTATTATTTTGGTCGTGGCTGTTTGTTATAATTTAGTGCCAGTCGTAGAAAGAATGGATGGATATCTTTGGTTCAAAGGTTTGGTTCTACTGTTATTTTCGGAAAAAATGAGCATCTCTAGTCTCTACCTTAACGCCCTGTTTGGTGTCTGAAATGAGTTTTATTTCAGGAAACTGTTTTAATCTTTTAGGATGTTAGCATTTAGTTCATTTTGCATCATCCCTAATACATCTTTTTTACATTAAGTCAAATAGTATCTTTTTAATTCCAAACCCCAAAAGATCATTCAAATTTGTATAAGTATACGAATGGGAACTCTTTCTTGTGGGATTTGGATGTTTCTTCCTTCCTATGTATTTTAACAAAAGAATTTTCTCACCTACCAAAGGGAGGAGAGAAAATTGGTCAAAGGTTTTGATATGGGCAATTGCCGAGGACATGCTAGGAAAAGAACAATAGTACTCTCTCTTCACAAGCAAAACACCGGGGACACAATATTTTTTTTTTTCTTTTTCATAATTCCTTGTGTGCTTTTAACAATAAAATTTTCTCACCTACCAAACAGAGGAAAGAAAAAATGGCAAAGCGGGGGCTGATATGGGCCACAGCGGAGGACCTAGCTAGGAACCGAGGAAAAATGTCATTACTGTACAACATTGCCAATCTAATCGATACTGCTCACTACTCTCTCTCCCTCTTGAGGAATGGCCAAATCCCCAAATACATCCAATGAATCAAGTGTAATGTTGTTGCTGCATTTGCAATAAAATCTTAATGTGATTGAATTTGGTTGAGAAAATCTTTGGGACTAGGTTGGGGAGTACGGAAAATGATCAACCAAAGAGCCATCCTCATGCCCGATTCTGCAGATTTCAGCTTAACCTCGATGGGATTTGCTCTTCAACATAGTCAGTTTCAAAATTTTAGAATCGAAAAAAGGGAAAATGGAGGTGGGGTTTGATTCCAAATTCACACTAGTTGAAATAAATAACAAAACCCAAACCTAAACATCAGAGATATGGGCCTTGAGAGAAGCATATGCATAGGGTTCCTCTCTTATGATTTCTAAGCTTTCCGCTCAAAAAAATATTGACAAAGGTAATGATACAGTCGCACGAAAAAATATCAAGGGAAGTAATGATCCGGGTCAGTTGCTCGAGGAAGGAGGTGGTGATGATTTGGATTCGAGATTTGGATCAATTGCAGACGACAATTCCACATGAGAAACACGGACAGCACTAAGGAGTCTTTCTGGCAACTCCTCTGCTGTATTTGCCTGCCGTATCAAGCAAAACGTTACAAAAATATCTATGCAGGGTGTAGGAAGTTAATTGTTCCAAACAATTCAAGCTCTGGAAAGTTTTAAAAAAGGAAAACACTTTTTCATCAACAAAATTCCTTTTCCCAACTCAAGTATGAAAAACACTTAAAAATACCTCAAATCTTTTCTTTAAAAACCAATTTGTTTTCTAAATAAATTCTCGAAAAATTGTTTTCCAAGGTGCCATAAGTTGTGGAGGAATACATTTCCCCCTAACTTTCATCCTTACTTTTTCTTTTTTTGAAAGGAAAATAGGGTGGGAATTCCCCCTCTTTTCCTTAACACTTCTGTTCTTAACATTTTTTTCCTTGTTACTTCTCAAGGACCAAACATAAGCTCATGGTTATACCTGTACAAGAAAGGCCATGTCAACTACTAGCGTAGTAATTACACCACAAACAAGGCCCAAGACTCCATTGGCGACAGTGGAGGAACCAATGTCAACATCAATCTGCAATAACAAGATCAGATCATGGTTGCTATGTTATAGATGAAACATCATAGAATCAAAACAACCCAGGAATGTTCATACTTCTAAGTACTTGGGACCACGGATATAAGTACAATCAACAGCCTTTCCCAGTAGACAAGGGGTGCTTCCAACGCTCTGGCGAACGATCCAAGAGCCCTGCATGAGTTTTAGTTTGAGGGTCAGGACTGCAACACTGAAAATGTTAAGAACACAGAGAAATACCAACGCTGCACAGAAGAAATAATACCGGTTCAAAGTGAAGATGTTTTTCATGGATTCATATCATGTATATATCTCATTTCTACTTTTTGAAGTTTCCCATTCAGGGCTTCTTACTATTTGCATGCTTTGCAGCACAACCTCTGAAAATTTTGCAAATTATAACAATTTCACATTTCTATTGAAATTGCACACCAACAAAATAAACCATGTTTCGAACTCCAAGGAAAAATGTTGAACTCCCTGTTTTTGCAGAGATGTGTGAATATAAGTTCAACATAGCAATGTTAGAACTGCTGATGGGCAGCTCAAAAAAGCAGTGCTTCAGGGTCCACATGTGAAGACTATTCATGATCATGCCTATTATTAGCCGCACTTTACACCAATTCTGGGTCCTGCAGATGAAGATCTCATGATGTTTCCCCTTTCTAAGTTTACTTGTCATGAAGTTACTAGATTTGGGTAACAACCATACCGTCAATCGAATTATGCAGTTAAGGATGCTGTTACAAAAATTCCTTTAATATCTTACAAATTTTCAAGAACTCATACTGTTTCCATGGTTAAGCCATAGCATTGTGCATAAACATCTTCGGTTTCTATCAAACAAGTAGGCTTGCATTGTTATTCCTTGTACAGACGGGCACTGATAAGGGACAAAGCTGTGTACCAGAGAACGTTAGCTTGTGTACAAATGAATATCCTAGGTGTTTCCAGGGACACACAATTAAGAGCTTTGAAATTTCTAAAGTAGCCCTGGAGGTGAGTGGAAGGGAAATATTTCTCTCCTTTCAACTTACAGATGTCCTTCCTTTTTTTTTTTTTCTTCTTGGCTTGGTTGAGGGTGAGAAGACAGGCAGGGGCTTCCTTTCCTCTTTTCCATTTCAGTTGGCCTTGAGTGCACGAGGCCCGATTCATTTAAAGTTGATGTTGAAGCATAATATACATCGTGGGCTCAAGTCCCAACAGCTTAAGCTTTTAGGAAAGTTGATAACTCAACATGGCATCAGAATGTTGGTTAACTAGAAATCTCAGGTTCAAGTCCTCCCCTCATCTATTTATCCATCTAAAGCCTATTCTTAAGCTTTTATGATTGATATCATCAATCCTTAACCTAACCTAAGCTTTCATGATCAACACCATTAATCCTCAACCTAACCTAACCTCAAACAGCTACAGACCATTGCAAGCCTTGTTCTAACATCCACTAACAAAGAAGACTATGACCTAATTAACCTTGAACTGATCCAATCGCTTGCAACCCTTGGTGTAAATCTGCACCGCCTTCACAGCATTAATCCAAGCAAGAACTAGACCATAGAAATAACTTCAATATGATTTTATCCACTGGTATCAGAAAGTGCAGACTTTGTTTCTTCCCACCAAGACATCTAACAACCCTTGGATTTCCTGTAATGTTTTTTTCCGTTTGTCAAACTTACATTATCCTAATTCTTAAGATTAGCTTGTAACATGCCTGCATGCAGACACAAAAGGATAGGTAAATAGATAGATGGCACACACCCATGCACATGCATTATCAACAATCTATTTCTCATTTTCTGATGAACAAAGGCAAACATATGTACTTAGAGCCAAACATGCAAGCACATGGATACATGCATGTATATAAATACACATGGGTAACTTATATTAACCTCCCTTGACATTTGACCTAATTGCTTTAACATCTCTATTTTCTGAAATAACTAACTTCTGCTTTTAGGTTTTGTCCCCACATCCTCATTAACAAAGACACACAAACAAAGTTTTCCTATTTTAGTGAGTGCAAATTCTTCCTCTTCTTCCTCACTTTGCTTCTCCTTCTGCCCAAATCCCTAATCCAAATGAGTAAACCTTAACCTATCTTCTTGTTTACTAACAATGTCTTTTTTCCTAAAAATTAATGGACTTTCTCTCAAAAAGAAATTAAAAAAAAAAAACAAAAACAAAAACAAAAACAACAACAACAACAAAACAAAACAAAAACAAAAAAATAAAATAAAATAAATAAATAAATAAAAATGAAATCAAAATTAAAAGACAAAATAAAATAAAATTGCAACACCATGGTAGCCATGGCTTCTTACAAAGGAAAAAACTGTCCCATAACCATGCTCAAAGTTGTGTGGCCAGGAAAAAATAAAAAAGAAAATTAAAAAAAAAAGAAAAGAACTTTATCTTTGTATTTCTTTCCCTAAATTATTCTTGGGATTCTTGTCAAAATTTGTGTCTTTTCAATGACTAGTCCCTAATCAATTCCCAAATTTTTTATATTTTTTTTGTGATTTGAATCATTCTCAAAGCTTGAATTTTCTGCAGATGCTTGCTTGCATACCTCAATCTGTGCAAGGAATGCAAGGATCATTTTGCACAGGCCTACCTGAATATGTTGTAGACATCCATGGCTGTAAGCACCCGCACAGTCATACCTCCATGCCTGTGCCACACAGCCATGTATGAAAGCAGCACCAATTTTTATTTCATTTTTATTTTTGAAAATTAAAAAAAAAATGTACTAGAATCTTGGAATTTAGCTTAGTGAAGGGTATTGGGAATTTCAAGATAATTTTTTTAAATTAAAATTTGGATTAATTATGTTTTGTTCTTATCAATTTGATCAATTCTTTATAATTAATCCGAGAAAAAGGAAAGCTAAAGAGGCAAAATATTTCTCCCAATGATGATGACCAAATCAACATACCTCGATAGGGAAGGAATTGAATGTCTTAAAAACAAGGTTAAGTCAGTACTATGACACAGAAATTTGAGCATTGCTCTCAGCATGTGGAAAAGGGGAGAGAGAGAGAGAGATAGACACACACACACACACAATAGTTACACGAGAGGATTTGTCCAAACTAAAACTAGTTACTAAGAGAGACATATTCAAGGATGTATGGTGGGAAACATGGTCTGATGTCAGTAAACACGTTCACAATAATAGCCAGTCTATGTATCATTTTGTGAGAATTCCCTTGGCACCTTCGTATTGATGATTAAAATATGTGCTACATCCACTAGGTGTCTAATCTTAGAAGGTTCAAAGCACACAAAAAAATATTAATAAGAGCTTCATATTAAGATGTGTCTATAATCAGAATTACCATTAGATACGCACATAAAACAAATCAGTTGCATGAAAGGAAAAAGTTTGTTCAAATTAAAACTAAATACTTGAACAAGAAAAACACATTCAGTTAGCCCAAAGTTGATGTAATCCTAGATTTTAATGACAAGAAAAGAAGGGTTAAAGAGTATTAATGTTTTTGACGTCTTAGTAGATAGGCTTAAAGTAGATCGTATCAGAGTTATATACAACTATAGAAAAGAGATTGAAGAATAAAAGGTAGAAACTTCTTCTTAATTCTTATGTACAAAGACACGTACACACACACACACACACACACACACACACACACACACACATATATATATACAAAAATCCTAGAACCCAAATTAGGGACTTTCCTAACTCAATTACAAAAAACCCCTTTGATTATGGGATTGCCTAATTCTCTATTCAAAATCACATATTTCCTAATTTCAATCTTTCACACTTCCCTCTCAAGCTTGGTTAATAGATGTTTTCCATTCCCAGTTTGGATATGCTTGCTTGAAACTTTATACTGCTTAAACCTTTTGTGAGTATATCTGGAAGTTGGTGGTCAGTAGACACATAAGGGGTACAAATCAATCCACTGTCTAGTTTCTCTTTGATAAAATGCCTATCAATTTCTATGTGTTTCGTTTGATCATGTTGCACTTGATTATGTGCAATACTAATTCTAGATTTATCGTCGTGGTAAAGTCCCATTGGCCCTTCCCATTTAATCTTCAAATCTTCCAAAATAATCTTCAACCATAGTAGTTCATAGACTCCTTGGGCCATTGCTAGGAATTTTGCTTCTGCACTTGACCTTGCTACCAAACTTTGTTTCTTGCTTCTCCATGTCACCAAATTCCCACCAAGAAAGGTGTAATACCTAATAATTGATCTTCTATCAACCACAGATCCAACATAATCTGCATCTGTGTATGCTTCAAGTACTAGTCCTGAACTTTGTTTAAATATGATGTCCTTTCTTGGAGACCCCTTAAGGTACTATAGTACACGACTAGTAGCTTGCAGATGAACCTTTTTTAGATTGTGCATGAACTAGCTAATCACATTCACAACATATGCTATATCCAATTTTGTGTGAGAGAGATAAATGAGTTTTCCTACCAAATGTTGATACATCTCTCTATCTACGACAATAAATTCCTCAGCCTCTCCAAGCTTATGATTAGGATCTATTGGTGTGCTTGCTTGTTTACACACCAACTTCCTTATTTCCCTGAGAAGGTCTGTTACATATTTTTGTTGAGAAATAAACATTCTTTGCTCAGAATGTGCAACCTCAATTCCTAGGAAGTATTTCAACCTTCCTAATTCTTTGATTTTAAATTCCTTGGTCAAACATTGTCTCAAAGTCTACTTCTCTAGTTCATCATTTCCCGTCATAATGATGTTGTCTACATATACCAAAAGAGCTATAACTTCTCTTGAATCTGAATGCTTGATGAACAATGTATGATTTCCTGGACTTTGTTTGTACCCCATGTTTTTCATTACCTTTTCAAATCTTTCAAACCGCGCCTTGAGAGATTATTTTAGCTCTTATAGAGCTTTCTTTAGTTTACACACCTTTTTAGAGAGTAGGTCATTGCCAAATCCAGGAGGAATTTCCATGAAAATTTCTTCTTCCAAGTCTCCATGCAAAAATGCATTTTTGACGTTAAACTGTTGTAGATCCCAATTGTAGTTTCTTGCCAATGATAACAAAATTCTTATAGCATTCATCTTTGCAATTGGGGCAAAGGTTTCTAGATAATCCATACCATATGTCTGAGTGTATCCCTTGGGCACCAATCTTGCATTATACCTCTCTAATAATCCATCTATTTTATACTATAAACCCATTTGCATCCCACCGATCTTTTTCCTACAAGTTAATCTACCAACTCCCAAGTTTTATTTTTCTCCAAGGCTTCCAATTATGCATTCATGGCTTATTTCCAATTTTCATAAGATAAAGCCTCGGATAGAGTGATAGGAATATAGATATTGTTCAAACTCGTAAGAAAACTCTTATAGGACTGAAACAACTTTTTGAATGACACAACATGGGAAAGTGGATACAAGGGACCCTCGTTCCCTTCCTGATGGCAATAGGAAGCTCAAGTTCTTACTCAGTTTGTAAGGGAGGATGAGAAGCAGTTACCGCATTTCCAGAAGCCGATTCAAATTCTTGGACTTGTATAAGTCTAGGGACTGGGACTTTCATCCTTGAGTATACTTTGCCAGTCATTTAAATTTTAACAGGCTCAATGGGTTACGACTCAAGTTCAAGGACATGAACAATGGGTGATGACTCAAGTTTAGAGACAGGTTTAAAGGCAAAGGGCACAAGTACTGGACCAGTGACTTTGGGAGGGTGGTCAATGGGAAAGGGATCGATGAAATAGGAATTTCGATCCTTATCTTCCTTGAAGGAATTCTCCCCTTAAAGATAAGGAGCGAGAAAATAAGACTCACTTTCATTGAAGGTAACATCTGCTGAGACAAAAAAAATTTTGGATGGTGGATGGTAATACTTGTATCCCTTTTGAGTTGAGGAATATCCTACAAAAATACATTTGACTACTCTTAGGTCCAATTTTCCCCTGTTTGGATTGTGAACATGCACAAAGGATACACACCCAAATATCTTAGGAATAAGATGGTTTGTGGTTCTCATATTAGGATAGAAGGATGGGAGTACTTCCATGATACTTTTGAAACCAAGGACTCTGGAAGGTAATGGGTTTATAAGAAGTGTGGCAGTGAGGAGGACTTCCCCCCAATAAGATTTAGGCACATGATTTTGAAACAAAAAGACTCGAGTTGTGTCAAGTAGGTGACCATATTTCCTCTCAGCAACTCCATTTTGTTAAGGGGTGTTGACACATGATGGGTGATTCATGAATTATATCTTCATGTTGAAAGTATGGAGTTAAGACTTAATTGAAATCGTCTCTGGCATCATTAGACCAAAACCTCTTAATAGTGACACCAAATTGGTTTTTTACCATCTTACGAAAATTTGGACGAACAAAACTCATCAGATTTGTGTTTTAAGTAAGAAAATCCAAGAGACTCTCGTACAATCATTGATGAAAGACACGGACCAACATGCATTATATATATTAGGGATAGGGGAAAGGCTCTAAATATCACTATGAATTAAATGAAAAGGTTTTGAACTTCTTTTATTATTGATGGGAAAGGGTGAATGCTTGTGTTTAGCAAGTTCACATACATTGCAATGGAAGCCCTCAACATCTAATTTATTGAATAGGGAAGGGAATAAAAACTTAAGAGTTCGAAATGATGGATGTCCAAGCCTATGATGCTGAAGCCAATTTTTTTCTTTATTTAAAAGATGGTGCTCTGAAAGGAAAGATACGGATGACTCACTTGGTGTCTCAAGGTAGTATAATCCATTCTGTTCTTTAGCAAGTCTAATCATCTTTCCTAAGTCTTGGTCCTGAAATACACAATAAGTAAGGAAAAAGGTCATAATGAAACCCAAATCTTATGTAAGCTTTTGTATAGAAACAAGATTGGTGGACAACTTTGGAAAATGGATCACATTTTTTAGTGTGAGTGTAGGACTAATTTGGACATCTCTTATGCTCGCTACAATGGTTAAGGAACCATCTGCTATGGTTATTTTCCTACTACTTGGACAAGGGTTATAGTTTTTAAATTGGTGTGACGAATGGGTCATGTGATCTGTGATGCCTGAATCTATAACCCATGATTTGACAAAGGTTTCATCCTAGACTTTTAATCCAATGGAAATAGGAAACTTTCCTGAAAGCACTAGTGAGCAGGTACCTGAAGGTTTCTCAAGAGTTCCCAACAAAGCTTTGATTTTTTTTAATCTCCTCTTGATTGAATCCACCCTGTTCCAGGGATTTTTCTCCATTTGGCTAAGCAGAGGACAAGTTTGCTTCCCCATTATTCCTCTATTGTCCTCCATTGTAAGCCCACTCTTTGCTAGATGTAGTTAGCTTACCATGAAGTTTTTAGCATTTTTCCTGTATATGTCTAGGTTTCTGACAGTGAGTGCACCATAAGTTATCCCTGTTATCACGGTTTGAAGCCTTTAACTGATGAGTCCTTTTGTTATCAGCAGTGATAACCTTCTAATCATTGCCTTTGTTAGCAACCATAGTTGAGCCTTCCATATTTTGAGGTACAAGCATGACACTTGGATCGTGAAAGAGCAACATACGACTCTTGTTCTTGCTATGTTGTTGAAAAAGGGAACTTCTTGCCGTTGCGCCATTAACATCGCACCGCTACCTCATGCTGCCATCCACTTTCCTCGCCGTCACCGTTACCATAAGATCTCATCGTTGCCATTGAGGAAAGTGGATGGTTTGGATGGTAGTGTGAGGTAGTAGTGTGACCTTAGTAGTGCGACGACAAGAAGTTCCCTTTTTCAACAACACAACAGGAACAAGGGTCACCTATTGCTCTTTCACGATCTAAGTTTGTTGCGTCAATGCGAAGTTGTGTTCGCAACACAAAGAGGGACACCTTAGGGTCAACGATGAAGGTTGACTATGATCTTCAACTCGGCAATGAAGGCTGAAAAACTTCTCTTCCCAGATTTACGAGCCTAGAGCTCTAATACAATGTAGAAGAGAGATCAAAGAATAAAGGATAGAAAATTCTTCTTCTTAATTCTTATGTACAGAAACACATACACACACACACATATATATATATACAAAAGGACCTTCATTTGAGCATTAAATTTGTATACCTACTCTTTGAGAGAGATATTTCTTCTCCTCCTCCTCATTGTAAACATGTTAGGATTATGAGATAGGTATGGGAATACACTGAAAAAGCTGTAAAGGTCAATTCAAGCCTAAGAAATTCAAGTGTAAAAAGGAACAAGAAAAGTCTTGGTTGAGGAGAAGACTCTTGTGTTCGTGGCAACACCTTAAAGCTTGTGAAGGAGCCAAAGGGTTTGCAAGTAGGCAGTTTGCCAGACCACGATAAAAGTTTCGTTGTTCGCATTCTCTATTCCTTTACTCTCTTTAATTTCAACATTTTAATTTCTATTATTAATATTTATATTGCTTGTATTGAATATCTACTAAAATGGTTAAAAGAGATTATTAACTACTTCAAAACACCCCTCTCAACCCCCACCCCAATCTTTTAGGTGATCACCTAAGTCTTCTAGTCTTCACATATTGAAGAACATGAGGTAGATATGATCTGCTCTCAGTAAACAAAGTCAAGATAACACTAATCAATAGATCATTTTCCGAAAATTCCCTTGGCACCTTCATTCTAATCTTTAAAGTTCTTGCTAAATCCACCAGGTTATATTCTTGAAAGGTGAAACTTCATGTAAAATGTGTCATACACACATATGTGTATATGGTGGTTTAATGAAGGGGAGGATAGTAAATAATTCCTTAAATTTGAAACATTAAGCAAAAAACAATTTATTCTTAATCTAGAAGTTTGCATGATAAATTGCAGAGTAAAGATGCCCTTTTCTTTTTTTGTTTTATTATAAACCATTTCCCATTATAAAGTGACTTGAATTTTCTTACCAACTTCAATTTCTCTCAAGTTGGTTTGATGTTTTGTCATGATATAGTTAAGAGTCGGTCAGATAATCATGAGTATTACAAGGCTCTGCATAAAAGGCCTAGAATCATAGTTTTAGAGTGGGACCTTGCTGAATATAGAAGGTACAAAAAACTAATCTTTGGGCCACAACCTAAACCGTAAAGAAGCATAACTATCCATGATATGAATGATAAAGATCTTTCGGTGGATTTGGTGCAGCAAATTAGGCAAGATTCGTGAAACAGATTATAGGAGATTTTTGAAATTATCTCCTATAAATCTTATGTTTATTTTTAAATATTGCAGCTCCTATTTTTTAGGCTAATTCTTATGCTAAATTCCATGTATACATGTGTATTCCTCTATAGTCAATGTTGTAAATAAATAGAATTGTAAACTCTAAAATTATTGTGCATGAAAATACAAAGAAGATTTTTTCTCTTTAGCTTTGCACACATGGTATCAAAGCATTCCTTCCTGGGACAATTTTATTTTTATTTTTATTTTATTTGTTTGTTGGTTCTTTAAATCAACAATATTCGTTTGTTCTATATTATTCTCCTATTGTTCTTCAATTGCTTTTCAGCAAATCAGTGGCATGTAATTGACATGTCTAGAATTTCTTATGAGGAGTTCTTGGGTGACTCGCCAAAGCAAACTTCTGCCAAGAATTCACAAATTGTATCATCAGGTATAGGAGACAATCTGACTTTCCAATTACCACTCACATATTGAACAGACAAAACTTCTTAAGATGGTCTCAGTATGTGAAGTTCATTAGGAAAGGGAAATATTGACTATCTAACTGATGCAACAAAGGCTCTAAGAAGAGATGATCCAATATATGGAATGCAAAAAACTTGATGATCATGTCCTGGGTGAACTCTATGGAGCCAAAAATCGGTCAAATGTACATGTTTCTCACTACTACAGAAGAAATATGGGAGGCAGTAGGTGGACATATTCCTATTTAGGAAATTCAGCATGGATTTATGAAATAATGACAAAGATTCATGAGACTAAGCAAGGTGATTGAAGTGTTACAAAGGATTATAACACTCTCAAAGGATAAAGACTAAGATAAAAAAAATAAAATTATGATGATTTTTCTTTTTGAATGGTTGCACAAGTTTATAATACATCACATAGTTGACTTCTAAGACCCCAAAATGGAGAGACAACTACTACTTTAACTACACCAAATATATAGAGATTACACCAGATTTCTAGGACTTACACCAAACTTCTAGGAATTACACAAATAATTCTGGACGTATATATTAATTTATACAGCTATACAATATATTTAGGAAGGAGAATTAAGTCACAATGTTGTCAAATATTCCAACACTCCCTCCCAAGCGGATGCAAAGATATTTTGCATTTCAAGCTATTCTAGGAACTGATGAAATGTAGAGCTTTGTAACCCTTTGGTGAATGCATCGGCCAACTGCTTTGTTGATGTAACATGGGGTGTACACACTTGTCCACTGTGCAACTTTTGCAACTTTTCTTTGATAAAGTGACGATCCATCTCCACATGCTTTGCTCTATCATAATAGACTAAATTGTGTGCTATGTTTATGGCTACTTTGTTGTCATAAACATAGCACACAATCTGAAGATTGTATAACTTAAAGATCTTTAATTACTATTTGAAGCTAAAGTAACTCACAAATCCCTTAGACCATAGCTCTGAATTCAGCCTTAGCACTTGATTGTGCTACCACTAGTTGCTTTTTGCTCCTCTAGGTGATGAGATTCCCTCCTAGTAGAGTACAATACCTAGTTGTTGATCTTCTATCAACTATAGAACCTACCCAATCTGCATTAGTGTAAGCTTCTAACCATAGGTCTCCATTGTTTTGAAACAAAACTCCCTTACCATGCTACCTTGAGATACTTGAGTATTTTGTAAACAACTTATTAATGAGGCTTTAATGGCGAATGCATGAATTGACTCACTACACTAACCACATATGCAATGTCGAGTTTTGTGTGTGATAGATAAATCAGTTTTCTTATGATTCTTTGATAAGTACCTCAGTCAACTGCAACCTGCAGGTTCTTCATTTTGCTCCTCTAGTTTGTGGTTTGCCTCAATAGGTGTCTCAACATGTTTGCAATCTAACAAGCCTACCTCTTTAAGCATGTCCAATACATGCTTCCATTGAGAAATAAAAATACATTGTTTTGACCTGGCAACTTCGATTCCAAGGAAGTATATAAGACTTTCAAGGTCCTTAATTTCAAACTTATTTGCTAGGTATGCTCTGAGCCTTCCGACTTCTTCTAAGTCATCTCTAGTGACCACTATGTCATCAACATAAACAATTAGAGTTGTCACCTTGCCTTGAGAAGAGTGTTTGATAAAATAAAGTATGAACCCCTTGACTCTGTTTATATCCATTTCTTATCATCGATTTTGTAAACTTCCCAAAGTAAACCCATGGAGATTGTTTTAGTCCATATAGGGATTTTTGATACTGCATATCTTGTTTGCCCACATTTTGTGGAGAAATTCCGAAGGAACATCCATATGCACTTCCTCTTCTAAGTTGCCATGGAGGAAGTCATTTTTCACATCAATTTGTTGCAAAGGCCAATTTATGTTCGCTGCTAGAGATAATAGAATTCTAATGGTGTTCATCTTTGCTATTGATGCAAAAGTGTCCTTGTACCATATGTTTGTGTACTCTTTCACTACAAGTCTTGCCTTGTACCTTTCTAGCAGTCCATCTGCTTTATACTTTTCGTGTAAATCTATTTGCACCCTACTGTTTTCTTGCCTTTTTAGTAGGTCTACAATCTCCCATGTGTTATTTTTTGTCTAATGCTTGCATTTCCTCTTTCATACCCTCCTTCCATGGATCCATGCTCGATGCTTCATGGATTGATATAGGAATTTTATAGCTTGTTAACTGAGTGGCAAGGCACAATATCAAGGTGAGAGTTTCTGTAAGGACACAAAGGTCACATCTCTAGTAATGTATCTTACTGAGTAGGAGGATGATAATAACACTCCTATCCTTTTTAAATGAATGCATACCGTACTAAGATACACCAAATGACCCTAGGAGCAAGCTAGTAATGCAAGATATCTTTGAGCCAGCTTGAGGGGGAGTGTTGGCAAATTTGGTGCAGTAAATTAGGCAAGATTGGTGCAACAGATTAGGAGCAACAAATTAGAAGGGATTTTTGAAATTATCTCCTATAAATCTGGTGTTCATTTCTAAATACAGCAGTTCCTATTTCTTTAGGCTAATCCTTAGGCTAAATTCCGTGTATCTATGTATTCCTCTATAGCCAATGTAGTAAATAAGTAGGATTGTAAAGTTTGAAATTATTATGCACGGGAAATATGAGGAAGATTTTTCTCTTTAGCTCTGCATACAAGATCTATAAAGGAAACATATGATTGAATTGATGTAAGATAAAGCATTGCTGCCATTTGTTTTCTGAGTCCACTTCAGGGACTAATTAGTATATGACTCAGTGGGTGATCATCTACCTGGCCATCTACACAGTTATTTAAAATTGATTTATTTTCCAAACAAACATAGAGAATCTTTTTGAAAGAAAATGTTTGTTTGCTTCTCATGATTCAAATAATGATGAAAAATAATGGACCAACTCTAACCTGCCCATCAACTCTCACGGAGCAGCATCGGTGCTGATGCCATTTTAAATTTCCATTTTCATGTGCACAGCATTTTGAGCTATTTTAGAAGCATGTTACACATTAAGCATGCTCTGGAAAATCTAGCATTATCTACAAAAAAATGACCCTTAATTAACTAATGGAACAGAACAATTTGTTGATCTCAGATAATTGAGATAAGGAACTGTATTGATGATAGCAATAATGGCACTCGAGTCAGTGCCTGCAAGATTTGACCCAGGTGATATCCCAAAAGAAAACCACAACAGTTTCAATGCATATTAAATACCACATAAGAAAAAGAACTGCTTCAAACAATTTTTAAATCTTAACATCAGTTATTTGCCAATGTGAGAAGAATTGCAACATGAAAAGGCACCTTGGGAACTGAGGGAATGAGTTTCAGCCTACTATTGCGGAACTCATCATCGCCATCAACAAAACATTGCAAAAGTGATCCAGGTACTAGTTGCTTTGTTACAAGATAGAATACCATGCTGTAGTGTGTTGATCCAGGTACCTGTAATGTCACCATCATATCATCTTTTACTGCCTCAAGAAGCATGAATTGGCAATGTTCCAAAAAAATAAATAAATAATAAATAAATGAGCAACTTACTTGCAGATTTATAGCAAGAGAAAATAGCCCCTTTTCTGAGGCAACCTACAGGAGCAACACCAATCAAAAAAGTAATTCTTAGAACTCAAAGAGGTAACCTTCGTCTAGGAAAGTACTTTATTAATCTCATGACTTACAGTTTCTTAACTCTTGGCTTTTAAGTGCTACAATAATGGGTTTTTGCATAATCCATGTAAAGAACTTACAAGGCAGATCATCCATGCACTATTGACCATGAACAGTCTGCTTTACTTATCAACAATTTTATGGAGTATCGAAATCTGAACTATCTATTAGAGAATTATAAATTAGATCTGGCCTCATTCATCTAGTTGGTTCGCTTTGGGCTATAAGACAATTGAGAATGCAAGGAATCAAAGTGGTCAAACTTAGAAGGGAAAGGAGGATATGATAGCGGAGAAGAAGAAAAGAGCTGTCACAAATCATTTCCTTTTGAAGAATGCCTATAGACATGATGTTGTGGATAATGACCAGAAAACAGTTAATAGTTAATAACATTGATTATGACACTTTTCAAGCTAATTCACACACCATTAATAAAAAATTATAGCAAATATGAAAAGTGACCTTTACCTCCAGGTGATAATATCTCTGTGTTGTCATCATACTTTATATTAGGAGTAACTATCTTCTTATTTATTCCATGTACAAGACAAAGTGAGGATATACCTCAGTATGTTTTGAATTCATGGAATATTTGGGTAATTTCCAAGTTAAACGTTTTTAAAACAGTGTCAAAGGAAAATCCACCTCAAAATCAATCTGCCCAAGAACTAAAAGGACCAGCTTGATGTTTTGCACATACTCTAGTCTAACCATGGAGGAGAAGATAGCATCTCCTGATACAATTTCTACCCATCGATGAACCTTCTAGAATACCCCTATCCTCTGTCCTAAGCACCAATTTGCTAAAAACATCAGCTGCAAATGTAAAGAAACGAGAAAGTGGAACACTTGGTTCTGAACCCCTAGACCCTTTACACAACCATTCACTAGCAAAATGAAATTAATTAAACGCAGGCATTCAACCATCTAGAAGAAAAACCTTTTTTAAAATAATCATGGTCCAAATATGCATTTTCCAAATCAATCATAAATACCATCCACTCCCCACCTGAATGTAGTTTCTCATCCACCAGTTCATTAGTAATCTGTCTCCCATGATAAAAACTCCCTAGTGAAGGTGAAGTAGCTTCTTGCTGTACAACCTAGAAACATTTGGATAACACCTTGGCAAGCCAAAAATGTTTTGCTGGAGTCTGAAGTAAGTTTGTAGACCAGTCAACAAATATGCCTAAAATCTGAAGTATAGTTGGTGGGGTCTTCTCAGACCGAGGGCTACAAAGGTGGAATTGGTACTATCATTAACAACACCAAAGTTTTAATCTCTGAGAAGATCGCAAAAATGTTCCTTGCAATAGCCCAACATTCATGGCAAAGTGCTAAATAAAGATCATCAGGATCTGGTGCTTCTACCTTATCCATTTGAAAAAGCACTTTTCAGGTCTCTTTTTCATGCAAATGACACTCCAACTAACTCACCCTGTCCTCAAACCTGTGGTCAATTCAAATCACCAATCCCCCAGGGTTCTTCATTTGACCCGATGAAGTCACCCAAAAATACTTCAGGTCCCTTGAGAAAAACTATCCTGTCCATATATCACCCCATTCTCATCTGTGATGGATTTGATTAATTTTTTCTTCCTTCTCTCATTCATGGCCTTGTGAACAAATTTAGAACTGCTGTTCCCTCCTGGAACCCTGTTCCATCTCAAATTTTGCCTCTAGCACACTTTCTCCCTCGAAAGAATTTCTTTTCCTAAAAGCTCTAAGGGTTATAAGGTCATTTGGAAATTTGCATACCTCTTTGCTAGAGTCCATCATTTAATTACGTCCAACAATTGATAATTTTCTTTCCCTAATATCCCCAAAGGTGACTATGTTCCAGATTTGTTTTGATACCGTAAATTCTGCATAAATTTGTAGCTCTTCCACCCTTCTACCTGAAACTTCCTACACCACTCACTTACTGAATCTAAAACCGGGATAAGGAAACCAGATATTTTTGAACCAAAAACTGAACCCCAAGTTAATGAGTTAGTAACAAGCATAATAGATAATGATCAGAAATAGGATGGATAAAATTCTTCTAAATGAGACATGAGGGGTTCTTAGTTGGGAATGTAAGCTAATATATTTTTTTTCCTTGTTCTTCCATTTTTTGCTATATTTCTGCTGGTAGATGCTTGTACTTTCTCTCTACTTTCTATGTATTATTAAAATGATAGCTACTCTTTCAATATTCCCAAATTTTTTCTATTTACATAATTTTTTTCTAATTTCCTTCCAAAAAATAAATAAATAATGAGAATGCATGCTTTGCACTTAGAAACTTGAAGTAGAAAAATTAAAATATGTTCTATTTTAGGAAAAGAAGAATCTCCAGAAAAAAAAAAAAAGTCCAAGCATCAGCAGAAAAATTACAATCACATATTCTTGTCTGGACAAATTAGTTGATGTAGCACAAGGAAAAAAGGAAAAGATTGGGGTTCTTGTATGAGAAACATATAAAGATATTTGGAAATGTATAACATGGATTTAAACATCAGATGGTCTATTTAAGAATCCCTAAAGGAAAATCCTCACTTAAGCGACACAATGGCAACATAGGTAGGGCAAACGCTCTCTCTAATACCTTGAGAAAATGATATACATGGATAACTTAATACCAACCTGCACTGCACAGCCAGGACGCCTTGCAACATGATCAATCCGTTTAATATCCTTAAACCAATCAACAGCTACAAGTTCCATTGTATGTTTTCCAGCAGAAATCTGCATGTACATAATGCCAAAAAGATGAACCATTACATACTTCAAATGGTTTTGAAGCTAACCCAATGTCAAGTTGGACAACATACAAGTGAAAGAAGGAAAACAACAAGGTCACCTTGGATTTGTCAGAAAAGAAATGCTTACTACGAACTCTGAAGTTGTTGCCATCAGATATTGTCCAACAGTCACGACCATCATCGTTGTCATTCCGTCGCAGATTGCCAGAAAAACAGGACAAATCAATTTGATCTGTTGGGTCCTCTTCCAAGGCTTCAATTCATTAACAACATTGTGATTAAATGTTCTTTGATGTTGAACACTAAGAAAAGGATGCCAGATGAATAACTTAGGCATCAACAATATGACCAACCTGTTTGTTCGACTTCATTATATGCCTGAAATAAAGAAAATCCAATTCAAGAAAATATGTAGTACTAAATCAGCAAATAAAATTTTAGAGAAGAGAGTGGAATGTAAACCTCTTGTTCGGCTTCTGCTACTTGAAATTCTTCATCCTCATCAGAGAATTCGTCTAGCATCATGGAGTTTCTGCTGGCAGAATGTAATTCATCTAGTGAAGGGAAATCCTTGCCAGCAGGCTCCTGATTCTCTTGATTCTTTTGTGAAGACACAGAAGCAGAGGTCATATTGATCATGACTGGGATCCTTGGAGCCGTATGTCTTTCATCTGATTGAGAAAACCATTCACGCAGACCTGTTAAAATGGGAAAGCAACAGTCAGCATTAACTAGAGTAAAAAACATTACACATTCTAAATTTTTTCATTGGAAATGGATAAACTAGTAGATATTAAGCAAAATGTAATAGACAAAATTAACATTTTTAACCAAAATGAAAAATAGAAAAGGGGGAGTGTTAGTTAATTTGATCAATACATTGTTGGACCATTTCCAAAAGCTTAAGCTTTTGTAAGTCTATCAGAACTTTATTGCACATTTACAAAAACTTTGCAGGAAAGGGAATCGGAATGTAAAGGAAAGAGAATAAAAGAAACTAGAATCATAATTTCCATTGAAGAGTTCACAAAACTATTAGGAGAGGGAATGAGAATGAAACTGATTCCTTTGAAGTGTTCACTAGCAATAAAGGAAACAAAATGAAATATATAACTTTACTATAATGCCTTTATATAAAAAAATTTCACCTTTCTCATTGTAGAGGTAAAATTCATTTCTTAAACGTATTGCAATTTTCTTTTATAATACTAATTTAATCAAATAGATTTGCATAAGAAAAGCTTTTCTTTTATTTTCTGATATATATAATTTTACTTTAATAATTGTATCTATTTTATTTTGTGTTTGTGATTGCTAAGCAAGAACATGTTAAACAATAGAGCATAGGAATGAAACTTATTTCTTAAATTTATTATAATTTTTGTTGATAGAAAAATATCCTTCAATTTATAAAATTGACATTTAATTAATTTATTCTCTCTTTTTATTAGCAAAAATTATTACTCACATAACAAATGGCTATAACATGGATAATCCACAGTATTATATTGGAGGTATAATAATTATTACAAATTAAAGGTACAAGGGAAATTAGGCAATCCATTTCCAAAATTTGATTCCTCAAATTTGAGGAATCCTATTCATGAAGGAGGGTGGGAAAATGGGATTCCTTGAATTTGGGGAATGGGTTTCCTCAAATTGTGGTGGGGTCCACACATTTTTCATTCAACATTCAAGTAAACAAAGCAATGGGCAGGAAAGGGAATCACTCCCTTTCTTTTTATTCCAATGGAATCGAGTAAACCAGTTGTTAGTTCCTAGGGGTTTTGCTAGACAAATGCTTCTGTGGAAGAATGTAATTAGAAAAGGTTACAGCTGTATTTTTGCAATTAAGGAGAGGATTAGGACAGTCCCATAATCAAGGGGATTTGATAGAATTAGGTTAGCAAAGTTTCTATTTTTTATGCTAAGAATATTTGTATAAATATGTGAGATGTACAAATTGAAATCAAGGAAGAAATTTATTTTATTTACCTTCCAATTCTTCGTCTTTCACAGTTTCTAAATACATTTGTTGGTGCCACATGCAGAATGGGGTCCCAAATAGAGATGGCATTAGTGATATTGATTTATATTGTTCATCCACTCAAAACCTTAAGAAACAAGTTGAGAAATAAAATGAACTTACATGGATTATCATATTAAGCAAATATGGAAATAAGTATCTAAGATGTTAAGCTAATTGTATCTAGCCTGAGCCCAAACCAACAGTTGAACCTGACAAGAACCTTTTCACCAAAGATCAAATGGAACTTCTTTACAGAATGTGTGGGAAAACTCTAAACTTGTCCAACACTTTCAATTCTTCATCCTTCTTTGCTTAAACAAGTAACTTTTTCAGCTCTAAATGTTTCTTGTGACTCTAAACCTTGGTTGATTTAGGGGCTTCAAATCACATGACAAGTTACCAAACTTTTTTTCATTCTTATAAATCCAATTCTAACTCTGGAGAAGTTATTGTTGCTGGTGGGTCCTTCACACCTATTATTGGAAAATTTCAATGGCACCAAGGCTTACTCTTGATTCTATACTTCATGTTCCGAAATTATCTTATAATCTCCGCTCTATTAGTAAATGTACAAAGTCTCTAAATTGACATGTGGTTTTTTATCCTTCTCATTGCATTTTTAGGACCTAACTAAAAGGAAGAGGATTGGCAGTGCCAAAGAGAAGGAGGGACTGCATTATCTTGATTCCAAGGCTAAGGAGAATGCTCTAGGATATGTTTCTAAGGTGTCGGAAGAATATGAGGAGCAGACATGGTTGCTACACCACAGATTAGGTCACCCAAGTTTCTCATCTCTCAAAACTTTGTATCTGAATTTCTTTGTCAATGTGGATGTCTCAAAGTTTCAGTGTCAAGTCTCTGAGTTAGCTAAAAGCCATCATGTATCTTTCTTGTTGAGCAATAAAAGGTCTGAAATTCCCTTTTCTGCTATCCACAATGATATTTAAGACCCTTTGAGAGTAAACACTTGTAATGGTTTCAAATGGTTCATTACTTTCATTGATGATTTTTGCTGAACAACCTGTATCTATCTCTTAAAAGGTAAATCCGAAGCTGCCCTAACCTTCAAAGCATTTTAGAAAATGATTCAAACCCAATTCCATAGCCAAATTCAAATTCTTAGGACAGACATGCGAGAGACTATTTCAATTCTATCCTAAGTCCATACTTGGTGGAGAATGGGATTGTACACTTCTCTTCATGTGTAGACACCCCTGAACAAAATGAAGTAGCTGAGAGAAAAAACAGACTTGTTGGAAGTAGGGAGAGCATTGATGTTTTCCAGGAATATTTCTAAGTTTTTATGGGGAGAGGTAGTTCTTACATCAAAATATCTCATAAACCGTACGCCATCTAAGCCACTTAACCTTATAGTTCCCATTGACCTTGCGAAACAAGCCTTTCCTAGTGTCAACCTCTTTGGATCTCTATCTTCTCGGGTATTTGGGTGTGCAACATTTGTCCATGTTCATGGGAAATATCGGTCTAAGCTTGAGCTAAGAGCCCTTAAATGTGTCTTTGTTGGATATTCATCCACTAAAAAAGGATAAGAGTTTTTTCACCCCCTCCCCACTAAGAGAACCTTTGTGACCATGGATGTAAAATTCTTTGAGAGTTTATTGTATTACTCTTGAACCAGTTTTCAAAGTGAGGAAAGGAGAGGAGAAAACCTGCCATATCTTAGCCAGAATAAACCTACAATCACTGTATTACCTAGTTTATTGGAATTCATACAAGCTAAGACTAACTTTGGAGGACAAATTGAGAATGAAAATCCAGGGTAGATGGAAAAATAACCAATCCGGGAGAGAAAGTATGCATGAACAACAGTTGGACACTACTCCAAGATCTAAAGAAGGTGACAAAGAAGTGGTAAAAACGTTTGTGATCTATACTAGAAGGAAAAGAGACAATCATCCTCCATTTATAGTCCCAAATTCTCCTTCACGTGGTCAATCTTCAACTTCAGAAAAAGATATGGAAAATATTTCTCCTTCTTTTTTTGCTTCTTCATCTTCAACTTCTCCTCTAAACTCTGAACAACCTTGCTCTTTATTGGACATCAATCTAGATATTCCCATTGCCATTAGGAAAGGTGTTAGAACCTACACCCAACATCCATTAGCCAACTTTCTCTCCTATCACCGGTTGAGATCAACTTATTAGGCCTTCACCACAAACCTGTCCCTAGAGTTTATCCTAAACACTATTAAAGAAACTTTATTAGATCCTAGGTGGAAGGGTTGTCTTTGAAGAAATGAGTTCCTTGCATAAAAATGACACATGGGAAGTGGTAGAATTGTCTAGTGGCAAGAAAACCGTTGGATATAAATGGGTCTTTACCATTAAGTGTCGAGCAAATGGATCTATAGAGAGATATATGACTAGGATGGTCACCAAGGGGTACATACAAACTTTTGGTATTAATTACCAAGAAACTTTGCCCAGGTTGCAAAGATGAACTCCATAAGAGTTCTTCTCTCTATTGCTCCAAATTGTGATTGAAATCTACATCAATTCGATGTAAAGAATGCTTTTTTGCATGGGAATCTAGAAGAAAAGGTGTACATGGAATTGCCCCCAGGTTTTGAGGAGTTAAACAGTTCTAGGAATGTTTGTAAATTGAAGAAATCCTTGTATGGCCTCAAGCAATCACCTAGAGCTTGGTTCGAGAGGTTTACCAAGTCTCTAAAACTTTGTAGGTTTTATCAAAGTCAAAGAGATCACACGCTGTTTTACAAACAATCCTCACCAATGAAACTTATTGTTTTGATTGTTTATGTGGATGGCATAATTGTCACAAGTGATGATTAAGAAGAAATATACAGGTTGAAATCACTTCTTGCCAAGGAGTTCAAAATCAAAGATCCTAACAATCTTTAGTAGCTCTTGGGAATGGAGGTGGCAAGGTCTAAAGAGGGCATCTTGGTTACTCAAAGGAAGTATACACTCGATCTCTTGAAGGAAACAGACATGATAGGATGCAAACCAGCCGAGACTCTTATGGATCCACGCCATAGGTTGGGAGCCAAGCTAGAAGGTGTTCCAGTTAACAAAGGAATGTATCAAAGATTGGTTGGAAGATTGATTTATCTCTCCCACACTCAACCTGATATTGCTTATGCTATTAGCATTGTAATTCTATTCATGCACTCACCCTTAGAATGTCACATAGAAGTAGTACTATGGATATTGAGATGCTTGCAGGCTACCCTAGGAAAAGGCCTAATCTTCAAGAAGCATGGTGAATTACATGTAGAGGCCTACACGGATGTGGATTGGGCTGGTTCAATTATGGATCGAAGATCAACCACAAGTTAATACACATTTATTGGGGGCCATCCAGTCACTTGGAGAAGAAAGAAGCAAGAAGCAAAATGTTGTGGCTAGATAAAGTGCAGAGGTAGAACACAAAACTATAGCCCTAGGCATTTGTGAAGTTTTATGGATCCGAAGGCTATTAAAAAAAAACTTGGATTAGAACTCAATAAACCAACAAAGATTCACTGTAACTGTTGAATATAATGTATTTATAGTGTATAACCTTTCCTTGTTAATATAGGACACATATATGGTAGGACACATGTATGGTAGTTAGGACTCTTAGCCTTGTAGGACTCTTAGCCTTGTATATATATATATATATTTCTATTGTAAGTAGATTAATTACATTAATGAGAATTAAGGTATTTCTTCTTTCTCTCTCTCTCAACATGGTATCAGAGCCAAGGAAGAAAACCTAATTCTTTCTTGTTTCCCGTGTCATCAACTCCGGGAAACCTTCCGGTGACCGTGTTTCATTCCGGTCACCTTCCCCATCTCCCAATACTTTTCCGGTCATTCGGATCGTCGACAGAAACCACTCACCGCCGGCAAATTTTTCCGGCGAACTTTTCCGGCGAACTTTTCCGGCGACGTATTTTTCCGACACCGACCATACCAGAAGGAGCGTCTGGAGGAGATCTCCAACTTTTGTGAAGGCACCAGCACCAAAAGAGCCCCCACGCGCCGCCCACGCGCAATTTTCCGGCCGGCGGCTGCATCTCACGCGCCGGCGCGTGAGGGCGCGTGAGGCCTTTTCCGGCGACGCGCCTCCTCTTCCAGCTTCGCCTGACGCCGACCAGCCTCCCTACCTCCCTGGTTCTCCCATCCGAGCCCTGCACATACCTCTTTTGGGGATTTTTGTCTCCGTCGGCCCTCCAAACAGTCTTTCCGGCGAAGCTCCGACTACTTTTTCTCCACTCCAATCCCTGCACGTGCCTTGGGAAGTGTTCTTCTACCTTTCTGGTGGTACCACGCCGCGATCTGAGGCCGTCTCCCTTTTTCGGTGGTGCCACGCCGCAATCTGAAGCCGTATTAGGGCTCTCTTCGATCCAAACATACTTCATTCTCCAGATAAGTAGATATGACTACTAAAAATTCCATTTTTTCCGCTGTTATATCTGGCTCTCCTATGATTACTTCGGAGAAATTGGTTGGCAGTGATAATTATCTTTCCTGGTCTGCCTCTGTTGAACTTTGGTTTATGGGTCAAGGATATGAGGATCACTTGATTACACAGGAGGCAGATATCCCTGAGGTTGACCGCATACAGTGGAGGAAGATAGATGCACAGTTATGTAGTGTATTATGGCAATCGGTTGATCCCAAGATTCTTCTTCATCTTCGGGCCTACAAAACTTGTTTTAAATTTTGGACTCAGGCCAAAGGATTATATACGAATGATATCCAGCGTCTTTATAAGGTGGCTTCTGCTATTGTCCATCTCAGCCAACAGGACTTGGATCTATCTACTTATATTGGCCAGATTGCCTCTCTTAAGGAGGAGTTCTTGACTGTGATGCCTCTTACTCCTGATGTTGGGGCTCAACAAACACAGCTTGACCAGTTCTTCATGGTTCTTACTCTTATTGGCCTCCGTCCGGATCTTGAGCCTGTCCGCGATCAGATTCTTGGTAGTTCATCAGTTCCGTCCTTGGATGATGTGTTTGCTCGCCTCCTCCGTATCTCCTCCACTCAGACTTTGCCATCTGATAGCACTTCAGATTCTTCTGTGTTAGTTTCTCAAACTAGCTCTCGAGGCGGCCGCAGTGGTACCCGAGGTAGAGGTCAACGTCCTCATTGCACCTATTGCAATAAACTTGGCCACACTCGCGATCGTTGCTATCAGTTACATGGACGACCTCCTCGCACTGCCCATGTGGCCCAGTCCTCTGATTCTCCGCTGCCTCAGCCTCCGAGCTCTTCCGCATCTCAGGCTTCTGTTGCCTCTGTTGCCCAGCCTGGTAATGCCTCTGCCTGCCTTACCCACACATCTTCTCTTGGACCCTGGATTCTAGATTCTGGAGCTTCTGATCACTTATCTGGTAATAAGGATATTTTCTCCTCTATTACTACTACCTCTGCTTTACCTACTGTTACCTTAGCTAATGGTTCTCAAACTGTGGCTAAAGGTATTGGTTTGGCCCTTCCTCTACCTTCTCTACCTCTCACTTCTGTCCTTTATACTCCTGAATGTCCTTTTAATCTTATTTCCATCAGCAAAATCACTCGTACTCTTAATTGCTCTATTACCTTTTCTGATAAATTTGTGACCTTGCAGGACCGGAGTACGGGGAAGACGATTGGCATAGGACGTGAGTCTCAAGGCCTCTATCACCTCACCTCGGATTCATCTCCTGCAGTTTGCATTTCCACTGATGCTCCTCTCCTCATTCACAATCGTCTGGGCCACCCTAGTCTCTCCAAGTTCCAGAAGATGGTCCCTCGTTTTTCCACTTTATCGTCACTTCCGTGTGAGTCATGTCAGCTTGGGAAACATACTCGTGTCTCGTTCCCAAAGCGTTTGAATAATCGGGCAAAGTCTCCTTTTGAGCTTGTCCACACTGATATTTGGGGTCCTTGTCGGACTGCGTCTACTTTAGGATTTCAGTATTTTGTCACTTTCATTGATGACTATTCTCGATGTACTTGGTTATTTTTAATGAAAAATCGAGCTGAGTTATTCTCTATTTTTCAGAAATTTTATGCTGAAATCCAAACCCAGTTCAATATTTCTATTCGTGTGTTACGCAGTGACAATGCCAGGGAATATTTTTCAGCACCATTTACTTCGTTTATGTCCCATCATGGGATTCTTCATCAGTCTTCTTGTGCTCATACTCCTCAACAAAATGGGGTAGCTGAACGCAAGAATCGACATCTTGTTGAGACAGCTCGTACTCTCCTCCTCCACAGTAATGTTCCTTTTCGTTTTTGGGGGGACGCTGTTCTTACCGCTTGTTATTTGATTAATCGTATGCCCTCCTCTGTCTTACATGATCAGATTCCTCACTCCCTTCTCTTCCCTGACCAACCACTTTATTTCCTCCCTCCTCGTGTCTTTGGTTCTACTTGCTTTGTTCATATTCTCACTCCTGGACAGGACAAGCTTTCCGCCAAAGCCATGAAGTGTCTCTTCTTGGGATACTCCAGACTTCAGAAGGGTTATCGTTGTTATTCCCTTGAGACTCATCGATACTTTATCTCCGCTGATGTCACCTTCTTTGAGGACTCACCATTCTTTTCCACCACTTCTGAGTCTCTTCCTGTTTCTGAAGTCTTGCCTATTCCCATTGTCTCCCCACCTGATGCTATGCCTCCTCGACCACTTCAGGTTTATCATCGTCGCCCTCGTGTCGTTGCTCCTCTCCCTTTTGCTGAGGCACCTGCTGACTCACTTCCTATCCCTTCGGCTTCACCTACCCCGGCTCTGCCTTCTTCTAATGACTTACCCATTGCTGTTCGGAAAGGTACTCGCTCTACTCGTAATCCTCATCCTATTTACAATTTTTTGAGTTATCATCGATTATCTTCACCCTATTCTGCTTTTGTTTCTGCTATATCCTCTGTTTCTCTTCCAAAGAGCACCCATGAAGCTCTTTCCCATCCAGGCTGGCGACAGGCAATGGTGGATGAAATGGCTGCTCTGCACTCTAATGGCACTTGGGATCTTGTTGTTTTACCCTCGGGTAAATCTACCGTTGGCTGTCGTTGGGTCTATGCAGTTAAGGTTGGTCCTGATGGTCAGGTTGATCGCCTTAAGGCCCGCTTAGTTGCTAAAGGCTATACTCAGGTTTATGGTTCTGATTATGGTGACACATTCTCTCCTGTTGCCAAGATTGCTTCTGTCCGTCTGCTTCTCTCCATAGCTGCCATGTGTTCTTGGCCTCTTTATCAATTGGATATTAAAAATGCCTTCCTTCATGGTGATCTTGCCGAGGAGGTTTATATGGAGCAACCTCCTGGTTTTGTTGCTCAGGGGGAGTCTGGTTTAGTATGCAGGTTACGCCGTTCTCTATATGGCTTGAAACAATCTCCTCGAGCATGGTTTGACCGTTTTAGTTCTGTTGTTCAAGAGTTTGGCATGCTTCGCAGTACAGCAGACCATTCAGTTTTCTATCATCATAACTCTTTGGGGCAGTGTATTTATCTGGTTGTTTATGTGGACGACATCGTCATTACAGGCAGTGATCAGGATGGTATTCAGAAACTAAAGCAACACCTTTTTACCCACTTTCAGACCAAAGACTTGGGGAAACTCAAGTATTTCTTGGGAATTGAGATAGCTCAATCCAGTTCTGCTGTGGTCCTTTCCCAAAGGAAGTATGCTTTAGACATCCTGGAAGAAACCGGTATGTTAGACTGTAAACCGGTAGACACACCTATGGATCCAAATGTCAAACTTGTACCAGGACAGGGGGAGCCTTTAGGAGACCCCGGGAGATATCGACGGCTTGTAGGTAAATTGAACTATCTCACCATTACTCGTCCAGACATTTCTTTTCCTGTGAGTGTTGTTAGTCAATTCCTACAGTCACCATGTGATAGCCATTGGGATGCTGTAATCCGCATTCTTCGATATATCAAAAGTACACCAGGCCAAGGTGTGTTGTACGAGAACAGAGGTCATACTCAGGTTGTTGGTTACACAGATGCAGATTGGGCTGGCTCACCCATAGATAGACGTTCCACTTCAGGGTACTGTGTTTTTATTGGAGGTAATCTAATATCTTGGAAGAGTAAGAAACAAGATGTAGTGGCCAGATCTAGCGCTGAAGCCGAGTATCGAGCTATGGCTTTGGCAACATGTGAACTCATATGGTTGAGACATCTTCTTCGAGAGTTGAGATTTGGAAAGGATGAACAGATGAAACTCATATGTGATAACCAGGCCGCATTACATATTGCATCCAATCCAGTCTTTCATGAAAGGACCAAACATATTGAAGTTGACTGTCATTTCATTAGAGAGAAGATCGCATCAGGATGTGTTGCTACAAGTTTTGTTAATTCAAATGATCAACTAGCTGACATCTTCACTAAATCTCTCAGAGGTCCTAGGATTAAATATATTTGTAACAAGCTTGGTGCATATGACGTATATGCTCCAGCTTGAGGGGGAGTGTTGAATATAATGTATTTATAGTGTATAACCTTTCCTTGTTAATATAGGACACATATATGGTAGGACACATGTATGGTAGTTAGGACTCTTAGCCTTGTAGGACTCTTAGCCTTGTATATATATATATATATTTCTATTGTAAGTAGATTAATTACATTAATGAGAATTAAGGTATTTCTTCTTTCTCTCTCTCTCAACAGTAACAACAAGGCTGCCATTAGCATTGCCCATAATCCAGTTCAACATGATAGAATAAAACATGTTGAAGTGGATCAACACTTCATCAAAGAAAAAATTGAAGTCGGGCAAATCACAACACCCTTTGTTCCTCTAGGGCAACAACTTGCAGATGTTTTGCATAAAGGGGTTGTCAAGTACCACATTTGATTTCATCATGAGCAAGTTGGGAATGCACAAGAGCAAGTTAGGAGGATTAGAAAACGTGGACTTTTGGGAATAGTAAATCAGGGAATTTATTCCCTTCTGTAATGCATATATCAACTGTACAACTATAGAATATTATAGTTAGTGGTTTTCCTAACTAGGTGCAAAATTATAGGAGTTAATTTCTTTTTTTGATTGTATCTCCGATTTCCCTTTTTTGATTCTAGGAGGTAGTCTATAAATTGTACTCACTTTTCTTGTCAAATAATAAGAAATCCTGATTTCCAACTTTTAGTAATCTTTTTTTTTTTTTTCAAGGAAAATTGAATGAACACCTTGTGCAGATCAAGAGAGAAATTTGGGACGGAGATCTCAAGATTGAAATTCTAGAATTTTGGGAGATTGTCAAGGTGAATGAGTGGCCGATCGGTTACAAAATGCAGATAAAGTAGATCTTAAGACATACCGCAAATAAGAATCACGTAGCAATTCAGCCAAGAGAAAGAACCTCAACTTAGTGGGACCAGCTTTGGTCTTGCTACAGAGAAAAACGGTATCTTGAAATTTCAGATCAGGAGAAGCAGATAAGGAAGATTAGGGACATTTTTCCTTCTTTACAATTGCTCTCAATTGATGTACCATGAACTATCTAGAATGGTAGGCAAGAAACAAGATTGATAGATAGTTATTTGGAGGAATTCTTCAATCTCATTCTACAGAATAAACTACATGAAGTTGAAGAGCAGAAGGCTGTGCATTGGAGGATTGCAAGTTTGCAACAAAGCCTGCTGGGTGGTCTATATCAGCATGATCTTTGAAATACTTCCCAAGCATATATGGGAGCTAAATGTGCTGAAAAAAAAAAAAACACAGAAGCAGCAATAATGAATCAATGATGATTTCAGGCAATCCAAGTCTGGAATATCTAGAAACCTGCAACAGCAGTAGGAAACAATGAAAGGACAACCCAACCATGCAAAGAAATCAGTGGAATAAAGGGACAAGATCACAATCCACTATGCTTGGATTAAAGTGCTTCAAGTGTGTAGAACTGGGTCCCAAATCCTCTGTAAGTAGAAAAGCACACAGCAGTGGAAGTAAGCAGCTTATGATTGAAGAACATGACAATGAAGGTATGCTTCCAGATGGAGAAGAGGCAGAATATGATGACTCAACAAAGAAAGCAATCTGCTTGTTTGTTTCTTTCTAAAGGATCTCTTATTCTTCCTTATAAATCCTTCATTACATTATTATTACAATTCTCTGTTTTCTTTAAAAGAAACTGTGAGTACGAAAACAAAAATATTGTGCAGAACTTAGTGAACAACAAGACATTTTAGGGATGACAGAAAATACTGTTTTAACTTGAAAACAGAGCAAATTGAAAAATCATATGCTGAGTGCATTAAAGATTCCTACACCTGTCCACATGATAATACAATACTGTAGAGTTCAATAACAATATAAGAAAATGCAACAATGCGGAAGTGTTATGCTGTGACCTGCACGATAAGTATTTTCTTTATATATGTTGTGGGCACATTCCCTAATACCTTAAGCTTTTGAGACAAGTAGTTTTTGTATTATGTCATCAGCTCAAAGTTAGAGGGTTGTAACAATTGAAGTATTTGCTTTGGAATTGAGGTTACTGTCTGGCAATAAAAATTACAACCACACTTTGCAAATAAACATTTTGAAAGTGCTAGAACTTACCAGCAACACCATTTAACATTTGCAGTAAACAATGTTGCTTGAATGATGAAAGATAACCCACACCCCACCCTTTCAGATCAATTTGCATAAGGTGCTGCACTTTTGACCGAGGCCTTCCATGCCGAGGTTTCAAAGGGGAAATGTTAAATCCGCCACCTGAAAATGAATAACAGTCATATAGCCTAGTCATTTGGCTTAAGTTGACTATATTAAGATAACTAAAGATCCATATGTTCCTAAATTAAGTTTAGTCCCAAAATTATTAAAAGGAGAAATAAAGAACTATACTCTCAATATGGGCCCGCACAAATCCTGGCTGTGGACCACAGTGCTCATGCTCCCTAGAACGAAATAACACAACTGCATAATGACAAGAATGCAACATGGATATTTCCAATATTAAAAATAAGGAGGAAGTCAAAACCAAACGGGATTACTCAGAACATTTACCATAGCTTCCATCATCATTTCGGCGCCAATAACGCACATAGCAAAGATCACGAGGCCAGACGAACCTATCATATGAAGTAGGAAACATAAACTCCTGTATGAATTCTAAAGGAAAGAATCGATGCTATATTTTCTAAATAAAAAAAAAAAACATTTAGTTTACATCCAAAGGCCAGAAAAGTTTTTATATCATTAAAAGAGCAAAGCCATAGGTTTAATCATATTTGACATAATTGAGTAGTGATAACACTTGCATTATGCAAAAGAGTAGGCCAGTTAACTGAGAGAATAACTACAAGCAACAAACATTTGAGACAGAATAATGGACTTTTAGTAGAAAAGAACGTCCACATTTAATTGGTCAGTATACATAGCTAATGATTTGATGCTTCTTGTGAGATCCCAACTCACATCAATAAGTCCTTTCACAAATAGCTGGTAGGACTCCTAAGCTGTTGATTGACTTGATGCTAGTAAACCATTTCAAATCCTTTGTTGCAAATTGAAAATAAAATGATAAGATTACATATGCTGGGCCTGAGTCGCCTGACAGAGCCACACACACAAATAACAATGGCCTTTATGAACCAAGGCTGTATTATCGGGCTCACTAACTATAATTCCTAGTTGCACTGTATAGACTCTTAACCAGATTGCACACAAAATGAAGTCTAAATTTATCGTTGATGTAAAGCTACAAATATGACATAAGAATAGAAGATTCAGCTCAAGTTCAATCAGAACCTGGATTTGGATTTAATTGAGCAGAATCAGCTCCCAAAATTCTTTCTTTTCAAAGAGTAAGAACATAAAAATATGTTATATACTTATTAATGGTCCAACCATGGTAATGCTCTGAAATTTGTACTCTTATAATCAATAGTGTGCATCCTCTAGGATGTTGAGAGAGGCAGCTGCTGCATGCCAATCTAACCAGATGTATGTCTCCATTAAAAACCACAAATTCAGACAGATCACAACAATTTTATGATTGAATTCAGAAACTAGCATAAAAAAAATAAAAAAATAGTAGCTATGTGAACAGTTTAAAGATCAGATCTGCAACACTAGGATATGACACTTGAAAGGATTACACTGCCAGCACCAAGTTTCCTAGACATGGTACAGGTTAATGTGACACCAACAAACTATAACATTTGATGGTACATAGAGAAAAAGATTATGGACAGAAATCCAATTTTCAAAGAGTTCTTTGTTGGCATTTCAGGGGTTTCAAGAGAAATCCTTTGGGAAGGCTAGTAGGAAGGGGCCTATGCTAGTTTTGATGTGATTTGGAATGATGGGAACACTAAGATCTTTGACCATCCTTGAAGATCCATTGATTACATGTGGAAGAAAGCTCGCTATCTCACAATTTTCTTGGCATCTAACAAAAAGTTCTCTGCATTTCATAAACTTGATTATGTAGAACAAGGTTCATTTTTACCACATGAAGATTGCTTAGACGAGGTCTGAGTGGGCAATCTTCCTGTTGAGAATCTTAAGCTCAATTTTTATACTTTTCTTCAAGCAGTCTGGCACAAATGCAGACCAGTGGTATGTTCAAGCATCATTAGTTCCTAAGCCAATCGGCTTTGGTTTCCACTGAGGCAAAGATCCCAGAATTATTGTAATAATTAATAGAAATCCTCAATGGACAATAGCAATCTTCAGGTGGAAGGGGATTCAGCTATTGCTCTCTAGGTGCATTAGGATGGATAGGACCTTGGAGATACAACCCATGAATTTTCAGGATAGTCAACCCTTCCAGAGGTTTAGAATACTTGTTTTAGTAGAAGCCTAGGTATGGCAAGTAGGTAGGAGATAACTTGGCTAAGTGAGGAGCTGCTCCATCAAAGACTTTTGTTAGGAACTACCTCTCCCATTGAACTTAATGGTTCTTCCAGGGAATACCTAAATGTGACTTGTCAGGTCATATACTACTTCCTTCTTCTCTACCTGTAGTCTTCCAAGACATCATAGCAAAGACTTCATCAGAGAAACAGAGCACAAAATGTTATTACAACAATTATTTTTTAATTGTATTAATAATAATAAAAAATTATTATCAACAGTTGTGTTACATGCAATTATTCTTCTCCAATTTAATAAGTTCAAGACTGCCACTTTCCATATCCAATTCATAATTGGATGGCTATCACTCACAATGCTGTAACCATTTCAAATACTGAATGAAGTTCTGAATTTAAATTTAATAAGATAAATCAAATCTTGCTTCTGGTGTCTGTTAAAATTTTCCAACCTCGAGGTTGATGTCAAACTAATTTACTTCTAAGTGATCACTTGTCAAAAGATATGATCAACCAACCAACACTAAACCTTAAATGATAGTGGGATCTACCAAATAACACCACATGACAGATAGGCCAAAAAAGTAAAGCACCAAACCTAGGGTGAAGATCAAGAGAAAATACTTCCCAAAACATAATTCAATATCAAAACACTCTCCCTTATAGACCACAGATAAACCATATGCAATATCAAACATAATTAATACATGAACACAAACCTTTTTATAAACCACAAATAAGCTACTTAAGATAGTAAAAGAAACTTAAATCTTAAAGATACAAAAAAGAAAACAAATAATTAGTAACAAATGAAAAAAATTTATGATCCACAATAGTATTTCTGAATCAATAAAAGAAAAAATTTAAGATCACCTACTTTCTATTTTATCTTCTTTCTCCTTTGTTATACATCTTAACTTTTTGGCAAGGACACAATTTCATTTCAAATCTGGCACAATCAAAGTAGATAGGTCAAAGGTTCTTTGATGCAGTGCTAGTGTCTGTATAATCAAATTTGATACAAAAGATGATACATAAAAGAACCTTCAATATCTCTATAAAAAAATTTCATTTCCATGTAATGCTATGCACCAAAAATAGGAAGATTGAAGCTCTTCTTTCATAGAATGCCATTGTACCGAATTTGAGTGTGCCTTAATGTTCCACTACATGCATTGTTTATGAATTGAGGCTCATGGTTACGTTGCTAAATCGAATTTCATGGATACCAGTTTCCATCCCCTAATGTAAAATAATGCCCTTTGTACTTGTAACTTCAAGTGGAATCCATGTTTTTTTAGCCTCCAGTTGGATCACATGTCAGTACCATCAAATCATGCTAGCTAAAATATCAAATTCAATAAAAAAGAAATCAATTGGGAACATGGGCACAGAACTGAAAGAGTCAGGATCAAATTTGACCTTATGCAAAACATAGAACTTTTATACCATTTAAAACTTCATGTGGGACTGACATTATTCTAACCCACATTGATATAGATACTCCTATTATACATATAATGCTAAAGTAACTTATTAGCCTATAAATAAGGCTAATATGAGTAAGATGGGATTGATGATGAATAATATGAATTTTTGTGCAGGACTTGCAATTTCCAATGTGAGTCTCTAACATTTGTCTTCTAGATGAGACTTCTAGAAACCTTTGAGGCTCCAAGATTTTCTATCTTTTCTCACTTATCTATTTTCCCTTTCTATATCCTAATTTCTTTTCCTTGGTGCCATATAGTTAGTTCATTGTTCCTTTCCTTAAATCCTATTGAAACCCTAGCCTACCAAATTTGATTATGGACAACCATCCTAGGATTTTCCTACATCATAACTTGACATTGCTCCTACAATAATAGAAAAATTAAAGCAATAAAATTGCAACTTGGTCATATAGAAGGGATAGCTCCCAGACTTGTCAAAATTCTCATCAGTTTTTAATTTCCAGAACTGCCATATGTCTAATAGCTCACTTAAGGGAAAAAAACTATGTACTAAATTGACAATGATGCAAGAGATATTGATCCCATATCAGTTATTTTGAAATTTTCACACACAAAAACATCGAAAACATAATTGGAAATGAAGAAATTTGAGGGAGAAAAAAAAATACTTCTTTTTATTTTTCTCACAACTATCAAACTGGTTCTTGCATCAATATTTATGCATGAATGGTTGAGATCATCTGCCTTAGAAAAAGAAATCTAATCCTTGATTTTAGGAGAAAATCTTTCATAAATCAAGAAATAAAATTAGAATAGAAACAACTATATCATAGCTGTGTATACAGCTATGACACAGCTCTAACACAGCTATAACACAGCTATAACACAGCTATGACACAGCTGTAGCTGTAACACAGTTGTGTATACAATTGTACTTTCTGGATTTCCTCTAGATTTCCACACTCCTCCTCAAGCTGATTTGTAAATGTTGATCCTTCCCAGCTTGGATCTCAAGTCTTCAAAGTTGGTTCTAGAAAGTGCCTTGGTAAGAATGTTTGCTGTTTGGAGAGTTATTGGAATGTAAACCAATGAAATCGTCCCTTTTTCCCATCTTCTCCTTAATAAAATGACAATCTATTTCCACATGCTTCGTCCAATTATGATGAACCGAGTTCTTAGCAATACTTATGGCAGCTTGATTGTCACGAAACATCTTCATAGCTCGTTTAGGAATCTCTTTAACCACGTTCTTTCACAAATTCTATGTGCCATAAATTCTACTTCTGCACTACTCTGAGCTACAATAGATTGTTTCTTGCTTCGCCAAGTAACCAAATTCCCCCATACATAAGTGCAATATCTTGAGGTTAATCTTCGGTCAATTATGGAGCCATCCCAATTTGCATCTGTAAAAATTTCAATGTTTCTCTTCTGTGTTCTTTTGAACTAGAGTCCCTTTCTAGAGTCATTTTGAGATATCTTAGAATACGAAACACAACTTTCATATGTTCCTCGGTTGCATTGTTCATGAATTGGCTAACCACGCTAACTAAAAAAGCAGCGTCTGGTTTCGTGTGAGACAGATAAATGAGTTTCCCCACAAGTCTTTGATATCTCCTTTTATCCACTGGAGCACTTCCTTTCACTGTTCATAGTTTAGTAGTGTAGTCCATTTGTATGCCTACAAGATTACACTCAAGCATCTCAGTCTCTATTAGCAAGTCTAGGACATATTTACGCTGGGAAACCACAATACCCATATTTGATCTAGTAATTTCCATCCCAAAAAAATATTTAAGATTCCCTAAGTCTTTAATTTCGAACTCATGGACAAAAATACTCTTGAGCTTGCCCATTTCTTCTTCATGATCTTTAGTCAAGATTATGTCACCCACATAAACAATGATAATGGCAGTTCTTCCCTTAACAGTGTGTTTCACAAATAAAGTGTGATCAGAATGACACCAGGAGTAACCAAACCTCTTTACAGCCTTGGTGAAACGATCAAACCCAAGCTCAAGGAGATTGTTTAAGACCATATAAGGAATTTTTTTAGTTTGCAGACTTTGTTAATGTTTGTCTTAGTCTCAAGACCTGAAGGAATATTCATGTACACTTCTTCTAAGTCACCATTGAGGAATTTTCATGGACATTTTTAATGTCCAGTTGATGAAGAGGCCAATCTCACTTAACAACTAATAACAAAACACGAATTGTGTTCAACTTGGCAACTAGAGCGAAGGTTTCTTAGTAGTCAATTCCATAGGATTGCGTAAATCCCTTAGCAACTAGCCGAGCTTTGTACCTGTCAATACTCCCATTTGCTTTGTACTTGACTTTGAAGATCCACTTACTTTGGAGCGGATTCTTTCCATTTGGAAGTTCTGCAAGCTCCCATGTCCCATTCTTTTCAAGAGCTCAGATCTCTTCCTCAATGGTTGTCTTCCATTCAAGCATTTGTAGGGCTTCTTGGATATTGTTGGGAAGCCGAATATCCATAAGACTAGTAACAAATGCCCAATAACCTAGTGACAAACTCTTATAGGAGATAAAGTTATAAATCACATGATTTATGCAAGATCTTACTCCTTTCCTTTTGGCAATTGGCAAATCGAGCTCATCATCTTTTGACTCATTAGGATTGGAATCAATGTTACCTGAGTGTGTCTTTTTTGGGACTGAATTCAGTTGTACTAGCCCGAGATGTGTTTGCTGCTCTATATCTTCTTAAAACTTCTTCTTTTTCCTTGAGCAGACAATGAACTCATTGCTATTGACATTCTGAGATCAGTTTGGGTGAAGAGGAGTACTTGGCTTGATGTTTATAAATTCAGTAGTTTGGAGTGGCAAACTTGGAGCAAGAGAGATAAGGTTAGAGTTGTGAATAATAACAGACTCAAGTGTGTGAGGTTTGGTCATGGTTTCTGTTTCCCAAAATTGGTATTCCTAAATTTTGTTCTCCCCTTAAATATCAGTTTTGGAGTAATAGGATTGATTTTCAACGAATGTCACATCCATGGAAGTGTAAAACTTTTTTGTGACCCTCAGATCAAGCTTACTTCAATGATGTTAGGGAATGTGAACAAAGGTTAAGCAACCAAATACCTTTAGTGGAATGAAGGAAATAAGCTGAGTCTTAGGGTATGATTTGAGAAAGACTTTGCACAGTGTTTGGAAACTCAAGACACGGGAAGACATTCTATTGATGGGATAGGCTGTAGGCTGTAGTAAGAACGGTTTCTCTCTAAAAATTCTTTAGGACATAGGAGGAGAGCATAAGGGCCCTTGCAACTTCTAACAACTGTCTATTTTTTCTCTCAACTATCCCATTTTGTTGAGGAGTATCAATGTAAGAACTTTGATGAACTATACCTTCTTTTAATAAGAATTCTCCTATGATAGAATTAAAACAGTCTCTTGCATTATTAGTTTTCAACACTTGTATTTTGGCATTAAACTGGATCTGGATCATGTTATAAAAATTTTTGAAAATTTGACCCACCTTTGATTTTTCTCTCATTAGGAACATCCAAGAAATTCTAGTATGATTATTTACAAAAGACACAAGCCATCTAATCCTTGTTATGTTCTTTAGCTTAGATGGCCGCAAACATCACCATGTATCATAGAAAAAGGATGAGATGGTTTATATGGTTGAATTGGATAAGGTTTGCGAACACGTTTGGATAATTAACAAATTTCACATTGAAAATCATTTGCACTTTTAGTGAATAATGATGGAAAAAGTTTTTTAAGATATAAGAAACTAGGATGTCCTAGATGATAGTGTCATAACATAAGATTACTATATTAGAACTAAAGACAGAAAGAGACCGTTTTTCACCAACTGTTGGTTGAGGGTGTCTTTCAATATAACCAGTCACTTTGAAGATATAGAGTCCCGGACACACCTCAGCATTGCCAGTCATCTTCCCCAAATTCAAATCCTAAAAAACACAATGATTTGGGAAAAATTTAGTTACATAGTTCTTTTCTTGAGTAAGTTTACTAATGGACAACAAATTGCAATCCAAGTTTGGAACCAAAAGAACAAAGTCCAGAGTTAAGTCCTTAAAGATGACAACAAAACCTGTACCAACCACCTTTGTGAGAGAACCATCATCTCTACGAATAGTATAATCCCCAAAATAAGGTGTATAATTTTGAAAATTTGTGGCATCTCTAGTCATGTGATTAGAAGTTTCTGAGTTAACAATCCAAGGACTCAAATTTTCCTTTTTTACTTTTAAGGCAATAAGAAAATTACCTTTTTGAGCTAAGGATCTGAACCCAATGATAGAATTGGAGGAATTTGCCCCCTATTGGAACTGATTGTACATTTTTTGCAACAATTGCAATTGCTCTTTGCCAAACGGATTGGAATTAGGTGGTGTTGGGTTATCCTCAGTAGTGACATGGTGTCCTCAGCTTTCGCTATCATTTTAAGGATGTGACGGCTTCCAATCTGTTAGTTTCCCATGGATTTTCCGACACGTGTCCTTGGTATGACCTGGTTTTCAGCAATGATCACACCAAGGTCTCCTTTTTCTTGGTCGATTGTCATTAAAAAGATTGGGAGGACCCCGTGTAACAAGGGTTGAACCCACAGTGACATGTTGGTTGGTTTGTGATCCCAACATGACTTTCTTTCTATTTTCTTCTTGGCGCACTTTTGAGGCAACTTCTAGAATGTTGGCCAAAGATTTAGTTCCCAATATTCTGCATCAAACTTCATCCAAATTTTTGTCTAGTCTTAATAAAAACTTGTAGATCCATTTCTTCTCAACAATCTTCTTGTATTTGATTGCATCTGTTGGGCAGTCCCATTTGGTGGTTTCAAACATGTTCAGTTGTTGTCAATAGCGAGTTAAAAGACCAAAATATTAAGTGACAAACAACTCACCTTAGCATAAATCATGGAGGATTCCTTCTATTTCAAATGCCTCTGTTGTGTTTCTATATCGGAATAAGTCTCCCTTGTTGCTTCCTAGATTTCTTATGCCGTTTCATAGAGTATAAAATTTTCCCTTATGTCATTATTCATCAAATTAATAAACAAAGACATAACCATATTATTCTCAGTTTTCCATCATTTGAATTTTAGATCTTCTTTCGTAGGTTGAGGCACTACACCAATAAGGTAGTCATCCTTCCCTCGACCACATATGAGCATCATGACTACGTGGGACCATTGAAGATAGTTTTGCCCATTCAGTTTGTGTCCAGTAATGAGGAGAGCAACACCATCTGGTCCTCCATTGTTGCTTGGAATAGGAGCTTTTTGAGTGGAGGTGATTTCTGAGGTTGACGAGTCCTTGGTGGTCATTCCATATTTGGTCGTGGACAAATTCAATGGTTCAAAATTAGCTCTAATACCATAAAGAAATTTGAGGGAGAAAAAAAAAAATTTTTTTTTTTTTAATTTTTCTCACAACTATCAAATTGATTCTTGCATCAATATTTATACATCAAATTGATTTTTGCATCAATATAATCCTTGATTTTCAGAGAAAATCTCTCATAAAATCAAGAAATAAAATTAGAATAGAAACAACCATACCACAGTTGTGCATACAGATGTGACATGACTCTAACACAATTATGTATACAGCTATACTTTCCGGATTTTCTTTGGATTTCCATAGGAAACCTTTACCACACTAGTGAACACATTGATTCCTATTCTAGCATTTGGTTAATGGTTAGAACACCTTTTGAGTAAGATCTTCTGTTTTGCCATCAAAAATGTGAAGCATAGAATTTGATGATTACACATGAACCAACACAACAATGTTACAAGGAAAAAATCCAATGAATCTCAAATTTATCAAAGCAACAACCAAATTGGATGAAGAACTAATCATAAGTTTCTAATACTCCAAAATAAGATTATCCTAAGAAATGAGAAGTTAATACTTGTGGAACTTGATAGGAAAGCTAATCACATTCTTCTTTGATATTAGAAGTTGTAGTAGAGCTTAGAAAAAAGAAATAAGTCTCTCCTCTTGAAATTTAGAAGGTGGAGTCTTTCAAGGAATGGAGTGACTATATATAGATTGAATCCTTCTTTTTAATTTAGTGACTCTATGGAAATGAATATATGGCTCACACAATTTAGAATTCATTTCTTAACCATGCTAATAAGGTTCCTATCAAAACCTGAGAATTTTTTATTTTTTTTTCATATCAAGACTTAAGATCAATTTAGACAACAATACTCTCACCAGTATCAACATAAGTTAGGATCTGACCGCAAGATTAAATTTTATGCTTGAATGCAAAGCCTTTGATAGCCTACCTAGGTCTCTCATTAGGGGAGAACCTAAAGTCTTGCGCTTTTTAGGATCCAGTGATTAATAGAATTTAAGAGATATTAGATGGATGGGAAAAGGCTTTTTGCGCATTAGGCAAAAGATTAACTCTAGTACAATTCTACTTATCTCACATTCCTAGCTATTTCCTCTCTTTTCAAGATTTTACCATCAATGGCGCCTAAGATTGAAAAATGGTAAAAGGTATTTCTATGGTTAAGGGTTAGGGATAGTAAGAGAGATCATCTCATTGGTTAGGATCTAATAAGAAAGCCTAAAGGGGAAAGGGGTTAAGTGTTTGGGAAAATTGTTCCAAGGAATTGAGCCCTCTAAGAGACATGACTTTTAAGGTTTACAAGTGGTCACATCGTTACTAATAGAAGACCATTGCACAAGTTTTTTAGGATTTCTCTAGACATACTTATTTCATGATGGGTGATGGGACAAGAATTCATTTTTGGGAAGAATTATTGTGAGGGGATCAAAAACTGTCTTCTCAATTTCCAGGTCTTTTCAGAGTTGTCACGGGTATCTACCTATCTCATTTATCCTTGGTATCTTTTCCCTTTTTCTTAGAATTTAAACTTTTGTTGTAACGTCACTAATTTGAAGATAAAGGATCTTGAAAGACTCATATCCTTTTTACACGTGTGTTACTTATCATCATCCATTTGAGATGTAAGAGCTTAATCATTATCTTCTTTAGGCTCATTTACATTAAAATCTTTCTTCTTAGACTTGTTTAATCCATTAGATCTAGTTTCTTTCTCTCCTATAGTTTTAAAAGGTAAAAGGTGCACCTAAAGCGAAGTCGAACCTAAGGCAAAGTTTCCTACAGCTTAGGCACAAGGCGCATACCTACATGAAGTAAAATGAAACTTAGGCATATCAATTACATAAAATATGATTCAAAATCTAATCCAATCAATAAAAAATTTTAGATTACAAATATTTACAAGAAGCATTTAATAAAAAAAGTAAGGGTATAATACACTTCACCTCCTCAACCTATCGTATGTTTTGCACATTTTCCCCTCAGGTTTAAAATCGAACAAATTGCCCTCCAAGCTTCTTAAATACCAACACTATGCCTTTTTTGTTGGACGGTGTTAGTTTAAATGGACGGAATTGTGTTGTGCATGTGACTTAATAAGTAAGGGTAGAATTGTAAATTGAATCACCAAAACAGAGCTCTCCCTCCTTATTCTTCTTTGTTTTTCCTCTGAAACCCTAAATCCTCAAACACCCACAAATCCTTTGAAACCCTAAATCATTAATAACAGATATTGATTATGCAAAAAAATTGTCCTTTTTCTATGTGGACTAAGGGGTGAATTTCATGGATAAAGGTTTGCACTATTTCATTGTAAATCTGAGAATTCCGTTGTGAATTGAAATTGAGCATATTAGGGTTTAAGGGTGAGAAAAAAAAGAAAAACAATTATCCATCCAGCAAGCAGAGAAGGAGGTTTATGAGAAGAGGAAATGGAAGAGGGGAAACAAGGAGTAATGGTGGTTGCTCAGAACCCAATTGCCTAGCTATAGGCATGGTTCAAGGATTTGGAGAATGGGTTCAGGGCGTGGTTGGCTAAGTAGTCTTTGCCTGTTGAAGCCGTCATTGTCACCATCACCAGCGCCACTCAAGGTGCCATCATTAGTGCTTTCATGGGCACTCTCACCAACAACGCTACTTCCGCTATTCCTAGTCGTCCCCCTTAAGCTAATCTCAGTCCCCAAGCCATGACTTCTTTCAAGCAAGCCCAAGTTCCTTTTTCTTTTCATTTCTTTCAATGGAATTCCCATTAATTTATTTTTTACTCGTTGTTGGGGAACCCTTTTTCTTGCTCGTCCATTAGGTTTTGTTTCCACGCAAAGGGAGTTTTCGTTTTTTATGCCCTTGGTTGCTGAGAAATTGAAGAAAAAGAGAAAGGATAAATGAAACCTTGTTATTTGTCTTTTTCATCATTTTTTTAGGTATTCTCAGTTAGGCATGTGACCAAGTGTAAATCTTTATAGTGAAACACCATTGGGTTCATTGTTTTCTGGTTTATCTAGACTCATATGAGACGAAGTTGTTCAAAAATCTAGTTGGCATTAAAGAATAAAGACAATCAATCAGAGTAGAGGAATTGTCCAACTGATGGAGATATTCATTGATATGTGACAATCGCTTCCATTGCCTATAGGCTCTTGCTAGGGGTCCATTGGTATAAGCTCGTAATTTTGTTGTTATGACTGGGGTTAATGCTAGCATATCAGATGTGATGAAGAGAATAAGAGGGAAGGAGGATGTTCAGTCTAGGTAAAATTTCTTAGTCCTATGATTTGCTATTTATTGTTGCAATTAATGTTCTTGAACTTTTAGTTTTCTTTTAATTGTTTTGCAAATATTGTAGGTGTTTGAGGATTTAGGGTTTTAGGAGAAGAACGAAGAAGAAGAAAGAGGGAGAGCTCTGTTTTGGTAATTCAATTTACAAATCTACCCTTATTTATTAAGTCACATGCATAACACATGACATTTCCACCAATCAAACTAACATTGTCCAACAAAAAAGGCACAGTGTTGATATTTAAGAAGCTTGGAGGGCAATTTGTTTGATTTTAAACCTAAAGGAGCAATGTGCAAAACACCTGATAGGTTAAGGGAATAAAGTCTATTAAACCCAAAAAGTAATGAAATTATATAAATTTTAATATAGAATTAGAAATTTTTAGAATAAAAGTGTTTAATAAGGAAGAGTAAAGTCGACAAGACATGCCTCTTCAATATAGCGCATGTCTTGGCAAGTGAGGCACTATGACTAAGGAGTGGTTGTTCCTTGACCCTAGGCATGCTTAAAGTGTGCCTTTTAAAACTATGTTCTCTCCTACTAAATTTATTTGGGAATCTGAAGTCCTATCTAAGGTTAAGGCCTTTGCTTAAGTTCTATCAACACTAATGACATGCTACATATGAAAAGACCATATAAAGCCCTTGATCTTGATTGTTGTATATTTTAAATGGGAATAGAGAGTCAATTGATCATTTGTAAAATTGTCTGTTGAGTCCAAGTTATGGCTTAGGTTATTCGGAGTAGTAATCTTGGATTGGGTACGTACTAGGAGTATATGTGATATGACTATCTCCTTTAGAGCTTAGTGTGACAAGATACTTCAAATGACCCTCCCCATGGGCTTAAATAGGAGGTGGGAAGCTTCTAGAGACCCCTGGAGACATCTACACTTAGCTAGAAAGTGGAAAAGTATAGAAGCTTCTAGAAAGGGCTAGAGATGTCCACACATCTCTAGACTTGGCTAAGAGAGCATTGGAATAGTGTGAGGTGTTCTAGAATCTTCCAAAGTCATCTTGTACATACCCTTGTACATAGACTAATGTAGGAGTTTCTAGATTACTCTTAAGTTGCAAGGAAGGTTCCAGAGATTTCCATTGGTGCCTATAAATAGGTGAAACCCTCATTTGGCCAAGGCACCACCCAAGAACCTAACCAACCAACCAAGTGAGTTCCAAAGCACTTGTAAAAGCTTCCTTTGAGCAATAAAGCTTCCATTCTTTAAGTGTTGCCTACTACGCTCTCTAAAGCTTCTAAGTCGGGTGCATTTTAGCAAGATCAAGAGTTTGGCTTGTCTAAGTGCCACACGAGCTTAGGAAAAGACAAAGTCCGTGACATTAGGAAGCACTACCAAGGCAAAGTTCAATGGTAAATTGCCTTTCTCATGGTGATTTAGATTGTGTGATGGGAAAGAAATGTCAGAATTTTTTTTAGGACAAGCAAAAGACTTTAGAGACACTATTAGATCTAATTCATTTCTATTCCTCTTTCTGGACCTCTTGTACCACAACCTTTAAGAGACCTCCTCTCAATATCGTTAAACTTGATTAGCATGTGATGTGTAGATAAAAAGGGGTTAGATAGCAAGGAGAGGAGTATTGATTCAATTTCTTTTTAAAGGAGATATATTAACCCTCATGGGGTGATGAGATGCTTTATTTTGCATATCTTCATGTGAGACTACTATGATGTACAAATCTTCTTTGCGTATTGGAGGAGGTTTAATCATTTACTTTTTTATCATTTTTTATTTTTTATTTTTTGTGAGTTTGGGGATGATTCCCCATCCTTCACATGCATCTTTATCCATATAATGCATATTTTGTTTATGATAAAAAAAAAATAATAATAACCGGGTATTGGAGCTTATTGAGAGGGAAGTAAGAGCTTTTTCAGTTTCTCGTTGGTTCAAAAACTATGAGGGTAACTTTGTTTAGATGTTCACAAGGGTCTATAGTCCAGTTTTGAATCAAGAGAGGGAGAATTTCTGGAATAAATTGACTGATATTAGAAGTCTTTGGAATGATTCTCGATGTGTGGGAGGGGACTTCAATGTCGTGAGATATCCTAGGTAAAGGAGGAATTGCCACAGAAGTTCAACTTCTATGAGGCACTTTTTAGAGGTTGTTAAGGATCTAGAGCTAAAAGATCTCCTTTATCCAGTGGATCTTTTACTTAGTGTGGAGGGTTAAATAATAGGTTAGCTTCTAGTTTGGACCATTTTCTTATTTTTAAAGATTTGGAAGAATCAATTCAGCAACTTGTTCCAAAGCATTCTTCGAAAACCAGTCTCAAATCATGCCCTTATCCTGCTTGATAGTGAAGGGATAAGGAAAGCAAAAACCTTTTAGATTTGAAAACATGTGGTTGAAAAGGAAAGGATTCAAAGAGCTTATCAGGAACTAAAGAGGGTGTTATAGTGTACAAGGTTCGTTTAGTCACATTTTGGTGGTTTAGCTTAAAGCTTTGAAGCAAGATCTTAAATTCTGGAAAAAGGAGGTCTTTGGTAATGTCTCTACTAAGAAGCTAGCTGCCTTGTCACAATTAGATTATGGGATGAAAAGGAAAGGAAAAGGTCTCTCACTGTAGAGGAAAAGGAGGTTAAAAGGGGGTAGTGGAGGATTTTAAAAAATGGGCAGTGATAGAGGAAATCTCTTGAGAGACAAAAACCAAGAGAACTTCAGCAAAAAAGGGAGATAAGAACTAATTTTTTCACAAAATGGTCAATACACGACAAAGAAGAAAGTGAATGGTGAAATGTTAATCGAGTAAGTTGACATTAAAAAAGTTGTGGCAAATGCTTTTTGCATGATTCTATTTGAGTTAAGCGAGTGGAGGCCGAGCATTAGTGGCTTAGCGTTTGATTCATTGGCTAGTGTTGATTCAAAAGCTTTAAAGATCCCCTTCTCCGAAGAGGAGGTCCTTACTACTTGATCTAGCTTAAGTGGGGATAAAGCCCCTGGTTCAGATGGCTTTTTTATGGTCTTCTGATAATTTTGTTAGGATTTTGTGAAAAGGGAGATGATGTGGTTTTTTCATGGAATTCCATGATTTAGGGTCCTTTTAAAGGAGTTCAAATCCAACGTTTATAGCATTGGTTCCAAAGAAAAGGGGTGTAAAAGACCTAAAGGACTTTAGACCAATTAGCTTGGTAGGAAGTTTATAAAAGCTTCTAACAAAGGTCTTGGCCAATAGACTTAGAAAAGTAGTGAATGAATTAATCTCAGATTTCCAACATGCCTTTGTGGAGGAGAGACAAATTTTAGATGCTATTTTGATAGCAAATGAGGCCATTGATTCTAGACTTAAAGGCAACTCAAGATGAATTATTTATAAGCTTGATATTGAATACGACCATATAAATTGGAGTTCTGTTTTTGCGGTATTGGATAAACTGGGTTTTGGCTCCTAGTGGATTAGTTGGATTAGATGGTGCATCTCTATAGTACGTTTATCAATGGATCCCCATCAAGTTTCTTTCAAAACTCTAAGGGTTTGAGACAAGGAGATCCTTTGTCCCCTTATCAATTCATCATGACAAGAGAGGCTTTTTCCCGCATCCTTATAAAGGCAAAGGAGAAAGGGAGGGAGGGAGGGAGGGAGGGAGGGAGGGAGAGAAGGTTTACTGAAGGCCTTTTAGTTAGGGGAAGAGTTAAGAGTAGGGGTGGAGGTCTTCCATTTGTTATTTGCAAATGATACCCTCATTCTTTGTGATGCTAATAAGGAAAACATAAAGTACCTAAGTTGGGTTTTTATGTGGTTTGAGGCTATATCAAGGCTAAAGATCAACTTGGAGAAAAGTGAGGTGATCTCTAATGGGGATGTCTCAAATATGGAGGATCTTGTTAAGGCTTTAGGTTGAAAGGTGGATGTTCTCCCAACCAACTATTTAAGCCTTCCATTAGGAGCCCCTTTCTGTTTGGGAAGGGATGAAAGAAAGATTCCAGAAAATGCTTGCAATGTGGAAGAGAGAGTATATTTCAAAAGGTGGAAGGCAAACTCATGAAGAGTACTTTGTCCAACTTGTCAATTTATTTCATATCCCTTTTTGTCATCCTTAAGGGGGTAGTTGTTAGATTGAAAAAGATTCAAAGGCACTTTAGGGGGGTGGGGCTTTGGAACAAAAGTCACATCTAGTGAATTGGTTTATTGTTGGCATGGAAAAATAAAAAGAGGGCTTGGGTATTAAAAATTTATTCACCTTTACTAAGGCTCTTCTAAGAAAATGGTCTTGGAGATTGTGAGTGAAAGGAATCCTCTTAGGAAATGGGTAATTGTAGGCAATTATGGGCAAGAAGTAGGGGGGTGGTACACTAAAAAGGTTAGAGAGGGGCATGAAGTGGGGGTATGAAAGGCAAATAGAAGTAGTTGAGAGGCTTTCAAGGATAAAACAAGTTTTAATGTTGATTTTGAAAACAAGGTGAAGTTTCGAAAGGATAAGTGGTGTAAGGACATGCCTTTGAAGGAGTCCTTCCTGAAACTCTATTCTATAGCCTCTTCAAAAAATGCTTAGGTGGTTGATGTTTGGACGGTGGTAGCTAGAATCCTAGGTTATAAGGCAGTTTCATGATTGCGAAATAGAAGTCTTTCTTACGATGTTGTATGAACACTCCATTAGTTTAGACACTACTGAAGATATTATGGTGTGGTTAGTTACAAAGAATAGAAACTTTTTAGTTAAATCCTTCTATTCCTCTTTAGCAAATAGGAAAGCACGGTCGTTCTCTTATGGCACAATATGGAATTCCTAGTTGCCATCAAGAATTAGCTTCTTTGTTTAGGAAGCAACTTATGGCAAGATTTTGACTTTGGATCAACTCAAAGGGAGGGATTAGAGGATTCCTAATTAATGACATATGTGCAAAGCAAAAGTAGAAATGGGTAACCATATTCTCCTTCATTACTCAAAAGCACGTATTTTGTGGCAATTGATTTATGATCTTTTTGGTGTAGAGTGGGTGATGCACGATTTAGTTAAGGTGTTCTCTTGAGCTAGCACAAGTCCTTTGTTGAAAAAACAGAAAAAAAAGCTTGGAAGGTTTCTCCATTGTGCTTGTTTTAGACCATTTGGAGGGAGAGAAATAAGAGAGCTTTTGATAATTATGAAATCATGGACTGAACAATTAAAAATTCTTCCTTATATCTTTTTTGGAATTGGGTTAGCATGTATATGAGGAATGTTTCTTTTTTATTGGTAGACTTTGTGCATTGGTTAGGCTCTATGTAGGGCACAGTTGCTGATTTTTGTCTTCACACCATTTTTTAGTCTTTTGGTTGCACTGTATACATTGTGTATATCTTCTAGTTTTTGCATTTTATACAATCTTTACTTATCTATCAAAATAATAGTAATAAAATAAAATAAATAGAAAACCTGTGTTTTTACTTGTGGACCATGGATATCCCACCCTCACCATGGGACTTATCCCATAAACAAGAGATAAACATGGGCATAGATAACTCATCCTTCTTATCCAGTCTAAAAGTGAAACAAATATAGGAATAGGATTTAGATATCCTGTCTTTGTCCTTATCCTACAAACCAAATATGGCCATTAGGTACAGTGGACTGATAATTGAGCCAGCATCTCAACCAACAGAATCCACCAAAACTTGTTCAATCAAGGAAAGACTTCTTCCATAATAGAAGCCAATACAAAATAATGTTTGCAGAAGAGATTTTCAATGGGAAGGCCAAAATAATGCAAATTATAGAAACGACACCTGAAACAAAATTTCTCCAATAAAGAAAAAAGTTACAATGGAATTAAAACAACATAGTGTAACAAGTCCACATAAAAACTTCAAAAGATGAAGAAACAACCATGTATCCAGAATAATTTTAAATTGCTCAAATCAGGTGAGTATTACAGTCATAAACTTAGATGGTTTATTGCATGGGCTTATGACCATATATGAAAAATAAAATCCAATTAACCTATGAAGGGCCTTTTTGAACAAAACCAGCCTTTATATAATGTACACATGCACACATCTAAAATAATCCAAATCATTCCTATTTGAATTGTTTTATGTTTTGGGTCACCAGCAGTCACTCAGATACCCCCTTCCCTACACATATGCATGCCAAATATCATCTGGATTGGATATCAGTGCATTCCAAGACTGGGGCAGCTCTCAATTCCCAATCAACTTGGTATTTGGCATACATGACACATAGAAGATGCATATGCAAAATCCAACAGATGCACTTCAACATGGAACCCTGACTGGGTGTAATTTGACGTGTATAATTTCACTTAGAAGGAAAATAGACACATTTGAAAACCTACTCAAGAATCAAGTATGATGAAGAAAGTCACTGAAGAATATGAAAAACAAAGTCACTACAAGAGAGAAAACATTACGTTGGGTACCAGTATAGCTGCAGTCTATGATAAAGTACTGCAGTATGCCCATCAACCTCCTCTACTAAGCTACCATACTGGAAACTGCAATCCCACCTACACAAGAAGGAATTAGAGATCAAATTTAACATGAGAAATCTAGTAACTGTAATACTCATTAAAAAGAAATAGAGTATCATAAATATAAGGGTGATTATAAGGAGCAGTTCAGTTGCAATGATGAGTATAATCAAGAGGAAGGGTCTTGTTGTTCTGTGGTGCATGGTATATTAGGTGGCACTTATTTGGAGTTTGCTTGATATAGGGTTTTAGTCCTGTTGTATTTTTCCTTTATTGCAAGACCTTTTATCTTCTTTGTAAACCTTTTCTTTACCCATAAAATGTATGCTTCCTATGTAAAAATAAATAAAAAATAAAAATCCTAGAGGGCCTATCAACACTTCCAGAGTTTGAAAACTGATTAGAGAATATCCACAAAGTGTACTTCAACTATTACTTTGCTCACTTTGCAGGGAAATTAATTTCCAATACTTTGTTGGTAGATGTGAAAACAGTGGCATTCACAGAAGCAAAGGAGTCCCTAGGAAGTCTTAGACCAACAGAAGATAACACAGGTAACACAATTCATGGAATCCAGAGCCAGGAATGTCTTAATTGCAAAGACCTAATCATTTGGTCAAATTGTACAGTGCTGTTAATGGACATGGCACACAGAAGTTCGAAGATTTAGTCTACCAAGTTATGGAATGGATGAAGGATGCAGGAACCTGAAGCTAAAACATTGATGATAACATGACGTTCAGCTCCGTACATGAAGCAGGAAATTTTTACCCCTTTCAGAGTTTTTTTACTATGTATACTGGTATCAACTCTACTTAAGGATCTCTCGTCCTCATACTTTCTTTTATTTAATTAACAATATCTTCACTTTCATTATCCTCCCTAGAAAAAAGTTGAAATAAACAAGAGCCAAGAGAAAATTAAAGCTACAGAGATGATGGTAAAAGGCACAGACAACTGCTGAGTCATAAAATGTCAGATGACCAGACAAAAAAACACTCAAATAAAAGATTTATGGGGGAGTGATTTTAACGGTTTCACATATTCTTCCTCATATGTTTTATTGCTCAACTAGGAGAAACATAATATGTGTGTGTGTGTGTGGTCAATGGGGAGATATGGATTGAGAACGCAGCTGAAGCATAGATATCTTGACTGCAAAAAGGCCATCCCTGTCCCAACTGCCTTCTGCCACAGACAGCTTGAATTCTGATGTCACCAACTCATAGGAAACTTTGTTTGCTAAAAGATGATCATGTTATTACAGAGGATTAGGCAGCTGCAAACAGTTGCACCTGCCAGTATCTAGTTTACCAATCAACTGGCAGAAACAAAAATACTACCAGAAAAAGAAGGGTCACCATCTCAGTGTACCACCCCCCTAGTGGAGTCACCACAAATGTTTATATCAGGATCATATCTATAAGATGTCAATCACATAGAACGTCAAGAGTTTGAAAGGAAAATATAGAGACCAGGGGGGATTGGAGAGAATGACAATCGGATCAAGGAGAGAACTCTAGGAGAGCAAGAATCTCATTTTTGTTTTCTTTAGCAGGAAATAAACTCTTTTTATGGTACACCAAAATACTAGCTCTCACATTAATTAATCATGGATGAAATAGAAGCTTCTAGAGGTGACATATGTAACAAAGAGACAATGATCCTCCTCCCTCTCATTTTGATTGAGATTCGATGATATCAATCCCACTTCAACAAGCCTTGGACTCTAAAATTAAACCAAGACCCTCAAACCAGTCCCAGAGTGGTTGGTGGTCGGAAAGTCAACTCCACCAGTGAGATGAACCAAGTTCATTTTGAAACACCTAGAAAGCTGCTCATGACTCAAATAGGCACGTTAGTATCAGGGCGCTTTGTCAAAGTTGGCATCTTGCCACCTTTGAGAGGGGTATAACAGATCATCTAGCTATAAGCAAGGATGAAAATATCCACAATGTTTCTAATATTTCCAACAAAATTTTCAAAACTTAGGGGTACCAAAATCAAAAGAACGGTATTAGTATATCATTGATATTCTTACTATCCTTGTAATGACCAGGTATTTTTAGGCCACATTGGAATTTCAAGTTTGAAAATTCTTCTTTTTAGTGATGGTTGAAAAGTCAAAACAGGCAAATTGAAGACGCAAGTCAAATTTGGATTGACGAAATTCAAAGGATTTTTGTGGTCAACCAATTGAGTTGAATTTTTTGTCACATCAGTTTTTTAGTAGGAAATTCCTTAGGATTGTAGAAATCGAGATTTTCTAAAAAAAAAAAAAAAATCAGAAACAAAAATAAATTACACTAATTAAAAATTAAATTAGATTAACTTAATTAATAATAAATTATCGAAAAAAATAAAATATTTGTATTGGTGTTTGACAATTTATTAGTGAAGTGTAGAAAAAAAAAATTGAATGAAAAATGAATTAAGAAAAGAAAAGGAAAAAAAAAAAGTAAATTAATAATATATATATATATATATATATATATATATATATATATATATATATATATATTTATGATATATTTGGGTTAGGTTGACTGCCACATTTAGTGGCTCACTTAAATAGGAAAGAAAAAGGGTGAAGAAAGAGAAAAGAATTAGAAAGTGGGACATGAAAGGAAAAAAAAGTGACAGAAAGGGGGGGAGGGGGGGTGGTAACTGGAAGTGGACAGTGCAGTTACTTTTCGATTGGCCATTTAAACGGCCAAGCTACGTCCGTTTCACATGAGATTTTAGGGGAACATTCTACTCAACACAAGGAACATTCTTACACTGTTGGATTTCGTTTTTGATTGTTAGATCTGTGGTAGGGTGTTTTAACCCAAAAACTTTTATTTAATGCCCTTTTCTTGAAGAAAATTATAGATCTTGTTGTTGGGAATTAAATAAGAATATTTGTGATTAGAGAAATTTTATTGGGTGATTTAGGAATTTTCTTTGAAATTTTTTTTATGATGAGATTATTTAACTGTGGAAAAATGATAGTGTTTGGTTATTAAAATTAATGGGATTGTTGAGAATAAGTAAAATTATGGTATAAATTATGTTTTATTGATATTTAGATTATTGAGAATTTATTAGGATGTTGTTGGTAATTTAACTGTGGAAAATGATAGTGTTTGGTTATTAAAATTAATGGGATTGTTGAGGATAAGTAAAATTATCGTATAAATTATATTTTATTGATATTTGGATTATTGAGAATTTATTGGGATCTTGTTGGTAATTTAATTGTGGAAAATGATAGTGTTTGGTTATTAGAATTAATGGGATTGTTAAGGATAAGTTAAATTATGGTATAAATTATGAATTATTGATATTTGGACTAGTGGGAATTTTCTTTGATATTTGTGGATGATGATATGTAATTTCATTGCATTCCATATGCATCATAATTGTGTGAAGGAAAATAAAAAATGTTGAAAGGTTGCATGAAATGGAAAAAATAAATAAATAAATAATAAAATGATGAAGAAAAATAAAGGCCTATGAGAGGCAAATTAAGAAGGGAGTTAGATCCCTGGGGTAAAAGACCCAAAAATTTACCCCGGGAAGACTCCAAATGGAGAGTGTATTTGGGTACAGATACGTATCCTTCGATGAAAGCCCGAGAATAACAGTGCATTGTGTAATTGCGTGTCACATCCCCATATGCATTTTACTTAATTGTTGAAGCGTTGTAATTAGAGTAAATGAAATGTTTTAGTTGTTGACTCTATGGTTGAATATTTATTTGGTATATCTTTGAACCTTAGTAATATAAATTAACCTCCTTAGGTGCAAGGTACCCTACTGAGCAATGTGAAAATGTTCACCCCTTCTTTCTTAAAACTTTTAGATACAGATATAGCTCCTGAGAATCAACAGATAGAGCAAGGAGGACCTCATAATGCCCTAGGAGATTTTGGAGTTGCTCAGGGGATTGTAGTATAGTGGTTATGTTGGTTTATTTTGGAATTTGTATTAGCAAACTTTGAAACTATATATTTGTAATGAGACTTTATTTTGATTAACTTGCTCAGTTGTGAACTCTTATTTTAGACTTTAATGATAATTACTATCTCTTGTTGCTCTTGAGTATTGGTTTGTATATTGAGGAGTTGGAACTTTAGTTGGAGGAATTATTATGGTGAATTATTCCTAGAAAAAAAAATTCAGGGTGTTTTGGTTTACTGTCAGCTTAGACTAGGAGAAAACCTTAAGGTCAAACCTTTGACTTGGGGTCATAGGTCAAGTTTTGGGTTGCCCAGAATTTGGGTCGTGACAACAAGGTATCAGAGCCAAGGTTGCAATAATACCTTGGGATCAATGTTTATTTGTGTTTGTGTGTATTGTTATGCTTATGATTTGTTGTATGTAATTAGTTAATGAGCTGATTCTTAATTTATTTATTTAATTGCTTATTCTTGGTGTTTGAAAAATTTTGCTATGGTGCTCGTTGATGATAGTAAGAAGTGTATGGTGTTAATTATGTTGAATTATGTTTTATGATTGTATGAAAATGAAGGTTTTTAATAGTTATTGATGTTGCTAAATTGTTATATGTGAATTTATTTTGCTCACTTTGGAAGTGTGATTGGATTAGGGCTTGTTGGGATTTGAAATGGCAGGAAGGTCAAGAAGAGGAAGGACTGAAAGAAATGATGAGCTAGAGTAAGTAAGGGAGGAGCTCTGGGAAGTTAGAAGGGAACTGCGGGAGACCACTCAATTAATGAGAGGTTAGGGTTCCAGGGGGTCGAAGGGTACCCAAGGCCAGGACAATTCTGACCACTCCCAAAGGAGGAGCCGCTCTGCTAGGCCAGTAATGAGCTAGATGGAGGCAATGAAGAGGTTTATGGTGATGCAACCTCCCTCTTTTAATGGAGAACCAAATACTGAAGCAACAAAACACTAGATGAGGTGTATGAAGAGAATTTTGGTGGGGTTGGACATACTCGAGGAGAGGAGGGTTAGCCTGGCAGCATACATGCTAGTGGACAAATCGGATATTTGGTGGGAATCAATGAAGAGGGTGTATGACACCGATGTCATGACTTGGGAGAAATTTGAAAAGCTCTTTTTGGATAAATAATTTGGAGAGGTGGCCAAGCATGCCAAGAGAGTGGAATTTAAGCACCTCATCCAAGGGACTATGACAGTGTTGGAATATGAATCCCGTTTTTCTGAGTTATTTAGATTTGCTATGGGGATGATTAGTGAAGAAGGAGAGAAGGTAAGAAAATTCCAACAGGGGTTGAGGCCCACTATCAAAAATAAAGTGGTGCCACTAGCTATAAGAGACTACTCTGAGTTGGTTAAAAGAGCCTTGTTGGTAAAGCAAGACATAGAGGACACAAATCAAATTCGGGAACAAAGAGGAGATAGAAAAGGGAAACAAAAAGTAGGTGGAAGTTCCCAGAGGAGACCTCAAAATCAGCAACAAAGGCAGCGAGCCTAACAGTATGAGTGGCATTCTTCTTTCTATGTTGGAAGTAAGTAGGGTGCTCAGAGGGCGACCACTACCAGAGTATGTTATGGTTACGAAGAAGGAGATCATTTGTGGAGGGCTTGCCCATTACGGGGCGCACCACAAGGAGGCCCTCAACAGCAACCAACTTTACCATTTTAGCTTCCTCAGTTTCATTTGTCTTACTATCAGGCACCCCAATTACCCCAACAATGCAGGGAGCCCGGACAGCTACTATGAGTAGTCAAACTCGATCCTTTCAGGGGTCGAGTGCAAAAGGCAGGCAGCAACTAGGGTTTTCGCCCTAACCCTAACAGAACCAGGGGATGATGCCCTTTTGGTAGAAGGTATGATTTTGGTCTATAGTACTTGGGTGCGTGTTTTGTTTAATACTGGTGCAACTCATTCTTTTTTTATCTCTACATTTTGTGCTAATGCGTTGGGTTTGAAAACGGAAAGGGTAAAAAATCTATTACTTATCGAATCCCCTATGGGTACAAATTCTAAAGTTGATAGAATATGCAAGGGGTGCGTTATTACCTTGGTGGATATGGCACTTAAGGTGGACTTGAGGATTTTGGATATGACTGGATATGATGTTTTGTTAGGAATGGATTGGTTAGCAGTGTATAGAGCACTTAGTGATTGTCATCGCCGTGGGATAATATTTTGTTTGCCGGATGGATTTGAGATTTGTTTTGTTGGAGGGAAGTATGTTAGTTTGCCTTTTTCACAGTCCGATCCGTGCTATCAGTATGCATTGAAGAAGGGATCAATAAATTTCCTAGCTTGCCTTCATAGCAAGGAAAAAGCCCAGAAGGACATCACAAAAATTCTAGTGGTGAGGAAGTTGCAAGATGTATTTCCAAATGAGCTACCAAGTTTACCACCACATAAAGAATTTGATTTCTCTATTGAAGTGTATCCAGGAACGGATCATATTTCAATAGCCCCCTATAGGATGGCCCCGCTTGAGTTGAAGGAGTTGAAAACTTAGTTGGAGGAATTGTTGAGTAAGGGTTTTATTTGTCCAAGTACATCGCCATGGGGAGCCCCAGTGTTGCTTGTGAAGAAAAAGGATGACACATTGAGGTTGTGTATTGACTATAGGAAGTTGAATAGGTATACTGTGAAGAATAAGCATCATCTTCCAAGGATAGATGATTTATTTGATCAATTGAAGGGTGCAAAGTATTTTAGTGAGATTGACTTAAGAACTGGGTACCATCAACTGAGGGTTAGAGAAGAAGATGTCCCCAAGACTGCTTTTAGAACGAGATATGGGCATTATGAATTTTTAGTCATGCCTTTTGGGTTAACTAATGCCCTTGTTGCTTTTATGGATTTGATGAACAAAATATTTCATGCTTACTTGGATCAGTTTGTGATTGTCTTTGTGGATGATATCTTGATTTACTCAAGGAGTTTGGAGGAGCATAAGCAACATTTGGTGACCACCCTTAGAACCTTAAGAAGACACCAGTTGAATGAGAAGTTGGACAAAAGAGAGCTTTATGTCACAAGATGCTTCAAATGACCCTCCTCATGGGGCTTATATAGGAGGAAAGAAGCTTCTGGAGACTCCTGGAACCATCTACACTAAGCCATTGGTGGGAAGAGTGTGGAAGGTTCTAGAGATGCCTAGAGATGTCCACACATCTCTACATTATGGTGGAAGGCATGAGAGGAGTCCAAGGCTTTCTAGAGAATTCTAGAGATCTCTTGTACATAGGGTTGTACATAGAATTGTGTAGGGTATTCTAAAATCTTCTTGATTTGTAAGGAACCCTCCAAGGTTCTAGAGAGTTCCATTAGTGCCTATAAATAAGTGAAGGTCTCATTTGGCCAAGGTAGCACCCAAATCACTTCCTAACCAAGCAAGTGAGTTTCCAAGCATTGTATAGCTTCCTTTGAAAGTAATAAAGCTTCCATTCTTTAAGAGTCGCCTACTACGCCTTCTAAAACTCCCGAGTCGCGAGCGTCTTAGCAGAACAAGCTAAGACTTGATTTGTCTAAGTGCTGCACGAGCTTAGGAAAAGACTAAGTCCGTGACATTTAGCTTACTAAAGTGAATTTCTTAGGCCATGTGGTTTCTGAAACAAGAATAGCAATGGATCATTCCAAGATGGAAGTTATGCAGGAGTGACAAAGGCCTATTAATGTATTTGAGGTTAGGAGTTTCTTGGGTTTGGTTGGATACTATAGGACGTTTGTGGAAGACTTCTCTAGAATTGCAACACCAATGACTCGATTGACTAGAAAAGGGGTGAAATTCGAATGGAATGAGGAGTGTGAGAATGCTTTTTAGGAGTTAAAGCGGAAATTAACCGTTGCACCAATGTTAACTACTCCTATTAGTGGAGAGTTGTTTACAGTTTATTGTGATGATTCTACAGTGAGGTTAGGGTGCATGTTAATGTAGCAAGGCAAAGTGTTAGCTTATGCCTCAAGGCAATTAAAGCCACATGAACAGAACTATTCAACACATGATTTGGAGCTTGCAACAATGGTGTTTGCCCTTAAGACTTGGAGACACTATTTGTATGGAGAGAAGTTTGAAGTGTACTATGACCATAAGAGTTTGAAATACATTTTCACTCAAAAGGATTTGAATTCTGAGCAGAGGAGATGGATGGAGACATTGAAAGATTATGATTTTGCTCTTCACTACCATCCTAGGAAGGCATATGTTGTAGCAAATGTCCTGAGTAGGAAGCATTATAGTCGATTGTCTAGCTTATGGTTGAGAAAGTTTGAGATACATGCAATTATTGAGGATTTTGAGCTATGTCTTGGTTGGGAAGGACAAGGTCCATGCTTGTACAGTATATCGGCTAAACCAATGATTATCCAAAGAATAGTGGAGGTCCAAGTTCATGATGAGTTTTTAGAAAAGGTTAAAGTCCAATTGGTAGAAGGTGAAATAGATGAAAATTGGTCTATGCAGGTAGATGGGAGCGGGAGATTTAAAGGAAGATTGTGTGTTCCAAGGGATGTGGAGTTGAGTAATGAACTTCTAGCAGATTCTCATAGAGCAAAGTATACCATTCACCTTGGGAATACCAAAATGTTTCAAGACTTACAGAGACAATTTTGGTGGAGTGGGATGAAGAGAGAAATTGCTCAGTATGTACCCAATTGTCAGTTTTGTCAACAAGTGAAAGCTGGGCACCAGAGGCCTATAGGGTTGTTGCAACCTTTACCTATACCTGAGTGGAAGTGGGATCATGTCACTATGGACTTCGTGATAGGGTTGCCAAGAACTAGAAGCAAGAAAAATGGAGTTTGGGTGATTGTGGACCGTCTTACTAAGTCAGCTCATTGTCACAGGATGCTTCAAATGACCCTCCCCATGGGCTTATATAGGAGGAGGGAAGCTTCTGGAGACTCCTAGAGCTATCTACACTAAGTCATTGGTGGGAAGAGTGTGGAAGGTTCTAGAAATGCCTAGAGATGTCCACACATCTCTACACTATGGAGGAAGGCATGGGAGGAGTCCAAGGCTTTCTAGAGACTTCTAGGAATCTCTTGTATATTCTTGTACATAAGGTTGTACATAGAATAGGGTAGGATGTTCTGGAATATTCTTGATTTGTAAGGAACCCTCCAAGGTTCCAGAGAGTTCCCTTGGTGCCTATAAATAGGTGAGGGCCTCATTTGGCCAAGGGACCACCCAAATCACTTCCTAACCAAGCAAGTGAGCATCAAAGCACTTGTAAAGGCTTTCTTGAGTAATAAAGCTTCCATTCTTTAAGGAGTTGCCTAACAAGCTTCTTAAGCTTTCGAGTCGCGAGTGTCTTAGCCTAGCAAGCTAAGCATTGAAGGAGCAAGGCTGACTTAGCAAGATCAAGCGTCTTGGCTTGTCTAAGTGCCGCACGAGCTTAGTGAACAACTAAGTCCGTGACAAGTGGTATCAGAGCGCGGTTACTAGGTAGGCATAACAAAAGAAGCATGTCGGGCTCTAACATGGAGGAGAGTAGCGAGCAAACCCGTGGGAGGGAGACCGAGCCTACTGCACGGGGCAGGGGCAAGAAGGATAAATCTCGTGATGCCGTTGCCAACATGGAGGCAAGGTTAGCCAAGGTGGAGCTAGCCATGGCGGACACTCGGGAGAGGTTGGACTTGATCGAGCAAGGCATGGAGAAGGGCTTAGAGGATCTAAGGGAGCAGATCCAAGACCTTCGTGAGGGGGTGCAAGTCTCACAAGTTCAGCCAGTGTCACACGAGGAGTTCATGTCCTTCCAAGGAAAGGTCTTGAGCATGCTTGCTAGCATGGAGTCAAGGATAGAGGCCTTGGCCACTCGAATGGAGTCCCGAGACCAGGAAGTTAGGCAGGAGTTGGCCATCTACAAGGCCGCTGTGTCGGCACGGGTCATGGCCACACATGAGGCATCTAGGGTGGAGGTGCCGAAGCCACATGGGTTTAGTGGCAAAAGGGATGCCAAGGAGTTGGACAACTTCTTATGGCATATGGAGCGATACTTCGAGGCTATCGCATTGACGGATGAGGCGGCTAAGGTAAGAACTGCGACCCTCTACCTTACTGACACAGCTACTCTATGGTGGCGTCGAAGGTTTGCCGATATGGAGAAAGGCATTTGCACCATAGAGACGTGGGAGGACTTCAAGAGGGAGATCAAGAGGCAGTTCTACCCCGAGGACGTGGCTTACCTGGCTAGGAAAAACATGAGGCGTCTCAAGCACACAGGCTCAATACGCGACTATGTCAAAGAATTCTCTTCACTCATGCTTGAGATTCCTAACATGACTGAGGAGGAGTTGTTATTCAACTTCATGGATAACCTGCAAGGGTGGGCCGAGCAGGAATTAAGACGCCGAGGTGTTCAAGACTTAGCCATTGCCATGGCAGTAGCAGAGTCTTTAACGGATTATAAAAGGGAAGACTCCCCCAAGGTTGAGTCTTGGGAGGATAGCCACGCCATGGGTGGAGGAGACGAGGCTTCAAGGGACCACAATGCTCCTAAAAAGGGATCAGGCAAGATGCCTAACGTCCGAGAAGGAAGGGGTAAGGCGGAAAGGAAGGAGTTCACGCCTAAAACCAAATGCTTCCTATGTGACGGTCCACATTGGGCACGGGATTGCCCAAAGAGGAAGGCGCTTAGTGCCATGATCAAGGAGAGGGAGCAGGAGGACGAAGCACATATGGGCTCAATGCAGCTACTAGGTGCCCTCCAATTTAACCCAAAGCCTAGTACGCCTAAGACCTCCTTACTAGCAGGGGTGCAAGTAAAGGAGGATAAAGGGGAGCGAGCTGAGGTAGCTCTCACACACATGGAAGAGGTCACCAAGGGAAAGGTGAACTCAATGAGTAAGAGGAAGCAGCACTCTAAGCATCGAAAGCACACGGGTCTGCATCCATCTGGAGCCTCACGAGAGAAGGAGGTGAAGAATATCCTGGCTGAACGGGTCACCAGGAGACAAGGGGTCCCTCCTGTGATAGAGTATCTAGTCCGGTGGAAAGGACTACCTAAGAGGCAGGTAAGCTGGGAACATGTAGATGCCTTGAGAAAGTTCTGGAAACACATCGAGAGGTTTCAGAATGAGGCAACGACGAGGACGTCGACGGCATCGGTGGGGGAGAGTGTCACAGGATGCTTCAAATGACCCTCCCCATGGGCTTATATAGGAGGAGGGAAGCTTCTGGAGACTCCTAGAGCCATCTACACTAAGTCATTGGTGGGAAGAGTGTGGAAGGTTCTAGAAATGCCTAGAGATGTCCACACATCTCTACACTATGGAGGAAGGCATGGGAGGAGTCCAAGGCTTTCTAGAGACTTCTAGGAATCTCTTGTATATTCTTGTACATAAGGTTGTACATAGAATAGGGTAGGATGTTCTGGAATATTCTTGATTTGTAAGGAACCCTCCAAGGTTCCAGAGAGTTCCCTTGGTGCCTATAAATAGGTGAGGGCCTCATTTGGCCAAGGGACCACCCAAATCACTTCCTAACCAAGCAAGTGAGCATCAAAGCACTTGTAAAGGCTTTCTTGAGTAATAAAGCTTCCATTCTTTAAGGAGTTGCCTACCAAGCTTCTTAAGCTTTCGAGTCGCGAGTGTCTTAGCCTAGCAAGCTAAGCATTGAAGGAGCAAGGCTGACTTAGCAAGATCAAGCGTCTTGGCTTGTCTAAGTGCTGCACGAGCTTAGTGAACGACTAAGTCCGTGACATCATTTTCTAGCCATGAAGACTACTAACTCCATGAACTCTCTGGCTAAATTGTATGTACAGGAGATTGTGAGGCTACATGGAATACCATTGTCTATAGTGTCTGACAGGGATCTTAAGTTTACTTACTAGTTTTGGTAGAGTTTACAAAAGGTCATGGGCACCCAGTTGAATTTTAGCACTGCATTTCACCCTCAAACAGATGGTCAGTCAAAGAGAGTAATCCAGATTTTAGAAGACATGTTGAGGGCTTGTGTCTTGGACTTTGGAGGGAATTTGACAAATTATTTACCTTTGGCGAGGTTTGCTTATAACAATAGTTACCAATCTAGCATTGATATGGCGCCTTATAAAGCACTCTATGGGAGACCTTGTAGATCGCCCTTGTGTTGGACAAAGTTGGGTGAGAGTAATTTTTTAAGACCTGAGATTGTCCAAGTGACTACAGAAAAGATACAACTCATCAAAGAAAAACTTAAGACTGCTCAAGATAGACATAAAAGTTATGCAGACCAAAGGAGAAGGTCCTTGGAGTTTGAGGAAGAGAATTAGGTTTTTGTAAAGGTGTCTCCTTGAAGAGGCATATTTTGGTTTAGGAAAAAGGGGAAGTTAGCCCATAGATTTGTGGGACCATTCCAGATCGATAAGAAACTTGGCCCAGTAGCATACAGGTTAATATTGCCTCAACAGCTATCCCAAGTCCATGATGTCTTCCATGTATCGATGCTAAGGAAGTGTACTCCAAATCCAACTTGGGTAGTTCACTTGCAAGATGTTCAGATTCATAAAGATACATCTTATTCGGAGGAACCTTTGCAAATTCTAAAAGTTGGGGAGCATAGGTTCAGGAACAAGGTGATCCTCGCAGTCAAAGTGTGGTGGCAACACCATGGGATAGAAGAAACCACTTGGGAACTTAAGGAAGAAATAAGAAAACACTATTCACAACTTTTCTATATTTTTTTAGATAAGTTCGTTTAAATTTCGGGATGAAATTTCTTTTAGAGGGTAGGATGTAATGATTGAGTATTTTTAAGCTACATCAGAATTTCAAGTTTGAAAATTCTTCTTTTTGGTGATGGTTGAAAAGTCAAAAAAGGGAAATTGGAGAACACATGTCAAATTTGGATTCCCAAAATTCAAAGGATTTTTTTAGTCAACCAACTAAGTTGAATTTTTGTGCCACATCAGCATTTTAATAGGAAATTCCTTAAGATTCTAGAAATTGAAATTTTTTGAAAAACGAAAAAAAAAAACAAAAAACAAAAATGGAAATGAGAATAAATTAAACTAATTAAAAATTAAATTAGATTAAATTAATTAATAATAAATTATAGAAAAAAATAAAATATTTATGTTGGTGTTTGACAATTTATTAGTGAAATGTAGAAAAAAATTAAATGAAAAATGAATTAAGAAAAGGAAAAACTAAGTAAATTAATAATATATATATATATATATATATATATATATATAGATGATATATTTGGATTGGGCTGGCCGCCACATTTGGTGACTCACTTAAATAGGAAAGAAAAAGGGTGAAGAAAGAGAAAAGAATTAGAAAGTGGGAAAAGGAAGGAAAAAAAAAAAAAGTGAGAAGTAGATGGCGCCGCTGTTTTTCGGCCAGCCATTTTGACAGTCAAGCGATGTCCGTTTCGTGTGAGATTTTAGGGGAACATTCTACTCAACACAAGGAACATTCGTACATTGTCGGATTTCATTTTCAACGGTTGGATAGTTAGATCTATGGTAAGGTGTTTTAACCCAAAAACTTTGATTTAATGCCCTTTTCTTGAAGAAAATTATAAATCTTGTTGTTAGGAGTTAAATAGGAATATTTGTGATTAGAGAAATTTTATTAGGTGATTTAGGAATTTTCCTTGAAATTTTTTTTATGATGAGGTTATTTAATTGTGGAAAAATGATAGTATTTGTTTATTAAAATTAATGGGATTGTTGAGGATAAATAAAATTATGGAATAAATTATATTTTCTTGATATTTAGATTATTTAGAATTTATTAAGATGTTATTGGTAATTTAATTGTGGAAAATGATAGTGTTTGGTTATTAAAATTAATGGGATTGCTGAGGATAAGTAAAATTATGATATAAATTATGTTTTATTGATATTCGGATTATTGAGAATTTATTGGGATGTTGTTGGTAGTTTAATTGTGGAAAATGATACTGTTTGGTTATTAAATTTAATGGGATTGTTGAGAATAAGTTAAATTATGGTATAAACTATGTTTTATTGATATTTGGATTAGTGGGAATTTTCTTTGATATTTGTGGATGATGATATGTAATTTCATTGCATTTCATATACATCATGGTTGTGTAAAGGAAAATAAAAATTGTTGAAAGGTTGCATAAAATGGAAAAAAATAATAATAATAAAATGATGATATAAAGTAAAGCTCGAGAGAGGCGAATTAAGAAGGGAGTGAGATCCCTAGGGTGAAAGACCCAAAAATTTATCCCGGGAAGACTCCGAATGGGGAGTGTATTTGGGTACGAACACGTATCCTTCGGTGAAAGCCCGAGAACGACAGTGCATTGTATAACTACATGTCACATCCCCACATGCATTTTATTTAATTGTTGAAGCGTTATACTTAAGAGTAAATGAAACGTTTGAGTTATTAACTTTATGGTTGAATATTTATTTGGTATATCTTTGAACCTTAGTAATATAAACTAACCCCATTGGGTGCAAAGCACCCTATTAAGCAAAGTGGAAATGCTCATCCCCTCTTTCTTAAAACTTTTAGATGCAGATATAACTCCTGAGGATCAATAGATAGAGCAGGGAGCACCTCAAAATGCCCTAAGAGATTTTGGAGCTGCTTAGGGGATTGTAGTATAGTGGTTATGTTGGTTTATGTTGAAATTTGGCATTCAAAGTTAGGGTTTTAATTTAGGAAAGTATTTTAGGAATAAAAAAGGAGAGATCATTTAGGATATTTCCTTAGGATTCAGTTTCCTAATTTTAGGAGAGAATCAAGCTAGATTGATATTTTCTTATTCAGTCATTTGTGTATATATATGTGTATGGTGTGTACCGAATAATATCAATAAAAGGAATTCAGAAATTCTTCATGGTATCAGAGCCAGTTTTCTGAAACCCTAATCCCTTCTGGCCGCCTCTTATTCAGGCCATCATTCATTCCGGCCAAGTCTCTCTGGCCATCTCTCAATCCGACCATCTCTCTCTCTAGCCATCTCTCATTCCGGCCATCAGTCCCTGTTCTCAGAGCCAAGGGAGAAAACGTTTTTCGGTCGGTCGAATAGTCGTCAGAAAACATTCACCGCCGGAGACTTTTCCGGCGAACTTTTCCGGCGACGTCTTTTTCCCACACAACAAGGAGCGCCTAGAGGAGATCTCCAATTTTTCCCAAAGCACCGGGGCCAGAAAACCACCCACGCGCCGGCCACGCGTGTTTTTCCAGCCGGCGACTGCATCTCACGCGCCGGCGCGTGAGGGCACGTGAGACACTTTCCGGCGACGCGCTTCCTCCTCCAACCTCGCCTGACGCCGACTAGCCACCCTTCATACCTGTTCTGCCATCCGATCCCTGCACGTGCCTCTTTTGGGGTTCTTTTTCCTCTACGGGCCCTCCGAACAGTTTTCCGGCGTCCTCCGGCTAATTTTTTCTCAACCCCAATCCCTGCACGTGCCTTGGGAAGTGTTCTTCTACCTTTCCGGTGGTGCCACGATTGTTTTTTCTTTTCCATTAGGCCGGTATCTATAATTTTCTCTCTCTAACCATATTCGGCTATCTTCCTCATCTCCATGACAAAATACGGAATGGCATCATCACAAGTATCTAGCGTCACGGCACCAGAATCAGGGAGCAGTTCTGAAATTCCAAACCTTGGTGGCAGTGATTCCTCTCCTATTCTCATCACAAGACACAAATTAAATGGCCATAACTATTTATAGTGGTCACAATCTGTGTTGCTGTTCATTTGCGGTAAAGGAAAGGATGAGTACCTCACTGGAGAAGCAGCCATGCCAGAAACTACAGAACCGGGTTTCAGGAAGTGGAAGATTGAAAATAGCATGATCATGTCATGGCTTATCAATTCCATGAACAATGACATAGGTGAAAATTTTTGCTGTTTAGGACTGCAAAGGACATCTGGGATGCAGCCAAAGAAACTTACTCAAGTTCTGAAAATACTTCAGAACTTTTTCAGGTTGAATCAGCCCTACATGACTTCTGCCAAGGAGAGCAGTCAGTTACTCAGTATTACAACACACTCACAAGGTATTGGCAGCAACTTGACTTATTCGAGACTCACTCATGGAAATGTTCAGATGATGCAACAACATACAGGCAAATTGTGGAACAAAAGAGACTGTTCAAGTTTTTCCTAGGACTAAACAGGGAATTGGATGATGTTAGAGGCCGAATCATGGGCATTAAACCCCTGCCAAGTCTCAGGAAGGCATTTTCATAGGTTAGGCGTGAAGAAAGTAGAAAGAAAGTGATGATGGGATCCAAAGAGCAACCTGCCCCAACATTGGATGCCTCTGCCCTTGCTGCTCGGTCATTTAATAGTAGTGGTGGAGATCGTCAGAAATGGGATAGGCCTTGGTGTGATTATTGTAAGAAACCAGGCCATTATAAGGAGGCTTGCTGGAAGCTTCATGGCAAACCGGCTGATTGGAAACCAAAGCCACGGTCTGACAGAGATGGCAGAGCACACGTGGCTGCCAACTCTAAGAGCACATCTGTTCCCGAGCCGAGTCCATTCAACAAAGAGCAGATGGAGATGTTACAGAAACTATTAAGCCAAGTTGGCAGTGGCAGTACTACCGGGATAGCCTTCACTGCTAATCGAGGAGGAATGAAGCCATGGATAGTGGACACAGGTGCTTTTGATCACATGACAGGAGATGCTGTCATTCTTCAAAATTACAAGCCAAGTAATGGTCATTCATCCGTCCATATTGCTGATGTTCAAAGTCAAAAATTGCCGGGACAGGTTCCATAAAACTTACTAAAGACTTGTATCTTGACTCTGTTCTTCATGTTCCAAACTTGGATTGTAATCTTTTGTCCATTAGCAAATTGGCCCATGATCTCCAATGTGTTACTAAATTTTATCCAAACTCGTGTGTTTTTCAAGACTTAAAATCGGGGAAGATGATTGGCAGTGCTGAACTGTGTTCCGGGCTCTACCTCCTCCCATGTGGCCAATTCTCAAACCAAGTCTCTCAAGCAAGTTACGTACAGTCTCAAAGTATGTTAGAGTCTTTCAATTCTGTGTCAAATTCTAAGGTCAATAAAGATAGTGAGATTATAATGTTACACTATCGTCTTGGTCATCCTAGCTTTGTTTACCTTGCAAAATTGTTTCCTAAATTATTTATCAATAAAAATCCAGCATCTTATCACTGTGAAATTTGTCAGTTTGCAAAGCATACTCGAACAGTATATCCTCAATCCCATATAAACTTTCGACTGTTTTCTCTTTAGTACATAGTGATGTGTGGGGTCCCTCACGGATAAAAAATATTTCTGGCACTCGATGGTTTGTGACATTCGTTGATGATCATACACGGGTAACATGGGTTTTCGTTATGAAAGAAAAGTCAGAGGTCGGACACATTTTTCAAACCTTCAATCTTATGGTTCAAAATCAATTCAATTCCAAAATTCAAGTCCTCAAGTCAGATAATGCAAAGGAATATTTTACTAGTAGTCTCAGTACTTATCTTCAAAATCACGGCATTATCCACATAAGTTCTTGCGTTGACACCCCACAACAAAATGAGGTGGCTGAACGCAAGAATAGACATCTCTTGGAGGTTACCCGGTGCCTTATGTTTTTCTCTAATGTTCCAAACTATTTCTGGGGGGAAGTCATTCTCACAGCTACTATTTGATTAACCGTATGTCATCCAGAGTGCTTACCTTTCAATCCCCACGTCAACTTCTCTTAAAAAAATTCCCTCACACCCGTGCAGCCTCTTCTGATTTACCACTCAAAGTATTTGGTTGCACGGCATTCGTTCATGTGTATCCTCAAAATCGTGGCAAATTTGCTCATCGAGCCAATAAGTGCATTTTTCCTAGGGTATTCTCCAACCAACAAAAGATTTTACACCACCATGGACGTCTCTTTCTTTGAACATGTCTTGTTCTATCCCAAATCTCATATTCAGGGGGAGAGCATGAATGAACATCAAGTTTGGGAGTCTCTTCTTAAGGCTGTACCTTTTTCTCACTCAGAGTCACCAAATCCTTTCCAATCCGCGCCCACTGAGTTGTCCACACCCATGCCGTCATCAGTCCAGCCAGCCCAGCCCACAAATGTTCCTTCTCCCGTGACCATCCAGTCTCCCATGCCTATTCAACCTATAGCCCCACAACTTGCTAATGAGAACTTACAAGTTTACATCAGGAGGAGGAAAAGACAGGAATTAGAGCACGGATCACAGCCAACATGTGGCCAATATATTGACTCCATTTCAAGTCTACCTGAAGAGAACATTGGTGAGGATAGGACTGGAGAGGTGTTAATTCCAAGCATTGATGATTCTACTATGCCGATTGCATTGAGGAAGGGTGTTAGGAGATGTACAGATCATCCAATTGGGAATTATGTTACGTATGAAGGGCTATCACCATCTTACAGAGCATTTGCTACTTCTCTTGATGATACTCAGGTTCCTAACACAATACAAGAGGCATTCAAAATTTCAGAATGGAAGAAGGCAGTACAAGATGAGATTGATGCACTTGAGAAGAATAGGACATGGACTATCACAAATTTGCCGGTTGGGAAGAGGCCCATGGGGTGCAAGTGGATTTTCACCATAAAATACAAAGCAGATGGATCAGATGAGAGATTCAAGGCTCGTTTGGTAGCTAGAGGGTTTACACAATCCTATGGGATAGACTATCAGGAGACTTTTGCTTCTGTTGCAAAACTGAACACTATCAGGATTCTTCTCTCATTGGCTGTCAATCAAGACTGGTGCTTGCAACAACTGGACATAAAAAATGTGTTTCTAATGGTGACCTAGAAAAGGAAGTCTACATGTAAATACCACCTGGTTTCGATGGAAGTATGGCAAAGAATCAGGTTTGCAAACTCCAAAAATCCTTGTACGGCCTTAAACAATCTCCCCGAGCCTGGTTTGATAAATTCACAAAGGCAGTCTTGAAGCTGGGCTACAAACAAGGTCAGGCTGATCATACTCTATTTGTCAAGAAGTCTCATGCCGGGAAAATGGCCATATTGATAGTCTATGTCGATGATATTATTCTATCTAGGAATGATATGGAGGAATTACAGAATTTGAAGAAGTATTTGTCAGAAGAGTTTGAAGTTAAAGACCTTGGAAATTTGAAATATTTCCTTGGTATGGAAGTGGCTAGATCAAGGAAGGGAATTGTAGTCTCTCAAAGAAAATACATACTCGATCTTCTTAAGGAGACCGGTATGCTTGGATGCAAACCAATTGATACTCCTATGGATAGTCAAAAGAAACTTGGTATCAAGAAAGAGAGTACACCGGTAGACAGGGGGAGATATCAGCGACTCGTCGGGCGCTTGATTTATCTCTCACACATTCGGCAAGATATTGGTTTTGCAGTGAGTGCTGTAAGTCAATTCATGCACAGCCCCACTGAGGAACACATGGAAGTAGTCTACAGGATTCTTAGATATTTAAAAATGACACCAGGGAAAGGTCTATTCTTCAGAAAGACAGAGAATCGTGACACTGAAGTATACTCAGATGTGGATTGGGCAGGAAACATCATTGACAGGCGGTCCACTTCTGGATATTGTTCTTTTGTCTGGGAAAATCTTGTTACCTGTAGGAATAAGAAGCAATCGGTTGTAGCCAGAAGTAGTGCAGAAGCTGAGTACAGAGCACTAGCACAGGGAAGCTGTGAAGGGATTTGGATAAAAAGGGTTCTTAGTGAATTGGGACAAACGAGTTCATCTCCGATTCTGATGATGTGTGATAATCAGGCAGCTATAAGCATAGCAAAGAACCCCGTGCATCATGACAGGACCAAGCAGGTTGAGATTGACAGACACTTCATCATAGAGAAGGTGACTAGTGAGACGGTTAAATTGAACTATGTTCCTACCAAGCACCAAACCGCAGACATCCTCACCAAAGCTTTACCTAAGCCTAACTTCGAAGACTTAACTTGCAAGTTGGGATTATATGATATATATTCTCCAGCTTGAGGGGGAGTGTTGAAATTTGGCATTCAAAGTTAGGGTTTTAATTTAGGAAAGTATTTTATGAATAAAAAATGAGAGATCATTTAGGATATTTCCTTAGGATTCAGTTTCCTAATTTTAGGAGAGAATCAAGATAGATTGATATTTTCTTATTCAGTCATTTGTGTATATATATGTGTATGGTGTATACCGAATAATATCAATAAAAGGAATTCAAAAATTCTTCAGTTTATTTTTGGAACTTGTATTAGCAAACTTTGAAACTATATATTTGTAATGAGGCTTTATTTTGGTTAACTTGTTCAACTGTGAACTCTTATTTTAAACTTTAATGATAATTACTATCTCTTATTACTATTGAGTATCGGTTTGTCTATTGAGAGGTTGGAACTTTAGTTGGAGGAATTTTTGTGGTGGCTTATTCCTAGATAAAATAAATAAATAAATAAATAAATAAAAATAAAAAATAAAAAATAAAAAAAATTCAGGGTGTTTTGGTTAACTGCCAGCTTGGACTAGGAGAAACACTTAGGGTCAAACCTTTGACATCGGATCAAACCTTTGACCTCAAGTCATAGGTCAAGTTCTGGGTTGCCTGGAATTTGGGTCGTGACAATCCTCGTTAACAAATATATACAATTTCAAATATAGCACAAAGAGAAATCCAAAAGGTTTCCTCTTCATAATAAGCTATGGAAAGAAACCAAAATATTCATGTGTGGTCACACAAACTTCATTTCATGATATTGTGTACATGGTTTTATTGTTTAATATTACAATACCATATTTATATTAATTTCTCTAAGAAACTAATCTAATATATGTATTATTAATGTTTTATTATTTATTAAAGTTTCTTACAAAATTGTCACAATTTTTTTTCCTTCCCATCAAATTTTTTTTCCAAATGTTTTGTTTGATATTTCTGATATTTGTGTAAAATTCAACCACTAATATTCCATGAATTTTTTATATTTTCATCCTTGGCTTTAAGTATTTTGATGAAAGTGCACTTTTTCCTATGAGAAAAGTGAAGCAGTCACCCTCTAAAGTTCACATGATGTCACATTCACCAAAAGGTAGAGTAGGAGAGACTCCCTTAGCATCCTCTAAAAACAAGCATTCATGTTCCATAGACATCTGAGTAACCCAAGAATATATTTGGAGATAAGCATCCATGTTCAAATAATGCAAAACTATGGCATAGCAGCTATGCAGGGAGAAGATGAACCAGTCTATGCATTGGAGCTCAAGACAAATGTGCACCAAGTGCCATGTTAGTGGAAAGTGATCTTGAACATGAACTACTAAGTTTCAAGATACATGGTGCTTTGTAATTAATGCTACAATGATGGAACTTACATGTCATAGTGATCCACAAGGACATGGTTTGCCATGATTAGTCTATGTGGACTTTACAAAATAAGATATCAATATTTAGGGATCCTAACATGGGTAGGAGTTTTCTTGGTATTGGTAGGGTTTTTTGCTGAGAGCTTGCAAGAGTTGTTCACTAAATCTTACTTGTGGCCTTTCCTGGATTTTCTTCTTGCAATTCACTTAAATAATATCAAATTAAATGAGGTTAGGAATTTAAGCTCTTTATTTGGTTAGTGTTTTACAAAAAGGTCAACACCAATATCTTGTTACAAGTTAGAAAGTCATTTAAAGACCTAAGCCTTGAGCCCTTTCCTTTAGGCAATGTCAAGATAGTGGCTTATCTTTTCCTTCACTATCCGTTTGCTTTTGAATTGATGTACAACTCATTCCAACTTCATATAGTCTTACAAGGATGCTAAGGGAGAAAGTTCTTAAGTAGTGTCTAATTTGGATCAAGAGAATGTAAAGATCTTCAATTATGCAAGGAGGCCTTTATACTTCATGTGGGACACTTTGCATTACCTCACTTCTTTTAGGGGTTGATTACTAAAGAATTCTCAAGCATTCCTTCCAGCAAGATTATGTTTGATTAGAAGCATCCCTTCCCCTTCACCCTCCCCCTTCTCTCCCTTGGTGGCAATTAAGGTGTCTTCTCATGATTTCCTCCGGGGTAATCTAGGGCAAATTGGATTGGTGACATCTTTAGATATTACTGCGGCCATCACTCATGGGATCTGGGCAGTCCGGGGGGGACCACCACGGCTCCTCTCTTCTCGAGAATCCATGTTAAAGTTTTTTTTCCCAAGCTAGTCGATTTTGGTTTGACCACTGATGGAAACTTTCTGGAGGAAATATTCTTAGGGATAGGGAGTCCTAGAAATTGAATGATTGAATTTACAAAATTGTTGATGTTTTAGATGAATCAGCTTTCTCTTTCACTTAGATGCCTAACTTCCAATCAGTGGATCAACAAGGTAACCAAGGAGCCTCATTGATAGAGAGGGTTCTGTTGGAAATTCCCTCCTTCCTTGAGTTCAAAACTTACAATTTCCCACGCAAAGTCACCATGATTTTGGTTTCTGGCTGTTCTCTTTGCTCACATGCTTGTATTTCTTTTCTTGTTTATAGGTTTGGCATAAAGGATAGCTCATTCATCTTTCTAACTTGTCTTATGTTTCCCTCTCAATAAATAGATTGCTTTTTATCAAAAAAAAAAAAAAATGAAAAATGAAAAACCATTTCCATAATTAGGTGGTAAAATCATGAGCTTCCTAGCTTAGGTATTTTCTTCTACTATTTTTGGCATGTTTTGACAAAGACTTTCCAAACATGTAAAAAGTAATAAATAAGCCACAATGTAGCAGGAAAACTTTCTAGTTGAGAACCATCAATTCTTAAGAAGGCACTATTTAATGAAGTATGTCCTGTAAAAATTTTCCATCAAGAACAATGAAAAACAATGAACTTTTAGTTGAACAAGAAAATTAGCTACTCAAATGTTAATAAGGAAAATACTCACTCAAACCGTGTGCTATCCATGTTCATCACAAGCTCAAATATCTCTTCACAGGAAGCCTCCACAACGCCAATAGCCCCCATTGCTCTACTACAGCTCCTTGGCTGCATGTAACATAACGGAATCAAAATAATTAAACGATCTTAATTAACTGATAAGGGACTACAAAGTACATCCAGAAGGACACTACATACAAGGTAATCAGCTTCAAGAAGTTCCTCAAAAATGCGAAGTCCTGCAATAATTTGTCTAAACTATTATTAGTGATTCATGATGCCATTGCACTGTAGCTCAGGTATGAATAATCCAATCCCCATCTATGATATATCATCTTGATCATCACACAATTGAGAGAGAACTTAATAATAGACAACAAGCAACTTGCCATTCTCGCATTGAAGAAGGCGCCAATGCTTTCTGGAAACAACTTGATTGCTGTTATTCATATTCAATAAATCTTCATCAAACCTTCCTGTCCAATCAAGTACTGACTCAGGGGGACCTGCCAATTATATAGTTATTCATCAAAATGTCTCCAAAACATAATACAGAATAAGAAAACTAACAAAACAAAGAAAATTCAGAGACACCATTTCCAAATGTTGTTCTCCTTAGTAATCGAGGACCATGATCATCTTCATCCTCCAGTGCACTATACCTGTAAAAACATTTAGAAAGGAAAATTTTATGAGCACATTTTTGTAAACACAAACAATAGTTAAGTTAGAACTATGAAAAGATGCTTACAAATCAGAAAGTATTATGGTACTCAGAATGTTTCCTATAAAAAGGATAAATAAAATAGAACTGAGACAAAAATGTATGTGATGCCAATCTGTAACTAGGAGTTGAACAACTAAACAGTGAAGCAGGCAAGGGAAATGCAAGTGCAAACACTCACTGAACAAGATGACAATTAATAAGATTGTATTAATCAAACAATGTTGCAATATAATAATTGATGAATCCCAATACTTTGAACTAATCAGTCTTTTTGCACCAAAGAAGAAGAAGAAGAAGAAGAAGAAGAAACCCCAAAAAGGCCCATAGAGAGTAAAACATTATATAATGTTGTAACATCCAAGGGTTAAGTTAACCCAAAAATATAATTTGGGCCCTTGGGCATAAATTTTGAGTCCTATGGATCCAAAGCCATATGAGCTTAAATTTTGTGCATGTATGTTAAGAATAATAATAATATAAAAACCTTAAAACACTTTCAAAATATTTATTAAAACTCTTTAAGATGCAGGTAGAGAATGAAGGGCAGAAATAAGTTAGGATTTTGAGATATAAGGTGAAGAGAAAGGGTATTATTCTCCTTTCAGAGAAAACTTCAAGGTAAGATTTTTTCTTCAAAAAAATATTTTCCTTCTCTCTAGAATACAATTAATATTTTAGTTTTAAAAAAAGAAATAATTAATAGAAAAATATGGTACAAAAGCCTGATCTACAAAGCTGAGTAGTAAATAAATAAATTGGGATTTAAGTGAACCTAGAATTCAAAGATTTTAAACCTAGAGTTCTTTTGATGAAGATTTGAGAAGCACTTAACACTACAATGGAAGTTTGGATATAGTAGAAATATCATATGGATCTGCACATTTTATTTTCAAAGAGTATAAAAAAAAATAAAAAATAAAAAACTAAAAAAATAAACGAGTTGTTGTGGTGAGATCAAATCTCACACCCATGAATGTTTTGTTGGTGTGGGTGAATCCATAGGGCGCTTATATGGACATTATAGGATTATTATTGTGAAATGATGTGAATAGTGCAATATAATTGAGAATATCTTTAGTGTGTTTTAGGGTTGGAAAATAATGAGATGTTGTTTGGAAGTAGTATGTATTTTTAAAGGCTTATACATTGTTAAAGTGGTTTTGGTGTAGTATTAATAGGAGAATTTGGTATGGGCACCATGCAATTTTCATGCATGATAGATTTTCTTATGTGGAGACCACACCTTTGTTGTGTAGAAGATTTAATTTTAATGGAAGGTTGAATAAATGTTGGAAGGTAGGATATCAGAAAACATTAGGCTAGAATTTCTTTGGAAAGAAATTTGAGGAATTCTATAGGGAAAAAAAAAAACATTAAGTCAACCTAAATAATGGAGATTGGATTTTTTTCTCTAAATCAATTAATTCACCTAATTTTGGTATAGGATTAACTAATAAATATATATATATACTCTAAAACTTCAATCTAAAGGATTCCTTTAAATCTCTTGGGTGATTTATGAAAAAATTTTGTAACTCTATTCCTTTGGGATTATTGAACTCAAGTAAGAGGATTTTGTGAAAATATGGTTTTTTGTTATAAATGATCAAATATATATATATATATATTTTGTAAATTCTGAAAAATATTTAAATAAGTTTGAAGTACTGAAATTGGGAATTTTTTTAATTGACCCTATTTTGCCCCGCATGTGCATTCTAATTATCTGTTCCTAGTCAACAAGGGAAAAGATGTTGACCTTTATTACCCTTAATGGAGGTAACAATAATCTAAAAACTTAGCCAATGGGGTAGTTACTGACCTATGGTATACCATTAGATTGGTTCTAGTTTTGCCGATCAAAATGTAATGATTTTGCCACTTTTGTAAGTCCCACTATGATGGACATTTTTATTTTATCGAAAAATTTGATTTGAGACAGTTTTGAAAATAACACATGTTATACAAGTTTATTTTATATGATTGGGCTCATGTGACAAACATTCTCTATTTCACCTTTGAAAAATAAATGTACTTGATCTCTACCCCTTGTTGGGCTTTCAAGCTCACTCCTTTTATTAAATGTTTTCAAGTACACTTGATTCTAGGAAGGAATGACATGGGTAGGAAGAGTTTGAGAAGTTCCTTTATTTCTTTAGCTATGAGGACTAGTTTAATTGAATATTTTTAGTATTAGTGGTTTATTTTACTCCTACTTTTTTGGGAGAATTATCATAAATAGAGTTATGGATTTTTGTATGGAAAGGCAATTTCTCATTAAGACTTTTTATTAGTTTAATTACTACTTCACCCAGGTTTTGTGATTAAGATATTGCTATATACTCTAACTTTAGGCTTTAACCTTTAGGCTTCACATGTGAAATGGTCATAGTATCCTGGCCTCCGAGTTTAGGTCATTACAAAGTGGTATCAGAGCTATAGTATATGATCCTATAGACTTCTCAACATAGTTGAGGTTGGGTTAGATTATGTATGAAGAGAATCTGTATTTTTTTCTTTTTGAAATTTTAGTTTCCTTTGTAATTCAATTATTATTTAGGATTATGTGTGAAGAGAATTCGTTGATCTTAGCAAGGTGGAGGTTATGGTTACTTGGAAAAGGCCTACCACTGTAACTGAGGTCAGAAGCTTTTTAGGATTTGATGGGTATTACAAACATTTCCCTAAGATCACTCTACCTTTGACTAAACATCCGTAGAAGAAAATTAACTTTATATGGTTTGGTGAATGTGAGTATAGTTTTGAAGAGTTGAAAAATAGATTAGTGACAACTCCAATGTTGACTATTCCTTCGGGCTCAAGTGGATAGGTTATCTTTAGTGATGCATCAAACTAGAGACTTGATTGTGTATTAATGCAACATGGGAAGGTTAGTGCTTATGCTTTTAAACAATTGAAACCTTATGAGCTCAACTATCCTACTCATGAGCTAGAGTTGGTAACTATGGTTTTTACCCTTAACATTTAGAGACATTATTTTCATAACTACACATGAAATTTACACAAACCACAAAAGCTTAAAATATTTATTTTCTCATAAAGAATTAAATATACGACAACTGAAGTGAATTAAGCTTCTTAAGGACTATGATTGCACCATTCTGTATCATCTTGGCAAGGCAAATGTAGTTGCTAATGCTTTGAGTAGAAAGTCTAGTAGTTCTTTGAAGCCCTACGAGGAAGATCACCTCATTTGTTGTGTGATTTGGAGAGATTGGGGGCTCACTTCACAATTCTGGATTCTGAAGTACTATTAGCTAGTCTTAGTGTTCAGTTAAATCTAGTTGAGAGGATTATGTCATCACACATCACATGGGGAAGACTCATAGCTAATGCAAATCATGAATTGTGTTAGAAAGGTACTAAACCTAAGTTTATACTTTTAGATGATGGGATTTTGAAGTTTAGAATTAGACGATGTGTGCCTCAAATTAGATTTTTGAGAAAAGAGATTCTACAAGAGGCTCATAGCTCTAAATTTTCAAATCATCTTAGTGGGACCAAGATGTATAGAGATATGAGACAACTTTATTTGTAGCTTGGTTTAAAGTGAGATATTGCTTATTTTGTTGCAAGGTGCTTAACTTGTCAACAAGTAAAAGCTAAGCACCAATACCCAATAAGGCCATTGCAACCACTTCCCATTCCTAAGTGGAAATAGGAGCATATTACAATAGACTTTGTTTCTAGATTACCGAAGTCTTTGGGAGGTAACATATGGTTTGGGTAATTGTTGATGGATTAACAGAATCAGCCCACTTTTTGCCTTATTCGGACCACATTTCCCCTAGGTAGATTGATCTTCTTATATGTCTAGGAAATTGTAAGATTATACGAGGTTCTAGTGTCTATTATTTCATACAAAGATTTTCGTTTAACTACTAGATCTTAGAAGTGCTTACAAAAATCTTTGGGGACTCAATTGAGATATAGCATTGCCTTTTATCCTCAAATAGATGGTCAATCAAAGTTTGGAGGATATTTTGAGAGCCTGTATCCTGGATTTAAAAGGTAGTTGGGAAGGCCATATGCCTTTGGTAGAATTTGATTATAACAATAGTTATCAAGCTAGTATTGGTATTGCACCATATGAGGCTTTGTATGGTAGAAGGTGTAGGTCCCTAATTTGTTGGGATGAAATTAGTGAGAGGAAAATCTTAGGTCCAAAGCTAGTTCAAGCGACCACAAACAAAGTTGCATTGATTAAAGAAAGAATGAAAATTGCTTAGAGTCAACAAAAACGCTATGCAAATAATCAGAGGCGTAACTTAGAGTTTAAGATTGGAGATCATATATTTCTCAAGGTTTCACCTATGAAAACAATGATGAGATTTGGAATAAAAGGAAAGTTGAGTCCTAGATATGTTAAACCTTTTGAGATTCTGAAGAAGATTGACATTTTGGCCTATCGAGTTACCTGCCCCTAGGATTATAGAGGATTCATAATATTTTTAATGTATCAAATTTGAGGAAGTGTGTCCATGATCCTTTTCATACAGTGGAACTTGAGCCTCTACAACTGGTAGAAAATTTCACTTATGAGGAGTTCCCTGTTTAAATTGTTGATAAGATGGATAAGGTTCTTTGAGGTGTCGTGGTCAAAAGTTCAATGGAGTAATCATTCGGAAAAGTAGGCTACTTGAGAACTAGAAAAGGAGTTCAAAGAAAAATATCTATGCCTTTTTTCATATTCCACACACACCTAGTTTAGAGCACTAAAATTTTTTGGAGGGGAGGATGTAACAGCTAAGGGTTTAGCTAGCCCAAAAATATAATTTTGGACCCATAAGCTTGAATTTTAGGCCTCATGGCTTTAAAGCCCATGGGCTTAAACTTGGGTTGTAGGCTAAAAGAAAAAATAAATTAATAAATCATAATAATAAGAATAATAATAATAATATAAAACCCTAAAAAAAATATTCTAAATAGTTATTAAAAATCTTTCGGACATTGTAATAAACAAAGCACAGACACAAGTTAGGGTTTCAAATCCAAGGTGAATAAAAGGGATATTTTTCTCTTTTTAGAAAAACTTCAGGATAAAGAGTTTTAGTTCAAAAATATTTTCCTTCTCCTTAGAATAGAATTGTTATTTTAGTTAAATAATAATAATTAATAGAAAATATGTAAATAAACAAATTGGTGTTTAAACGAATCTCAAATTCATAAATCTTAAACCTAGAGTTATTTTGATAAATATTTGAGAAGAAATCAATGCTAGAATGAAAGTTGCATATGATGGAAATATCTTGCAGATTTGTACATTTTATTTTCAAAGAAAACAAAAATAAAGGTTAAAGTGGTGAGGTCAAATCTCATGCTCATGGATGTTTTGTTGTTGTGAGTGAATCCATAGGGCACTACATATGAACACTATATGACTATTATGGGGAAACATTGAGAACAATGCAATGTGGTTATGAGAATTTTGGTAATGTGTTTTGGGGTTGGAAAATAATAAGCTATTGTTTAGAAGTAGTAGGCATTTATAAAAGCTTTTTTAGGTTGCAAAGGTGTTTTTGGTGTGGTATTAAGCATATGGGAATTTTGCATGGGCGTCCATGCAACTTTCATCCATAATAGATTTTCTTTCATAGAGACTACACCTTTTTTGTGTAAAAGATTTAATCTTAATGGAAAGTTAAATAGATGTTAGATGGTTGGATGCTAGAATTTCTTAGGAAAGAAATTTGTGTAATTTTTTAGGACAACAAAGTTAAGTCAACCTACATAATGAAAATTAGATATTTTCTCTAAAATGAATTAATTCACCTAATGTTGATATAGGGTTACAATATAAATAAATATATACTTCCGAGGAAAATATTTATTAGAACTTTAGTCTGAAGGATTCTTTCAAATCTCTTAGGTGATTCATAGGAAAATTATGTAACTTTGTTTCTTTAGGATTATCCAACTCAAGGGGATTCTATGAAAATATATTTATTTTTTTGTTATAAGTTATCAAGCATATATTTTATTAAAATTTTGAAAAATATTTAGATAAGTTTGATGTACTAAAATTGGGATTTTTTTTTTAATTGACTATATTTTACCTTGCATGTACATTCTAGTTATTTGACTCTAGTCAATAAGGGAAAAGATGTTGACCCTTATTACCCTTGGCGGGGGTGATGATAATCTAAAAACCTAATTAATGGGGTAGTTACTAACATATTGTATACCATTGAATTGGTTCTAATTCCACCCACCAAAATGTAAGGAACATCTAAAGCTAGCAACTTCTATAATGGACATTTTTGTTAACAAATAGAAAATATATGCACATTTATTAAAAAAAAATTGTTTGAGACTGTTATGAAAATAGCACATGTAACACAAGTTTGTTACACATGTATACCTTTTGTATAACCTTCCTTGGTTAATGGAGGTTTACTTAGTTCTTTTGATCAAGCTTGTACTTCATGGGGAGGATTCCTCATCCTTCTCATGTTTCTTTTCTCATTTAATACATATCTTTTGTTTTTGATAAATAAATAAATAAAAAAAAACAAGTTTATTTCATATGATTAGACTCATGTAATAATCACTTCCTATTTCATTTTTGAAAAATAAATATACATGATCTTTACCTTTATTAGGCTTTTAAGCTTACTCTTTTTATTAAGGTTATATTTGTTTCCCGAAAAGTACGAAGGAAAGAAAAAATGTTAAAGAAGATAATTTCTCATGTTTCGTTGTTCTATGAAAATTTTTAAAGAAAATCAAAATATAATTAAAATTAGTTAGAAATTTATACATTTTTAAATAATTTAATCTTCATATAAAAGGGTTAAAATAAGTGAAATGAATTCAAAATATTATATAAAAATAATTTATTGACTTTAAATTTATTTTTTATTTTCCTTCACTTTTTCTTTGCTTTCATTTTTCACTATATTTTATTTCCCTTATATTTTCCCTCACATTTTTCAAGAACCAAACATAACCTAAGTATTTTCAAGTACACGTGATTTTGGTAAGAAGAGAAATTCCTTTATTTCTTTAGCTATGAGATTAGTTTAATTGGATTTTTTTTATTAGAAACGAAATATATATTGATAATAGTGAAGTCCAAGAGAAGGATGAAAGGTCTTTCCCACCAAATACAAAACCTAATCAAAGTAAGACTATACTCTTCCATTATACGAGGATAAATACAGATAAAGACATGTATAAAATATCACAAAAGAACAAAATCAAACTCTCTCAAATGTTATCCACCCCTTTCAAACTATAAACCGAAAGTCAACTAAGTTGAATGACATTAAGTTGGAGTCCTCTAAAGTGAGAGTACAAGAGGCTCAAAAGGAGGAGCAAAAGTAAAGAAGATCCCACAACATTTCTTTTGTTCTACACTTATCTTGAAAGAATGCTAAGATTTCGCTCTTGCCACACAATCCACAGTACAATGAGGCAAGTGATCTACCAAAGAGTCTTGCTCCTGATTGAATTCCCCAACCCTCTAAATGAAATAACCATCATATCTTCAATACTCCCAAGAGGAACCCAATCCATATTAGCTATAGTGAAAAGCTTATTGCAAAGCCCCAATGTTATCAGGCAATATAGGAAAAGATGGTTCATAGATTCTCTACTCCCTTTGCAAAGAATACACCAATGAGGACTTAAAGATTTTTAAGGTCTTCTTACCTGTAGCATGTCATTGGTATTCATCTTCTTATGCACCACTAACCAAGAAAAAGCCTTCACCTTTGAAGGAGCTTTTGATTTCCAAACAAAATTAGCTAGAAGGAATGGGATTAGATTTAAGGACTTGGACAAGACTGTGAAAAAAGATTTTATTGAGAATAAACCAAAGAAAGTTAAGGACCAAACTCTTGAATCTGCACTAAAACCAGACAAGTGCATTGAAGCAAGTGAAGACATGAGTCCTTTTAAAAGTTCAGTTTCTAAATCAATGAGATTGCATTGGAAGTTAGAAGTTTCAAGAAGGAGGATAGGAATTACCAAGGACGAGTAAGATGGTGATATTTCTCACTGAGACAGCTCTATAAAGACCTAAAAATTGTGAACATAATGATTGATTTCCCCACCATAAATCTTCCCAAATTCGGATTTTCTCTCAATTCCCCACCACAAAGCAGGTTTATGGGTAAAAGTCCTGAAAACCTTGTGCAATAGCCTTCCAAGGACATCTGTTTGACCATCTAATTGAATATTTTTTATATTAATGGCTTATTTTACTACTACTTTTTAGGAGAATTGTTATAACTTGAGTTATGGATTTTTGTATGGAAAGACAATTTCTCGTTAAGACTTTTTGTTAGTTTAATTACTACTTCACAAAGATTCTGTGATTAGCATATTGCCAATTACTCCAGGCTTCACATGTAAAATGACTATAGTGTCCTGACCTTTGGGTTCAAGTCACTATAAATGTTGATGAACGACACTTCATACTAATCAGTGTTTTCACACCAAAGAAGAAACAATATTGATGAATCCTAACAATAGCACTAATCAATGTGTTCAAACCAAAGAAGTAAGAGATCTCAAAAGAAATATTAGATCATGTTAACTAGTTTTTTGCACAACTAAAATAATGCATCACAAAATCTTCAAAAGAAATATTATTAACTAGTTTTTTGCACCACTAACATAATGTTGCATCACAAAATACCCATTGAAATAATGCATCACAAAATCTTCAAAAGAAATACTATTATTACCTAGTTTTTCGCACCATTGACAAATAATACATAATGTTGCATCACAAAATACCCATTGAAATAATGCATCACAAAATCTTCAAAAGAAATACTATTATTAACTAGTTTTTCACACCATTGACATAATTTTAGCATAACTTTGTTGTGTTGAATCCTATATTCTTAAAGGGATGAGGTAAGGTTTTTAATGTTTAGGGTTAAAACGTCGAGAATAGTTATTAGTATTACTCTTGAAAGATGAGGTATGTTCCATAAATTAGCACCATATTTTGGGCTAGGCTAATGGAATTTTTTTTTATTATTATTATTATTATTATTATTATGATTATGATATCTTTATCATTATCATAGTATTATTCCAAAAGGATGAGGTATGTTATATAACTTAGTACCATATTTTGAGCTAATAGATTCATATCAAAACCAAAGGTTTTAATGTTTAGGGTTAAAACATAAAATGTCCAAAGTGGTTAAAACGTAAAACGTGAAGCATCCAGAATGGTTAAAACATAAAACGAGTTGACTTTGGGATTTTTTTAGAATTTCTCTCTCGTATTATTTCAATAGAATTACATCAAATATATACAAATTATAAGAGGTCAAAAATGGAAAGAAAAAAAAAAAAAAAAGGAAGGAGCTTATTTCAACAAAAAGATCAGCCAATTAAACTAATAAGGAAAAACTAGATTCAAAAATATTTCCTAGCTAGAAAGTCTTCCTACAGGCTGTCCATATTCTCCATATTCTCTAACACTCCCCTCAAGTTGGTGATTAAATGTTCTTCATCCCTAGCTTACTTATGATGTTAGAGAATAAATATGCTATAAATCCCTTAGTTAATATATCAACCAATTGGTTTCTTTTGGAAATGTAAGGGATGCAAACTAGCCCACTATACAATTCTTCTTTAATGAAATGTCGATTCACCTCTACATGTTTAGTACGGTCATGCTGAACAAATTGTGAGCTATGCTAATGATTGACTTGTCATCATAATAAAGTCTCATTGCTCCCTCCCACCTAACCCTAAGGTCAATGAGTATGATTTTTTTCCAAAGAAATTCACATATTCCATGTGCCATGAATCGAAATTCTGCTTCTACACTCGATCTTGCTACCACTAATTGTTTTTTACTCCTCCAAGTTACCTTCTAAGAAAGTGCAATAACCAAAGGTTAATCTTTGATCTGTAATTGATCCAGCCCAATCGGCATTTGTATATGCTTCAACTCTGAGTCCTTCTACCTTTTGAAATTGAATGCCTTTGCTTGGTGTTGCTTTTAAATAACAAAGAATTCTAAATACTGCTTCTATATGTATCTCCTTGGGATTATGCATGAACAAACTCGCTACACTCACCGCATAAGCTTTGTCCGGTCTAGTATGTGATAAGTAGATCAACTTCCCTACTAGCCATTGATATCTCTCTCCATCCATTGACACATCTTCTTTATCTCCATCAAGTTTGTGATTTAGCTTAATCGGGGTGTCTGTTGGTCTACATCCCAACATTCCTGTTTCTTTGAGAAGGTCAAGTGTATACTTCTACTATGAAATAACTATTCCTACCTTTGAATGTGCAACCTCGATTCCTAGAAAATATTTTAACCTTCCAAGATCCTTAATTTCAAACTCATTTGCAAGTTTCATCTTTAGTTTCTCCATTTCCTCCAAATCATCTCTTGTTACCACAATGTCATCAACATATACTATGAGAATTGTTATCCTTCCCTTCTCTGAATGTCTAATGAAGAGAGTTTGATCCCCTTTGCTTTGACAATAACCCATGTTTTTCATTACTTTAGCAAATCTTCCAAACCAAGCCCTAAGTGATTGTTTGAGACCATAAAGAGCCTTATTTAGTCTGCAAACTTTATTTCTCATGGAGTCTTCCATAAATCTTGGTGGTAGTTCCATATAGATCTCTTCCTCCAAATCACCATGCAAGAAAGCATTCTTCACATCGAATTGCTGGAAGGGCCAATCAAAATTAGTAGCTAGAGATAACAAAATACAAATAGTATTCATCTTTGCCATTGGAGCAAAAGTTTCCTGGTAATCTATCTCTTAAGTCTGTGTATAACCCTTAGCTACCAATCTCGCCTTATATCTCTCTAATGTCCTATCTGCTCCATGCTTGGTAGTGAAAGCACATTTACACCCCACCTTTCTCTTGCCCTTGGGAAGATTAACAAGTTCCCAAGTATTATTTTTCTTCAATGCACTCATTTCTTCCAAAATGGCTTTCATCCAATTCTCATCCCTAAGTGCCTCTTGAACAGTTTCAGGTACTTTTATAAAGCTAAGTTTGGAAACAAGTGCTTGATATGAGAATGACAAGTTGTCAAAAGAAACAAAGTTGCTTAGTGGATGTTGGGTGCATTGTCTTTTTTCTTTTCTAAGGGTAATAGGCAAATCAAGGTTACTAATGTCATTAGGGGTAGAGATAGCTTGATTTTCAGTACCTTTATCAGGGTGAATGGTTGGAGCATGTAGAGATTCTAGAGCTGGTTGCATCCTCCTTGAATAGACTTCAAGTGGCGATGAACGATTCTCCCCCTCTTTCCTTTGAATGATAGACTTAGGCTTCTCTATGGACTCAAGAGGAACAAATTCTAGAGTATTGTGGGGTAAAAATTCAAGTGAAGAATTGGTTTTAGAAAGTGGAAGGGTAAGATTCTATGAATGGCTCCCCTTGAAGATAAGATTGGGAGAAGAAAGGTTGTTGTTCATTAAAGGTGACATCCATAGTTACAAAAAACTTATAGAACTTATGATGATAACACTTGTATCCCTTTTTTGTTGGAAAATAACTAATGAATATACATTTTAAGAGTTTGGGGATCCAGTTTAGTTCTATGATGTGCTTGAATGTGAACAAACACCACACACCCAAATATTTTTTGGGCTATTCGACTAAAACCATCAAAGTGTGGGTAGAATTGTGTGAAAAGATTTATGGATTCTTTCAAATCAAGAACCTTGGAAGGCAATCTATTGATAAGATGAGCAGCAGTTAAAACAGCCTCCCCCCAATATGTCTTTGGAACATTCATTGGAAAAATCAAGGCTCTAGTTACCTCTAACAAATGTCTATTTTTCCGTTCAGCCACCCCATTTTGTTGTGGTGTATCGGTACAAAAGGATTGATGAACAATTCCTTCTTTTTCAAAATATGATGATAGGCATTGGTTGAAGTACTCTCTTCCGTTATCGAATCTCACTGTTTGGATTTTGGCATAAAATTGGGTTTTTATCATTTTATGAAAAACTAGAAAAATAGTGCTAACATCAGATTTGTTTCATAAGAAATACCCATGTAACCCTCTTGCAATCATCTATAAAAGACACACCATTTTGCCTTAGAAATACTTTGAACTTAAGTAAGCCCCCAAACATCAGTGTAGATTAGGCTAAATGGAATAGAACATTTATTATTCCTTGAAAGAAATGACACACAATGGTGTTTAGCGAATTCACACACATCACAATGAAAACTTGAATATCTAGTTTTCCAAACATAGTAGGGAACATCCTTTTTAACAAAGAGAAAGATGGATGACCAAGACAGAAATGGGACAACCAAACTTGAGTCTTATTGGTAGTGTGTTCTTCCGACATGTAGGATGGAGGGATAGAATCATATTTGCCACTTTTAGCTTCAAGAAAGTACAACCCTTATTTCTCACTAGCATGCCTAATCAAACCCCACCCCCCCCCCCCCCAAAAAAAAAAAAAAAAAGGGTCCTAAAAAACACATTTAGAAGATGTAAATATCACTGAGCAATTAAGGTCTTTAGTAATATGAGGAATTGATAACAAATTTGTAGACAACTTGGGAACATTTAGGACATTTTTCAAGGTTAAGGATGGTGAAATGGAAATATTTCCTCAACCAGCTATACTGACTAAAGTTCCATTAGCCATCTTTATTTTTTGGTTTCCAGGATAAGGACAATAAGTGGAGAAGGACTTGGAGGAACTGGTCATACGGTTTGAAGCCCCTGAATCTATGATCCAAGTGCTTGTGTATTGATTTCTAGAGGCACTTAGGGCTTGGGAATACTTACCTGTTTGGGCAAAATGACTAGAACCCTCTGGTTTTTCAAGCTGTGAAATAAACTGCTGCAGTTTATCAATCTCCTCCTCATTGAAAATTTCTCTAGTAACAGTATTTTCCAGCTGTTTCACTTCTATATCAGCAACATAACATTAAGGCTTGTAACCTGAATTTCCTCCCCTACTGCCATTATTTTTTCCAAAAAAATTTGAAGGCTTGCCATGTAGCTTCCAGCAGTTTTCCCTGGTGTGACAATTCTTGCGCCAGTAGCTACACCAAAGTGAGTCCTTTTCACTTGGTTTTCGTCCCTCCATCCTTCTTGAATTTGCAGCATTAGCAGCAGCAATAGTGGTAGTCATGACTCCGTCATTAACACTTGACTTAGAGATAGATAGTGTAGAACCATCCACAGAATCAAAAGTTTTTAGCATTACATTTCTCCGTCCCTCTTCTCCTCTTACAATAGCAAATGCTTCATTCAATGAAGGCAATGGATCTCTCCCAAGAATTTGCACCCTAACCTGATCAAATTCACCATTCAAACCAGCCAAAAAATCAAAGAGTCTCTTTCTCAAGAAACTCTTGGTATATTGTTGCATCTTTACTACATTCCATCTTAAAACTTTGATAATGATCCAACTCAAGCCATAATCCCTTTATAACACTGTACTACTTAGTTATGGATAAGGTACCTTGTTTGGCATTATGGATTTTTGTCTTCAGTTCATAAATCTGAGCAGCATCCCGCACCTTGGAGTAGGTTTGATGAATTGCATCCTAAATTTCCTTCGCCATAGAGAGGAACATGCAAGTATGACTTTTTTCCGGCTTCAAATGGAGTTCCATAACCAAGACATAATCTGAGAATCTTCTTCATCCCAAGAGACAAAATTTGGATCATCCTTGTTGATTGTAGGACCAAAAAGATGACTTAGCTTCCCATTTCCTTTAAAATAGGTTTTCACCAATTGAGACCACTGCAGATAATTTCCACCATTAAGTTTGAACGTTAGTATAGACATTTTGATGGTCACCGAGAGTTGTTCTCTGGGTTGTGAATTGGGTGGTTGTATTAGTACTAATTTCAAACATGTGTGAAGAAGAAAAACAGTTTGTCTGGAAGCCTATTAGTATGAAGGAAAGTTGAGTTACCAGCAATTAAGGCTGGTCTAGAGAAATAACAAATAATAGTAAAAAAGTTGGTCTGGAATTAAAGGGGTTTCTGCTCAATAATGAAGACTGAGCAGGCTTATGGCTAAGGAATGAAGGTCAAATAGTGGGAAGATGGATCTTGGCAGAGAGAGTTTTCTTGCTCTGATACCATGTGGACTTTGGGATCTTTTGAGAATTTCTCTCTCGTATTATTTCAATAGAATTAAATCAAATATATACAAATTGTAAGAGGTCAAAAATGGAAAAAGGGAAGGAATCTTATTTCAAGCCTAGGATATCTCTATGTACAAAAAAGAATTAGTCAACTAAACTAATAAAGAAAAACTAGATTCAAAAATATTTCCTAGCTGGAAAGTCTTCATACAGGCTGTTCATATTCTCCAACAGTCCAAAATATTTATGATTATTCCAGAATGGTTATAACGTAAAACGTAAAACAACCATAACGTAAAACGTAAAACATCCAGTAGAATAGTTAAAACATTCAACGTCCAGCGTAGTTATTATTATTATTATTAGAAGAAGTAGTTACCTTGAAGGCTTAAGTTGTTAGAAAAAGGATCCAACAATATACATCTAGCTAACATCCTCATTCACTTGAAGCCCAACTTAGACATGGACTAACAAAGGCTTAAGTTGTTAGAAAAAGATCCAATAATATATATCTAGCTAACATCCTCATTCACTTGAAGCCCAACTCAGACATGGACTAACAAATGATGAATCACATACACATAAATTAAGGAGCAAATGAATAGAGAGGTCCAAATCCTAGACTTTAATAAACCAGAGATCAAATAACATGCTCAATAACCTGTGATCCCAAAAGTAAGTAACTAGGGAATGAGCTAACAATTTAAGGAAAAACCTGGTAAAAATATACCTATTGAATTACCAGTTGACCCAAAAGGTTTAAGTTGTTGGCGAAAAACCAACAATGTTCATCTAGCTAGCATCCTCCATCACATGCAATCCCAAACACACTTTGGAGTATAGATAACTAACAGCATACAAATAAAAGAAAGAGAAAAATGGAGAAAGAGGTTTAAACACAAGACCTAAAAACCAGAGGTCTAGTACTAGGTTTAACAACTAGTTACATTAAAACTCTTAAGCTATTAAGGAATAGGCCAACAATGTATCTCAGGCAAACAATGCCTATGCAAACACTAATTGTTGATATATAATTATTGAATTGAAATTTATACCAAAATACCATACCATTAGGTTTATGAATGTTTTCATAACTGCTAATTGACATGATATGATGAAGCTTGTCATGAAAAATGGAAATTTATTTTATTTGTGTGATGGACCAGGGATCTTCTCTAGGGGAATATCTTTCACTGACAAAGATGACAAATTTTCATTTGTATAAGTAAAATCAACACAACAGAGAAAATAAAAGACAGACACTTACTGACTTTCTTGGTCCGAGTGAAATCCAATCTTCATACTATCCACCGCCAAATTGTTATCATATGAAGAGTATCCATTACCATCAGGAATAGAAGATCCTTGATGCTGTGAACAATGATTATGCAGTCAATCTCTTAAACTACATGTAATGGTTAATATATCTTCATAATAAACATAACTTAAACAACCAAAAAAGTTGGGAGGGCAAATCAGTTATTTTCCCTGTCTGCAATAAAAATGATTTTGGTCAATAGTTGGACCTTCACAAAAAATAAATAAATAAAGGTTGGCTGCAAAGTTGATTGTTCATACCAAATGATAAGGACAATATTTTTTGAAGGATCAAATCATGAAGAGAAAGTTACTCTTTACTGTAAACATAGAGCAATAAAAAAATAAAATGTATAAAAATGTATAAGCTCAAGAGAAGAAACCTGATCAATAACAAGCTCAATTTTTTCCTTCCACATTAAGGCCTCTTGGATGTTGAATGCAGCCATCTATAACAAGAACAAAGCCTATACACTGTCAATGAAAATTCAGTACTATAAGATTTTAAGAAGATGCAGATGGTAGAGTTTCTCAAACCATTTTATTCTTTTTCTTAGACTGCCCATATCACCAGAAGGAAATTTTATTCTTTTTGTATTGAGCAAGAATTATGTTTAACACCCAAATAGCTCAACAAAATTTTTGGTTTAAACTATTGGCAAGCATGTATCAACCAATATTATCAGCATTAGTAGGTTCTAATCTGGATCATATTCCAGTACACAGATTAAGTAAGAAAAAATTGAAATATCTTGAAACAGTAGTTGCAGACAAGACACCATGGCCAAGACTAATTGTTGAAAATTATTACAGCTATTGAATATTATTACAGTTGTAATATGCAGTTGTAGAAGATATATAGTTATAATTACAGCTGTGTAAGTTGTACAGCTATGAGTACATATGTATATATATATATAGTTGGGTGTATATTTATGTATATAATCCTTAATTTCTAGGGATTCTTCCTTTTCTTCCTTATTCTTTCTTTTCCACTGTAGTATATCTATTTCATTGGTTGTATACTTTCAAGATATGAATAAGAAATACAAATTTAATCCTACCACTAGGAAAATTCATGTTAGTACGGATGTTAACTTTATTGAAAATATTCCTTTTTATAACAAAACTACTCTTCAAGGGGAGAATTCTAATGAAGATCAGTTTTGGCAACAAGAACAACCAAAACCTAGCATTTTTCTTCCTGAAATAAATAAAAAAATAGATGTTTTAATTAGTGAAAAGGGGGGAAATACTGATTTATCTATGCTAAATAAAATTGCATCACAAACAGGGGGAGAAATTCTACAACCTATGTCCACTGAGCTCCATGTTTATACTAGGTGTAGGTTTAATTCTAATACTAAGAATAATCAAGTTAATCTTGAGCATAGTCAATCATCAACTCCTAGTTCTCAAAATCCAGGTAATCTTCCTATGGACTCCACTCCTTTACCTCTTTCCGATCTTGATATCCCTATTGGAATCTGAAAAGGAGTTGGGAATTGAACCAAATATCCCATTGCCAAATACATGTCTTATCAAAGACTCATAAAAATATAGAGCTTTCACTTCAAATATCTCACTTATTCATTCCTAGAACTATACAAGAAGCACTAGGACACTCGGAGTGGAGGTCAACAGTTCAAGAAGAAATGAATGCCCTTTTGAACATTAGAATATGGGAAATTGTTGATTTACTTAAGGAGAAGAAGGCAGTGGGATGCAAGTGGGTTTTCATAGTCAAGTGTAAACCCGATGGTAGCATTGAAAGATACAAAGCAAGGTTAGTAACCCAAGGTTTCACACAAATATATGGAATTGACTACCAAGAGACCTTTGCACCTATTACAAAGATCAATTCCATTCGGATTTTAATTTCTCTAGCAATACATTTTAATTGGCCTTTACACCAATTAGATGTGAAGAACGCTTTCTTAAATGGTGATTTGGAGGAAGAAGTGTTTATGGATTTACCACTGGGTTTCAAAAAAAGCTAGGAAAAGAAAAGGTTTGCAGATTAAAGAAGTCCTTGTATGGACTTAAGCAATCTCCTAGGGCTTGGTTTGAGAGATTTGGAAAGGTAATCAAGCTTCAAGGATATATTCAAAGTCAAGCTGACCATACAATGTTTTATAAATACTCAAGAGAAGAAAAGATTGTTGTGTTGATAGTTTACGTGGATGTCATTATTCTAACTGGTGATGACAGTTTAGAACTTGAGAGATTGAAGAAAGCTTTAACTCGTGAATTTGAGATAAAAGATTTGGGTCCCCTGAAATACTTTCTTGGTATGGAGTTTGCTAGATCTAAGAAAGGTATTTTCATTTCTCAAAGAAAATATATACTTGACTTATTAATTGAAACAGGTTTACTTGGATGTAAGGCTACAAAAACTCCTATAGAACCAAATTTGAAACTCCAACCATCAAGTCTAGTAGAGGTGATTGACAAAGAGAAATATCAATGCCTAGTTGGGAGACTTATTCATCTCTCTCATACTCGTCCCAATATTGCATTTGCGGTAAGCATGGTAAGTCAATTCATGCACTCGCCAAATCAGGGACACTTTGATGTTGTGCATAGAATTTTAAGGTACTTAAAGAGGACTCCAAGAAAAGGACTTCTATATGAGAACCGAGGACATCTCCAAGGAGATCAACATCGGGCTATTGTACTTTTGTTGGAGGCAATCTTGTGACTTGACAGAATAAAAAGCAAAATGTTGTGGTTAAAAGTAGTGTTGAAACTGAGTTTAGAGCAGTAGCCCATGACATTTGTGAAGTTTTGTGGATTAAACAATTGCTCGAAGAACTTAAGGGTGTTAGCCCTTTACCTATGAAGGTCTTTTGCGATAATAAAGTTGTCATTGCCATTGCACATAATCCAGTACTCCATGATAGAACTAAACATGTCAACGTTGATAAACATTTTATCAAGGAGAAACTGGAAAAGGGATTGATTGTTATACCTTATATACCTACAGTTGAACAAGTTGCAAATATACTCACTAAAGGATTACCAAAGAAGCAATTTGATGATTCAGTAAGCAAGCTGGCCATGAATGACATCTTCAAGCCAGCTTGAGGGGGAGTGTTGAGAATCTCAATCAAATCAAAGAAATTCTGATATGGTTGTTACCTATTTTTTAGGGATAATTTGTTGTTGTTTTTTAGGGATAAGTTGTTGCTATTTTTTAGGGATAAATTATTATTGTTTTTTAGGGATAAGTTGTATATTTTAAATTTATTTTGTTTCTAGAAATCTAGGTGTACAGTTGTAGATTTAGTTTGATTTGTTGTAGCTTATCTATAAAAGGAAGCATGTTTCCCTTCCTTTTTCAATTAATATGACATTTTTTTATCCTATTCTAGAATTTCCAATACCAAGGCTGGATGACATGCTAGATATGTTGGCAGGGTCTCAAAAGTTTCTCAAAAATGGACTTAAAAAGTGGCTACCATCAAATAAGGATTTAGGCGATGAGTGGAAAACAACTTTTAAGACCAAGGATGCACTCTATGAATGGTGGGCCATGCTATTAGGTCTTTCAAATGCCCTAAGCACTTTTAAGTTTTATGCCAACATAAAAAATTGCGTCTTTCTGCTAGACAAATTGGGGTTTCTGGGATTTACAGTTTCAACAAAGGGTGTAAAAGTTGCTCCAGCTAAGGTTGAAGCCATTACAAGTTTGCCCACCCTAAAAGCTTTAAGTGAAATTAGAAGTTTTCATGGTCTAGTTACATTTTATAGGAGATTTATTAAGAATTTCAGCATTATAAAGGCACCCATTATAGAGTACCTTAAGTGGGGCCAGTACAGATGAGATTCTCAAGCTAAGCAAAGTTTCCAAGAGATTAAGAGAAGGATGACACAAGCACTAGTTCTAGCTTTACCAGATTTTGGTAATATCTTTGAAGTAGTTTGTGATGTATCCAAAGTAGGAATCAAGGGTGTCCTAAATCAAGAGGGGCAGCCAATTGCATACTTCAGTGAAAAACTTAATAGGACTCAGAAGAATTATTCAACTTATGGTGTTGAATTTTATTCTATTGTTCAAGCTATGAAGTCTTGGCATCATTACTTAATTCAAAGGGAGTTCATTCTACATTTAGACCATGAGGCAACTTGCAACAAAATCTGAACTGTAAACATGCAAAATGGGTGGCAAACTTGCAAGAATAAACATTCTCACTTAGACACAAGGCTGGTTCACAAGACAGTGGCCGATGCATTAAGTAGAAGGGTTTATTTATTGCAATCACTAACAGTGTGGTTGGGCTGGAGGTTTTCAAGGAGCAGCACATGAAAGACTCATTTTTCCAGGACATGCTTGAGATATATGATGCCAAAGATAGCAGGGTACTTGCTGAATTTGTTTTTGATGATGGTTATTTGTTCAAGGGAGTTACATTGTGCACAGCTGAAGGTTATTTGAGGGAGCTAGTGGTTGAAGAATTGCATGGTGGTGGTTTAGGGGGACATTTTGGTAGAAATAAGATGCTGAATTTAGTTTCTGAAAGGTACTTTTAGCCTATATTGTGATAAGATGTGTATGCCATGTAGACAGATGTCGTGTATGCCAAGTTTCCAAGGGCCAGCAACAAAATACTGGCTTATTCAGCACTCTACCAGTACCTACAGTCCCTTGGATAGAAGTTAGTGTGGATTTTATATTGGGGTTGCCTCAAACAGCAAGAGTTGCACATTTGGTGTTTTTTGTGGTTGAATGGTTTTCTAAAATGGCACATTTTATAGCATGTAGAAAGGTCTTGATGCAACCCATGTTGCAAATCTTTTCTTTCAGGAAGTGGTTCAAATAACATGGAGTGCCAAAAACAATCACATCTGGCAGATATGTAAAGTTCCTTAGCCATTTCTGGAAAAATTTGTGGAGGTTATTGGCTACAAAACTACAGTTTAGTAATGCATTTCATCCACAAACAGATGGCCAAATGGAAGTAGTAAATTGTAGGGGTATTTATTGAGATGTCTTGCAAAGGACAACATTGGGCAATGAGACTTAACATTAGCACAGGCTGAATTTATTGAAATTGTGTATGGACGGATTCCAAATCAAATCACTGACCTATTAGATGGGTCAACCACCCACGAATTAGTGATGACACTATTGCCTTTGCAGAGAATTTAAAGGAGATTGAGGAAAGTGTTTGTCAAAATCTATTACAGATGAGTAAGTTAAGGAGCAATTCAAAGAACAGCAAAGAAGCTGCAAACCAGCATAGCCAATTCAAAGAATACCAGGTTGGAGATTGGGTCATGGTGTTCTTATGGAAAGAAAGGTTCTTTGCTGGAACTTATCATAAGTTAAGGATCAAGAAGTTGTGTCCTTGCAAAATATGGTGCAAGTTTGGAGAAAATGCTTATGAGGTGGCACTTCCACAAGGTTTAAACATATCTCCCATATTCAACGTATTGAATCATTTTACTTTTCATCGAGATTTGCCAAAAGAATCATATGATGCGGAGAAGAAGCAAAGGGTTGAACCCCATGTAAAGAAGTAGATGTTGTTGAAAGGGTAATCCAAGTGAGAGAAGTTAAAACAAGAGCAGGTTCATACTTCAGGTTTCTTGTCCAATGGGTAGGGAAGCCGGATGGCGAAAATTGTTGGTTGAATGAAGATGAGTTTATTGAGATAGATGCCGATAAGCGTCAAGCTGCAAAAATGGAAAATCATTCGAAGATGAGCTCTCTTTGACCGGGGGAGAATGATGGAAGCATATAAGTCTTTTTGTTTTGTTTGAACTATGTAGTATTAACTAGGAAGTCAGAGAGTCAATCTTGGTTATGTAAAAACATTAAATCATTTCTAGGGAGTATAAGGAATATTATATAAGTTCTAGAAAACATAACTAGGTAGTTGAAAGCTGAAAATGAGAAGGTCTCAGAGAGGAAAGGTAATCGGGTTTTGGATTCTAAAAAAAAAGGGAAAAGAAAAAGGAAATTTGCCAGATTTCTCTTGACAAGAAAGACTGTTTCAAGCATTGGAAGATTAGGTTTGAGGAGTCAAACTTGTGGCATCTTCCAGTCCCTCTACCCCTGCATATTGCATGAGAGGTCAGCGGTTGACCACCAACTTGTTACAGCACCTGGTTTACATCAATAAGTTCTTTGGCAAGGTAGTTCTGATCATCTCTTTCTTAGAGACCCTGATCATCCAATAAGATGGTTGTTGGGTTGGCTAAGAGCATGGTATCTCAATGTTTTTGTAGGGTGACATTGGCCATCCAACAGATTTTTTATGGATTGCCATGATTTTGTTTGTTGCGTTTGATTGCGTAATAATTTTGTCTTCCTTTATATTTTAAAAAAATTGTCAACAGCAGTTCATTTATAACAATAGAGAAACAAGAATGAGTTATCCTTCAAACATAGATGCAGCAACACAAATAATACAAAGAAAAAGAAAAAAAAACACAATAAAAAAGGGTCAGGTTGTATTTTTATTTTTGCTCAGCTATATATATATATTTTAAGTCAGAGTTGGGCAATATTTTGATTATCTATCCAACATCTATGGTAGTGTCACACCCCAGACCAGATCCAAATCTCCTTCACCAAATAACCACAACACCAAAAGCCAAGAACTGAAATCTTACTCTTCCTCAACGACACAACCTATGATATCCCAATCTTTGGTTTCTGTAAGGCCATCCAAAAGCATATTAATCTCTGCCCAGATGGCAATGCCATCTTTTAAAACTTTCCACCCTCTAGATGTGCATACAACACCTACTACATTTTCAAGTTTCATGACCAAATTTGTTGAGAACCAAAGGTTAAGCAATTCAACTTAGGCTTCAACCCACCTACCCTCCCCATTCAAATAATACCCACCCAAACTCTCAAACAAACACCATCCCTAGAAACCAAAAAAAAAAATGGCCCTTGAGGCCAAGCTCAGGTGGCAAGTGACTGGGATAGAAATTGTCAGAGGTTCCAGTTTCAAATCCCACAAATAAAAATGAAAAATAAATAAATAAAAAAAGGTTACATATCAAGGGAAAAAAAAAAAAAGACAACAAAAAGATATGAAGGTGATAATCCACCAATAAGCAATCATACCTCAAGAAGTTCATTAACAATGCATTCATATCCATTATAACAACTTCCTTTTCCACATGAAGGATTGATATGAAATTGACTATCCAGATCCATAAGATTCAGATCAACAGAACTAATATTGAATATGGTAAAGGATTGATGAGATAGTGCAGATAACCAAATAAACCAGTTTCAGTTCTATAAGTTTAAACAAGGTCAAGAAAAGATACAAACTGAATTAAGATTTATAGAAAAATGAAGAAAAAGAATGAACCATGATTTGACGGGACTTGTCTTTCTTGTTGTAAACACACAACACATAGACCATCTGTTGGGAATGTAGAGTGGTTGAGGCAGCGCAAGAGTCACATTATCACCAAACATGAAACAGAAAGGAAAAATCATGATTATTAATCATGTTCGGGAAAGAAGTAAAGAATAGTTGTCATGAAACAAAGAGTACAAAAGTAACCATTTCTTGTGACTTCAAAATTGAAGGAAAGGTTACACCACCAAATATAAGAAAAGAGTTCAAACCACTAATGCTAATAAAAAAGGTATAAAATGGGCTATGAATTTATATCAAACCAAATCACCCATCATTTGCAGCCTCATAAGAATAAAAATGATAATCAATGGAGAATATTGTATTCATTTAGCTAAGGTTTGTAGATTCTACGTCTTTAGTAGAATCACATTTAACCTTTCTTATTTTGAAGGATCTTAGATGAGGCTACAGACTTGAACATAAGGTGTGTCCTTTTCTTATGGGCCACCATTAAATCTTGATCTATCACTAGACTAACTCTCATATCAATCCTCCCATTTATTCAAGTTATGTTGGAAAACATCACAAATGAGGGTTCTCATTTATTGAATCCAGCCCAAACACTGTCCTTGTCCACAATGAGGAACCACAAAATAATGAATCTCTTTAATAGTGCCCTTTCATGGTACACCAGCCATAGGTTGAACTCTCAAAAGAACAGAAATGTGGCTATATGTTGATGAAAGAAAGGAAAATGCATCAAAAAGCATCTAAAGTTGTGAGATTGGCTAAATATATGCCAACTTCAATCAGTTAACCTCAAATTATCCAAGGTGCAATCCCCAGTCAATTATTTTACATGTTCCATTCAATTGAATAACTTGGCTTTCTGATCACTATGACTTCAAAAATCATGGAATACTTTGATAGCAGAATTTTTTGTCAATGCAAAGGTTATTTGGCACCTAATGGTGGATGTGGTTGGTATATCATAACAGAAATTGTGAATCCTGAAAAGCTGGGATGGTTATTCATGATGAACATAATGATAACAGAAAAATAAAAATAAAAATAAAAATATCTCGGTGGGCCAACTTTATCACAACATTTCAAAACAGAATACCCAGTTATCTCCAACTTGAGGATTCATTTTAGATACTAACTACAAGCAATCACTGACAACTGTAACATGAACTCCATAGCATCGTTTTTTTTTTTTTTTTTTTTTTTTCTGATAGGTATGAAATCCATGGCATCTTCTCATTTTCTATTAATCAACTTTTATTCTTAGTAATTTACCTATTAAAAATTGTTATTAACAAATTCTTAATAAACTAGATCATACCAACTAAATCAACTCCATGGCCACTGAGAATTGCAATGGTAACTGCATAGCATTTTCTTATTTGTTTATTTAGTCAACTTCAACTCTTAGTACTTTACCTGTTAAAAAATAGTGTCAACAAGTTCCTAATAAACTAGGTCATAAAAACTAAATCTCCAAAGCTCAGAAAGTGGCAAGCCAAGCAACAACAGTCAAAGAAGAAATACATTGTCTAGATCAAAAGATATGGTTTGTCTCTATAATTGTTTTCACAAACTCTAGTCATTTCATGAAAAGGAAAACAAGTAAAAATAAAATAAAAATAGAATATAATAAAAAACCATAACGCACATTCCCATGCTGTGCCTTCATGCCTCGGTCCTCCACCCTACAATTTCCATCAATAACAAGGGCTTTGATTGGGACCTGAATAAAAGAATAGAAGCTGATTACAGCAAATATGAGTGAATTCAAAATTATAACAATAAATTCAATTTGGTCAATTGCTTTGTGTAATTACACACATTAAGTCACTGTTGCAATTATAAGAAGCCTAATTATTATATTAGTTTTCAATGAGCAATAATGCAAAGTGCAAAAGGTTTAAAGAAAGCATATAAAGAAATAAAATGACAAGTAAAATCATGGTTGAGACTTGAAATATGTACCTGGTTTGTCTGTGGCTTCTTCTTATAATATGCAAGTAATCGAAGTTCAAGAACAAAATACCGCATATGAATGAAGGCCCGACCAATCTTTCGCCGCCCACATCGCACCATCCACCCTTCATACACCACCTTACTAGACTTGGTTTCCATCTTACTAGACTTGGTTTCCATCTTACTAGACATGGTTTCCATCTTACTAGACATGGTTTCCATCCTACTCCTATCTCTCTCTCTCTCTCTCTCTCTCTCTCTCTATAAAAATGCTCACAAATAATGCCAACCAATAATTTTCAGCTCAAAACCACTATTTTTTTCTCCAATTTGAATCAAATTTAATTCCCAAAAAAAATTTTAAAAATAAAAGAATCAAAAAATGGTCAAAATTCCTTGGACATATGAGTCACTTCCACAACAACGTACCATAATTCTGCAAAATGAATTCAAAATTTACATTACAAAAAAAAATTGTCAATTTTTATTGGTTACATGGATCACTTGTGTAATAACAAACACAATTCAACAAAGTGGATAAAAGACTAAAAGAAAAAATCAAATATTTAGTATATGGATCACTTCCAAAAACATCACACATTAATTCTGCAAAATGTTCAAAAAATCATTACAAAATTATCAAATTTTACTGGGTCTAATGTCACTCCAGAACAACAAACCCATAATTCAGGAAAATAAATAAGAAAATTATAAAGAAAGCAACTTTTTGTTTTGTTTTTGGTTTTGGTTTTGGTTTTTTCTGTTTCTTTTTCTGTATATATAGACAACTTCCATAATATACCCTTAATTCTACAAAATGAATGCAAAAATGATCAAATTTTTCTGGGTATATGGGTGCCCCATGTAACAAAAACCCCATAATTCAGAAAATGAAATTAAAAAAAAAAAATCTGGGTATATAGGAAACTTCCACAACAAGATACCTTAATTCTGTAAAATGCATAAAAACAATTAAAATAGAATGAAAATTTTTTTTCTGAGAGTATAGGTCACTTCGAAGACACCAAACCCATGATTCAGCAAAATAAACAGAACATTTCGAAAAACTGATCAAAGTCTTATGGGTATGAGTCCTTTCGACAAAGAAAAAAAAAACAGAAAAACAAACTCACAATTCTTCAAAAAAAAATAAATGAATCTATGATCATTATAGCAATTAAATGAAAAATCAATGAATTATCATTTTTATTGTCATATATTAGTTAAATTAAAATCGTTTGACAATTTTAAAAATTAAAAAGATTCCCCAGAAATAAAGTGAAATCAAACCTTGGGTTGTGGCTATGGAGGTGGAGGGATCATCAGAGAGCCCGAGAGATCTCAGCCGTCCGATCAGGAAAAAAAAAGGGGGGGAAATGTAAGAAACTTTGAAGAAGAAGAACAGAGGCTGGGTTGGTTTATTATTATTGTTATTAATTAATTAATTATTAATAGAAATATAAATAAAATAAAAATATATGGCCTTTATTTATAGCGCCGGCGGGAACTGAGGGACGTTTTGTACAGTTCAGCCCCTACGGTTGGTTAGAGACAGATCAAAAAATATATATTTTTTTCAATATAAAAAATTAAAAAATATATACATGCAATTTGAATTTTTCAAATTGGAAAAATAAAATATTGGCATATTAAGTTTGAAAAAAAAATATTTTTTATATTTTATTGTCCAATTTATACTTTTTGATTTTACTTTTTTTGTCATTTAATATGTTAAATTAATAGCATAAATTTTTTTAAAAAATTCACTTGATAATGGAGGAAAAAAATTAATTCTAGTGATAGTGTTTTTAGATGATTATCTTTTTTGTAATCAATAATTTTCATAATCAATTGAATTTCCAAAATCAATTGAATTTTATTTATCATTTACTTAAAAAAAAAAAAAGAGTAAAAAATTGAAAATCAATCAAATTACTTACAAGACTTGGTGGGAGTAACAAATAAATATTATAGGCATAAGAGGAATATAAATCTAAATATGGAAAAAAAATCATAGATTAATTCCAACCATATTAGAATTTTTTACAATACCAATTTTAAAATAAAAATGGAATGAGCAAATAAAATAAAATGTAATGATTAATAAATATAATTTTATTATTTTCATAATTTTTTGTGTGAGTAGAAATCGATAGCAAACAAGATTTTATCACTTCTATTTTTCTTTCACTTTTCTCCATTAAGAAATAAAAAATATATTTTTAAATTTTTTTTGAAAAAATCCAAATAGAATGCTACAAGTAATAAAGATGATTTATGAATAATCATAATGAGGTTTTTAGACAAATAAAGATATTCACTCTCTCCATATAAAAATGGAGTTGATATCAACAAGACATTTAGTGTATGTTTTGATTTACTTTCTATTTTTTTTTATAAAAAAAATGTAGTAATTCCTATAGAAAATATAATAACTTTTGTATAAAAAATTTGGAATTATCTTATATTTTTAAAAGTTACTTTTAAAATTTGAGATAAAAAAAAAATTAATACTTTATCTTTTTTGAAATAGTTTTTAAAAATTATGTCCTTTTAAATCGCTATCATTTTCTATTTTTAAAAATGGAAAATAAAAAGTGTATCCAAATAATAGCTTGGTAACATGTTTTTAAATACATTTTTGAAAACAAGTGTTAGAAACATGAAATATCTAGTTGGTGTTTTAAAAGTGGCATCAATTTAATAGTTGAAAATTGATATAACTTGAAAATTAATGAAAAACTCACAAAGTGGGACAAGGAAAATAATCTTGATCATAGGTGATGTTGAAGTTCCGAAAAAAAAACTTTGATATAAAATAACAACCAATATTACTAAGTCCTCCAATTAATTGTTAAGAGAAGAGTGTCACCAAATTATTTATACATTAGTGCTCATGCACATAGATAAACTAGTCGTCATGTAAGAGAATCATATGATTGAGATTTAGAAGTGAAAAATATTGGTTTTATAAAAAATAAAGAAGTTATTGGGTAGCAGTATGAGGTCCAAACCAATGGGTGTGCATCATATTTGGGAGAAACATTTAAGACATTCAATGGAGATGTATTTCTTGACAGATGTCTAGATTGCCATGTGCACACTCTTGTCTAGTTCTTCGCATGATGAGGCAAAATGTGTACAAGTATGTCAAACCATGTTACAGGTTGTCCACTTAAACCTTGATTTATCTAAGTTCATTTTATAATTTTCCCACACACAACATATCTAAAGTTAATAATAATGGCAAAGTTCGTGATGAAGGTCGTTCATATCCTTCTCTTGAATCCCCTAAAGCAAAACATCCACTTTGAAAACCTTGGCAGTGATGTATATAACCATAAGAAACCTTTTCCATGTTCTTGGTGCTATGGAATAAGACATAATATGTCTACATGCACTAATCCTTTGGTTTGAATTAGCCTTTTGGTTTTAGAATGTATTCATGCTTGTTTCCAAAAGGAACATGTACAAATTGCTAGTCTTTATGATGTTGTGTAACCTAATAAATGTTCCACAGTTGTTATGAGCATACATGTTATATGTTGGATGGACTATTTTAATTGTGTATGTCTTTTGTTATGGTACAAGTTATGACTCTATGAATCATTCATTATATAGGTTGTCATTAAAATATTGTTTGTCATAAATGAAAATGTATGAATGGTATATATGTCTTTGTGTGTTTGTGTGAAACATTATCCTATATTTTGAGTTTTTATTTAATATAGTGTTATTGATGGTATTCAAAGGTAATTATGTTTTTTGAAATTTGTCATTGACAAACAATAATATGGTTAAAGTGTTCTTGTAATCCATTGAAATTAACTATTGAATTAAATTTGTAGAATTGAAAGACATACTCGAGCATTGTTTAGGCATAAGCCTTCCATGATATGCCTCTTCTTCCTTGTGATACTCACATTCCTTGATGACTTATTTGATTAATGATTCATTCTTTGTTGCCATCGAACATCAATTTTAGTTTGAAGTATCATGCCATATACTAAGATCTATTCCTATCAATGACTACTTTTCAGGATCTAGTAAACATTGTGGAATATTATGGCAAAGATATCCAACTTCTTCATGTCTTTCAAGAAATTCAAGTATAGGAAAATAATACATGCTTCAAAGCTTGAGATAAAGTTAAAGCTATTGATTATGATGTACAACTCATTTTAATAGAAAAAATATGAAGAATGTATGACTATTTAAAACTAGTAAGACAAATAAATATGACATTACCATACAAAAGAAGTAACACAAGACCTATAGATGAGAACACAAAATTACGGTTTTATGGACGAACTTTGCATCAACACCTTTCTACATGTATTTTGATCATTTTCCATTTTAGTGAAATTAGATTGATAAGATTGTCTTTTGTACAAATGAAAAGAAAAATATTGAATGGGCTAAAATATAAAAACAATCTCTTATCTTGTAGTTGACACTTTGGTAGTTTTGTTTGGTTATAAATTGTTCATATTAGACTAGAGGCTTCATGGGAATTTTCCCTTTTTTATTATCTATCATGATTCTTAGTATGATGATTATTAAATGTCTTCATCACTTCAATCCATTATGGCCATTCATGCAACCTACTTTTTAGAGGGTTGCATGAAAAATCTATTATCATACATTCTTACCTTTCACAAGGTTTTGAACCTTAAAAAACATTGTTCCTTTTGCCCTCATTTTGATATAGTATCGAACACCATCTACTATTTAGATGTTTGCACGCCGTATGAAAGGTCTAAAACTTAATTATTTTATTCTAAAACTTGTGCTCTCAGCGTAGTCTCTCTTTACCTTTGGCAAGACACACTAAGAGAATGAAAACCAATGAAGGGTGGATTGTGTCAAGGAAAATTAGTAGAATGAAAACATGCATCATAAATTACGAAAAATATGACATAAGGTGGTTTTCTCTCATTGGTTTTGCAAAAGATGATGTCTAAAGGACTTTATAAGTTATGACAAAGGTCCTAATCTATGTTATGAGATCCTTAAGAAATTATTCTCAACCCACAAAGCTATTTAAGGAAATACAAACTCATGACAAAGTCTTAGTAGCTACCAAAGATGGAATGGTAGAAGAATATTTCATAATTAAGTCATTCTCTATCTTTCAATAATTATAAAAACTATTGACACAATTAGGTAAGGAACTACATTCCAAAGGATACAAAGGTATCCTTCTAACGATTTTTAGACAGGTGATTGGTTTATTCTCATCCCCATGAAAAGGCTAGTTAAACTTCATCAACAATGGCGCCGATTTTTGGTTCGTTCCTCAACAATGATGTTAATTTTATTCATTTGAAATCTTGACATGTTGATTATATTGATCGATTCTCTTGCCTATCTTAGCATGTTGCTTCTTCTTTTTGCATGCTTATTATGTCTTTCCTAGCATGATGCTTGATCTTATTGAATGTTTATCTATTTTATCTTATCTTTACTCATCTTGTGTGTAGATATGGATGATTTATACCTATTTTCCATGACTGATTGTTGCATGGCTACCCTTCTCCCACATCACTACATGTTTTTTGTCTATGTGGGACACGTATTTTTCCTCTTATCTCCAATTCCCTAGTCTCAGTTGACCTTGTCTCTCTTAATCTCATATTTGATATGAGACTTGTTGGTTTATTTATGCTCTAATCCAACTAGTGATTTGGAGTAGGGTTTGGTGATAAGTTATATGTATGTATGGGAGCATTCTGGAGGAGGTTGTCATGTTGATGTTGATTAGAGTTTGATCTTTGAAGACTTGTACAAACCAAAGCAAGATTTTAGGATACTTATGTGACCAATGTGTTCTTTTGGTTGATTTACATTGATAGGTTTTTTCGAATGCACCCATATCATTTAATATACACTTTAGACTACCATTGAGTGTCGAGTGATGTGAGAACCTATGCCATTAGTAATATGATCCACACCACGAAATTGAGAAACTTGTGGATCAAGAATGGCTCCAAGATCGTCTAAAAACAAATTTGTATGAAATCGCGACCTGTTGCTTATGTGGAAGTAAGAACCTTGGTATAATGAAGACACCACAATCAATTATGGAAGGATTGATTGATAAGTCGAAGGAGAACACCACAAAAATCTTTTTGATAAGTTCAAAGAGTTCTAAAAGAACCAAAAAGAATTTTCTCTCACAAAATTATGAATGAAATCTGTATTATTTTTTAATAAGTTGATGGCTATTTAAATACAAAGAGGTCGATGAATTTGGCAATTAGAAAGTCCCTAAATATTCTGCCTAGGATTCGTAAATAACTAGAAAAAGGAAACTAAAATATCCTGAGTTGGATTCTTAAAATTGAATCCATTATTTCCCCAAAGTAAAAAAGAAACAAGGGAATTTCTAATTTATTACTTCCATATAAAATTCAAAAATTAAAATATAATAATAAGAAAATAATTTAACAATCTTAAAATATTGCTTTAGATTGCGCCAACCAATCTCCTTGATGAGTCAAAAATTGGGAAATCACCAATTTAGGAAACTTCATTTAATCCATTCAATTTGTGAGTTGTTCTCTTTGAAGGATTCTTCTAGATTATTCCAAAGCTTAAATCAAGGAAATCCAACCTTGTGGAACATGTAGAGCATCTTTTTTGGACCTCCACGAATTTACCTCAATCCAAATGTTTTGAATAAGTCTATTGAGAGTTTCCTTGAACTTTTTAGTTCAAACCCTTGTAACCGGACCAACTAGAACTTGAATAGGATCTATATTCCATTTGTTAGTTGTGCCCTCATCATTCCCCTCATCTTGAAAAGGATTTGTCCTCAAATGATCACCTACATCAAAAGGATTTAAATCAGTAACACTGAAAGTGGCATTAACATTGTACTCACCTAGAAAATCCAACTTATATGCATTGTCATTGATGTGCTCAAGGACTTGAAAAGATCCATTTCCTCTCGGAAGCAACTTAGATTGCCTTTGTGCCGAAAATCTTTCTTTCCTCATATGTAACCAAACCCAATCTTTGGGTTCAAAAATCAATCGTTAGCTCCCTTTATTAGCTTGTTTTGCGTAGTCCTCCATCCTCCTCTCAATGTTGAGTCTTGCTTTCTCATGTATGTTCTTAACAAATTCAACATTTTTCCTTCCATCTAAGGTAGCACATTCAGAAAAAGGTAATAACATTAAATCCAATGGAGTTAAAAGATTAAAACCATAAACAATTTCAAGTGGTGAAAACTTAGTGGCAGAATGAATAGTACAATTATAAGCAAACTCAATGTGTTGTAAACACTCTTCCTAAGTTTTTATGTTCTTTTTAATAATAGTCCTCAACAAAGTAGACAAAGTCCTATTCACTACTTCAGTTCAACCATCAGTTTATAGGTGACAAATACTAGAAAATAACAACTTAATTCCTAATTTACACCACAAAGTCTTCCAAAAGTAACTCAAGAACTTAGCATCTTTATCCAAAACTATTATCATAGGCATACCATGTAATCTTACAATTTCCCTAAAGAAAAATCAGCAACATGTGAAACATCATCGGTTTTGTGACATGGAATGAAATGTAACATTTTAGAAAATCTATCCACAACCACAAAAATTGAATCCCTACCACATTTAGACCTAGCCAAACCTAACACAAAATCCATTAAAATATCAATCCAAGGCTCACTAGGAATAGGCAGCGGCGTGTATAAACCATGGGGTTGCACTCTAGATTTTTCTTGCCTACATATGGCACATCTACCACAAATTCTCTCAACATCTCTTTTCATGTGTGACCTATAGAAGTGTTCTTGAAAAACGGCTAAGGTCATAGCAACTCCAAAGTGTCTCATTAACCTTCTACCATGGGATTCCCTTACTAACAATTCACAAAAAAAGCAAATCGACACACAAAATTTATTTTCCCAAAACAAGAAACCCTCACACCTAAAGAACTTACCCACTGCCTTTTTCTCACAAACCCAAAACTCCTAAAAAAAAAAAAATCATCGTCTAAAGGATACAATTCTTTAATGTACTCAAAACCAAGTCATTTTGCATCAATAGTAGAAATTAATATGTACCTTCGAGAAAGTGCATCGATAATGATGTTTTCCTTACAATGCTTGTATCAAATGACATATGAAAATGTCCCAATGCATTCCACCCATCATACATGTCTCCTATTCAATTTGTGTTGTCCTTTTAAATGCTTCAAGGACTCATGATCGGTGTGAATCACGAACCCCTTAAGCGAAAGATAGGGTTGCCATGTTTCCAATGTTTGAACCAATGCATACAATTCTTTATCATAAGTAGGGTAGTTTAAGGCTGCACCACTTAACTTCTCGTTGAAATATGAAATTGGTCTTCCTCCTTGCATAAGAACTGCACCTATACTCATACCTGAAGCATCACATTCAATTTCAAACGTTTTAGTAAAATCAGGCAAAGCAAGTAAAGGAGCATGAGTTAATTTTTCCTTGATCAATTGGAATGCCTTCTCTTGTTTGTCTCTCCATTTGAATCCAATGTTCTTCTTAATGACTTTGGTAAACGGTGCGGTGATGCTACTAAGGTCTTTCATGAACCTCCTGTAAAAACTAGTGAGTCCATGAAAACTACGAACATGACCTACACTCGTGGGACTCGACCAATCTTGAATTGTGTAAATCTTCTCTTCATCAACCTGTATTCTTGTGCACTCACAACAAAACCAAGAAACATAAGCTTATCGATGCAAAAGGTGCACTTCTTCAAGTTAGAAAATAACTTCTCTTTTTTAAGTACATCCAGAATGCACAACATGATCATCGAAGTTTTTGCTATAAATGAGAATATCATCAAAATAAACAACAACAAATCTATCTATGAAAGCACGTAAGACATGGTTCATTAATCACATGAAAGTACTCGGTGCATTAGTTAATCCAAATGGCATAACTAACCACCCATATGAACCATATTTCGTTTTAAAAGCAATTTTCCATTCATCGCCCTTTTTAATTTCTATTTGATGATACCCACTCTTTAGATCAAATTTTAGAAAATACATAAGCACCATGTAATTCATTTCACATATCATCTAAGTGAGGAATAGGATGACGATACTTTACCATTATGTTGTTGACTACTCGATAATCAATGCACATTCTCCATGTCCCATCTTTTTTAGGAACCAAAATCATCAGCACAATGCACAGACTCATATTTTCCTTACATACCCTTTTCCATCAATTCACTAACCTATCTTTGTAGCTCAATTGTCTCATCAAGATTGCTTTGATAGGCTAGTCAATTTGGAATGGAAGCACTGGGCACAAAATCGATTTGATGTTCAATTCCTCAAATAGGAGGTAAACCATGTGGAACCTCATCAAGAAAGACATAATCAAACTCATACAAACGAGAAACAACCGAACTAGGCAAAGACGCGTCAAGTTTTTTAGTGTTTAAAAAGGCATCTTTGTACAAAAGTACAATCACTAGATGATTTAAAAAACATCTCTCTTTTTAATTTCACTCGCTTTTACATAGAAATTTGTTTTTCTCTCAATGGCTGAATCTGTCTTCTTATTTTCTCTTTCATTTTTCTCAGTCTTTTTTTTTTCTTTTTGATTTTCACTTGTTTTCTTTCTCTCGCTCTTTTTCTTTAGATCACTCTCTTTTTGTCACCTCACTTGATCTTCATAGATCCTGCTTTGATGACAAATGGACTAGAGCGATTGTCCTTTGATTAAGCACAAACGAGTATTTGTTGGTGAAACCATCGTGCTTAACATGCCGATCAAATTGTCATGGTCAGCTTAGTAACAAGTGTCCATCTTGCATTAGAACTACATCACACAAAACTTCATCTTCATATGTCCTGATGCGAAAGGATACCAACACCTATTTAGTAACCCCTACCTCACCACTATCATTAAGTCATTACAACTTGTAAGGTTGGGGATGTTTAATTGTTGGCAGCCCTAATTTCTCCACCATTGTAGTACTATCAATGTTAGTACAACTGCTTCCATCAATAATCATACTACATACCTTGTTTTGCATGTGGCATCTAGTATGAAATATGTTTTCTCACCACACTTTGTCATCTTCTTTGACCTACATACTTAGAGTTCTCCTTACAACCAACAATTCACCTTGGACAGCGTATTCCTCATCATGCACTTCCTCCAATGGTGGCATAGATTCGATGTCATCTTCGTCATCAAATTCAATCTCACCATTATCTCACAATGTCATAACTATTTTGTTTAGACATTGACTCATTATGTGACCCCTACCTTATCATTTAAAACACTTAATATCACGATTCCGAGTGGTGGAAGAATCAAATTTACCTTGATTTCCATGGTTGGTCGCTTCTTATTTTTGCTCAATTTTGGCCTTGGTAGTGGCTTGCTTCTCCTCCTTTTTCATAAAAATTCGACCTCCATGACGATCTCGAGCTAGGGTTTTGCCATGTACTGTTGCCCTTTCTCTCGAGTTGGTTCTCAATTTTGATTGTCATGTGCACTATATCTTCCAACTCCATATAATGTTGCAATTCTACCAAATTAGCAATTTCTCGGCTCAAACAAACTAAGAACCTAGTCATAGTTGCCTCTCAATCCTCCTCTACATTCACTCAGATCATAACAATTTCCATCTCCATATAATAATCCTCCACACTTCGACTACCTTGTGTAAGACTTTACAATTTTTGGTACAACTCACGGTAGTAATGGCTTGGAACAAACCATCTCCTCATTACAGTTTTTATCTCCTCCCACATTTCTATTCAACGCTCTCTATTTCTCCTCATGTTTAATACTAATTGATCCCACAAAATAATTGCATAATTGAAAAATTCAATGGTTGCAAGTTTTACATTTTTAGGCTCGGAATAATTGTGACAATCAAATACTAATTCTATCTTCTTCTTCTACTCAAGGAAAACTTTGGGATCATTTTTGCCTCGAAACGATGAAATTTTCATCTTAATACTACCCAAGTTATTATCTTCTCGATTCCTAGCCTCTCTAAACCGCCCACCATTTCTTCTATTGCCAACAATTGAATCCTAGTCATCTTCATAATCAAAACTAACCCCATAATATTCTTCATTTTCAACTCTCACTTCCCTAGGTTTAACTCTCTGTCTCCTACGCACATTAGAAGCGTTTTGTGGCCGCTCCACATGTGCATTCTCTACCCTATCTATCTGTTCATGAACCTATTCCATCTCCACTCTCAACACTTTTCTCATCTCACCCATTAAAGTTTTTTTAGAAACTTGATATCAACCTCTTCTGATGCATTCCCAAAAGTATTTTTTATCCTTGTTGTATGAAATGTTTGTTGCAAAACAAAGTTAGAAAAAAGACTAAAAAAATAAAAACCTCGCACACTCCCTCACGTGTCTCACTCAAAGAATGATTTACTCAACTTTCACTCATGTTTTCACACAAAATCAAATTGGCTTTTAACCTCTTATTTGCTCACCACTCTTGTCTTTTTTCACTCATAGTAATCCTCTATAGGTTCTTATCAAACTAATCAAACAAATATAAAAATTTCCAACAATAATTAACCAAGGACTCACCAAGAGACATTCATATTTAAGGGTTTGGCAAAGCAAGGCTGTGTCACAAATTTAAGGGTTTCAAAATTTGCATAAAAGAATCAATTCTTTTAAGCTTATGTATTTAAGGTTTTTTTGGAGCAAGAAATTCAGATTTGTGGAATCAGAAAGGAACACAAAGATGTAAAATTGAAATAAGAATTACAAGAGTTGAATAAGAATATCACTTTTTTTTTCAATTTCATTTGTTTTTTCAATTTCGTTTTTCTATTTCAAAGAAAAAGAGGCAAACCTACAACTAATGCCAAGCTCTGATACCAACTAATACGATCCACACCACGAAATTGAGAAACTTATGGATCAAGAATGACTCCAAGATCGTCCAAAAACATATTTGTATGAAAATGCGGCCCATTGCTTATATGGAAGCAAGAGCCTTGGTATAATGAAGACACCACAATCAATTATGGAAGGATTGATTGATAAGTCGAAGAAGAATGCCACGAAAATCTTTTCGATAAGTTCAAAGAGTTCTAAAAGAACCAAAAAGAATTTTCTCTCACAAAATTATGAATGAAATCTATATTATTTTTCAATAAGTTGATGGCTATTTGAATACAAAGAGGTACATGAATTTGGTAATTACAAAATCCCTAAATATTTTGCCTAGGATTCGCAAATAGCTAGAAAAGGGAAATTAGAACATCCTGAGTTGGATTCTTAAAATTGAATCCATTATTTCCTAAAATCATGCCTACCCCAAAGTAAAAAGGAAACAAGAGAATTTCTAATTTATTACTTCCCCATAAAATTCAAGAATTAAAATATAATAATAAATAAGAAAGGTAATTTAGCAATCTTAAAATATTGCTTTAGATTGCGCTAACCAATCTCCTTGATGAGTTAAAAATTGGGTAATCACCAATTTATGAAACTTCATTTAATCCACGCAATTTGTGAGTTGTTCTCTTTGAAGGATTCTTCTAGATTATTCCAAATCTTGAATCATGAAAATCCAACCTTGTGGAACATGTAGAGCATCTTCCTTGGACCTCCACGAATTTACCTCAACCCAAATGTTTTGAATTAGTCCATTGAGAGTTTCCTTGAACTTTTTAGCTTGAGCCCTTGTAACCAGACCAATTGGAACTTGAATAGGATTGTATTCCATTAGTTAGTTGTGCCTTCGTCAATTAAGAAACCCCCTTGGACCATCCTCTTTTTAGAGCCAGCTTGAACTTGTAAGCTAAGCTTAGATCCTTCTATTAGGAATTCCCTTTCTAAACATGGGTGCATCTGAGAGCCTTCACTGTCACTTTTGTCATAGTTTGGATCCAGTATTCCCTCATTTTTGGTCTCCTATCGAGTGTGATTAGAGTTTAGTGTAAGTTTGAGTATCAGTTAAACCACTCTTTATGCATTATGTAATCTTCTTTTTTATCCTTTGAGTCTAATGTACCCTCTCCATGGGACTTTTGTTAGCTTACCCTTGTCTATGTATTTGTCTTATGATGCATTGTCATCTTTAGTGCCTTCTCTTATGTCTCTCATCGTCCTATTGTATCATTTACATTATGAGGAGTCAACCTATGTGTTAGTCAATCAAGTCTAGAGTCACAGTCTTGGAGAGGGTGTGTTCGTCATTAAAGGCATCATGGTTGTTTTTTTTACATCAATCCTAGTATAGTGATACAATCTACAGTCCATATTGAGAGTATTTTATAGTCTTTTACTTTCCGCATAGGATGTACTCATTGGCTTAATGAGTGATATGGTTTTTTTCTTATAAATGTGTTCTTCCTTTTTCTTATGAGTGTGTTTTTAAATCTCTTGCTAATATATGTCAGACTTTTCATATGAGGCATTTTATCACTTGTATATCATGACCACTGCATGACCTATCAAGAGGATGTTGAGCCCATTGACTTAGGATTGGGGATTGACATAGAGAGTTTAGGACTGTGACACAATTTTCCTTACGATCAAAGAAGTATCTTTTGCATATACATATCCATACCTTAACCTTTTAGACATGATGACCTACTCATTATGAGTCTTGCAAAGCATGACCCTTGACACTGCTATATGACTTTACCATCCTTGTATGTCTTAGCTTAGTTTAGTAACACTGCCTACTCTTTCCATTCCTTTGTTGATATGACTAGGTAAAGATTAAGATGATTAGTCCTGATATGAGTTTTACATTAATGATGAAGAAGGGTTTGTGATAAGGGAGTGGCTAGTTATTTGATGAGATTGTTGACTATTCTATGGTTGAGATGGGCAAAGAGGTTACATGGAGTATTTGAAGTGAGCTTTCATACGATTCTAGAGAGTTGATATGGCTACATTAGATGGATGCTAGTCTTTAGTGTTGACCATGTGAGAGTTTGAGAGCACGATGTTCGAGGTCATGGTCAAAGGATGGGTGGCCATCATCCCTTACATGTAAATTTATTTGTTGCTAGCTCTTTGATCCTCACAAGAGCATTATGGCCTTTTCTTTCATTACCTCATTTACCTATTGCACCAAGTTAAGGACCCTTTAGTGCTTGCATGCTTTGATTAGGGGCCTCACGAGCTTTAGACCTGACAAACATATTTGGGTCTTATCCCTCACTCTTCATTATGATATTCCCACTTTGACATCATCATCACCACTTTTTCTTACATCACATGTCACCATTTATGATGTTCATTTGCTCTTCCTTTTCTTCATCGTTGCCTACTTGGCACTATCTTTGCTTCATCTTGAGTGGTGGTTTTCCACACATCACTGTATGGAAGATGATCAAATCCTTCCCCCTATTTCGCCCTATGGGTAGTGCTAGGAACCTTGGATTTCTCCATTCTCTTACCTTGGATCGTGTAAGTGCATGCAAAACTGCCTTAGGCCTCTAGATCCTATGCAATGGAAGCAAAAATCAAAATTTTAACATTCTAAGATCAAGAAGAAAGTCATTAAAGAACTTTACCTTAGATTTAGATGTTCCTAAATCAATTTCCCTCAATGAAGATGAAGAAAAATGATTTTAGAAGTCTCATACACCCAAGACCTTCTGCTCAATGACTCAAACCATGATCATGACACTCCAAAGTGTAGGCTTACTGTGGGCTTTAGAAGGAATGATCTCTTAGCTCTCACTTTCTCTAAAGGTGGAAGACAAAATCATGGAAATCCTAGCCCCAAAAGGGTTATTTATATGGTTCTTCAATTGGGCTTAAGTGACTTAAGCCCATGAAGACTTAGGTCACTTAATCTAGCTCAAAACGGATCCTAATTGATTAATTAACCACATAGGGCCATTGAATTAATCAATTAACCTAATCCAAAGAACTTTTTTACTATCCCCTATGTAAATTTACATAATTACCAAAACACCTTTATGCATAAGAGTAAACCAAGAGCTAATCCAATCCTTATAAAAGGGATCATCATTGTATATGTGCTCAAAGCGGGGACCATTGGGAACTTAAAAAGTACTAGCTCTCTCAGAATCTAATTCTAAAGTTGGTTCAACATTTCATTAATTAGACCCAACATATGTGTTCTAATGGCATATATTTGATTTGATTTATGCACTAAGATTTTAACTTGTATTTTGGAGATTTACCTCAGGTTCAAGAGAAGAAAGGGGTACAAGTTCAATCACTTTAGAATTTGAAAATTCAAGAAAGGGTTAAATGAGGAAGTGAGCAAGTCAAGACTAATGGACTATAAGGAAAGGCAAGACAAGGATATCATGAGTTTGTGAGATGAGAAATGACCATTATGAAGTAAGAAAGAAGGCAAGAGAACATGGATAATCAAGCATGAAGCAAATTCATCAAGTTACATGCAAGTTTGGAACTCAAAATCTGGTGGCAACATGTACTTTAACTTTGAGGAAATTTTTGGAGCACTTTCCAAAGTTCATTTTATGCATCCTATATATCTTTTTGAAGCTTTATAATTCAAGAATCCAAAGCTTCAAATGGTGTGTAAATCATATATGAAATGAAAAAGTTATGACCATTTGAAGACAACTGCACAAAGTTGAAAAACCATTTCGAAATGATTTCGAAATTCAATTTATGAATTCGAAATCCATTTCGAAATGACCCTAATTTCGAAATCGCACACTACCACATTAATATTTCACCTTCTCTACTTCGATAATCGCATCTTAGGCACTCCATCTGCCCTAAATGAGCCCTACACAACTAGAAATCATAATTTTATTATTATTTTTAATCATTTTTAGGTAATTATTTGTAAAATAAGTGGCCAATATGAACATGCCACATGTTAGGTTTTTTGGTGGAAACTATAAAAACTCAATATTTAGGTTTTATGGGGACTTGAGTTTTTATAGGAGTAGAGCTGGCTTGACAATTCTTGGGGGTGGGGAGAAGAAGACCTTGAAGGTTTTTCTTAGTTTTTTTTTTTTCTTTTTTTTTATTAAGGAATAATTTTTTTTAATTTTTTTTTTTTAAATCAAAAATGGTTCTTTCTTATTCTTTTATGGCCTATGTATGTGAAGACATATTCATAAGAGGCTAAAAAACCATCTTGGGGTGAAACATGAAAATCTAAGGTTAGATCCAAAGGGAAACAATAGGTGAAATTGGATTAATAATGGAATGAATGAAAGGTTAAGGCACTAGTATTGAGATCATAATACCCTCTAAAGTTAGTTTGACTTAGGAGATGATACAATCGCATATTCCTTGATGCTAGGGATTATTGGTAATTCTTAATCCCTAGTTATCAAAGGTTTTGTCATTGTTATCTATCCTAAGCCAAATCTACACAAAGTGGCAAAAGCCTAAAAAACCTTATACTAAACCTAGATTTCATGTCCATTCATATATTAGGTAATTCAATAGAATACAATATAAAAAGTTTAGATACGAATCAACTCTAAGGTATGGCACTCAGGTTGATTTTGTTAGACTATGCATTTTGATTACCCTGAGACTATTAAATGATATACCCTTGTTTCGCCTAAGGGTTTATATTTAAAGTTGGATTATGAACTCCCAATCTTGATTAATCAAATTAAAAATCAATAATTATTCTATAATTTAAATAGGTTTATTTTTTAAAAAAAATTATCCATATTTTATTCTTATTTATTTGAATTAGGGATTTTTTTACCTTTAGCAAATACTCAACCCTTTGAATTTAAAAACAAATAAACATACTAGAGTTGATCTCAAAAGACGACAACTTAAAATACTACAAAGTTGTGGCAACTCTATCTCTGGTTTTTCTTGACCAAAGTTATCATGTATTTAGGCTTCAGTATTTTATTTATAGCAGAGATTGGCGAATCATCCATTAAAGAGAATCAATTACACTCCAATATCCCATGTAAATAACAACGAGATGAAATTCGGGTCCGTGATCTACTATCCACTACATGCAAACTCCCCATGAAATGGTGTCCATAACCTAACGAGTTAGTGTTATCAACTATCAAGATTACCTCTCAAATCCTTGAGTTACAAATCTCAGTTATTATGTGATCAATTGACATACTCTAACTCCAATGAGCATATGTCAAATTTCCATTAAAGGAAATGTTATGACCATAGTCTTCTAGATCACATATCCGTTGGATCACCCAAGGAGACACATTACTTCAATGCATGCGATATCATGGTACATCTATTGAGAATACTTGTTGCCACCAACCTCCATCAACATTAACCCAATCTATAGGGATATATGACAACTTAAGGGTTTTACCTATAAGTCAAAGCCTCCTAATGACTTTGGCATAGACTCAATATCTTCTCAAGCTTAAGAGTCCATGCGGTATAGTAACTTGGTGAATCATGGCAATTGATAACTTTACGTGATGATTCACTGTAGGTCCTACTTAATGTGCATCATATGCACTATTGCACTCACCATAGGAAAACCATCATAATGGTCAAAATAAGTCATCTCTTCAATTAGAAGGTAGTGGACTACAGTCTCAGATGGATTGTCCCAATCTATAAACCAACTGTGAACAACTCATCACTCTACAACGATCCCATAACTTGGATCTTCTATGCAACGCCTAATGCACCCCAGTCATGTACAATACAAGTGATATGGGGAATGCATACTCAAATAACCAATTGGTACAAATGAGATAATTAAGGGAAACCAAGAAACCTAAATAAATAAATTTACAAATGAATCTTAATCTGTTACATCATGTCATGTTTTCCAAGGCTCAATCCCAATAAATTCTCACTAGCCCAAATGCATGTTGAGAACACATCTGAAACCTAAGTTATCCCTATGATGATCAAAAGGGTAACAATCCATCGTAGTGATACACCAACATATAATCCCTTATTCTTCGAATATGCTTGAGTGTATGCTTGACCATTGTCCAATGCTCCATGTATGGATTGGACTAATATCTACTCATCATCCTTACAACAAAGCAAATATCTGGTCTAGTACATAGCATGACATACATAAGGCTACCCACCATAGAAGCATAGGGTATTGTCTTCATGTGATCTTTCTCCTCAGTCTTCTTAGGACATTGATCCTAAGAAATAGACACTTCATTCCTGAAAAGTGGCATACCCTTCTTAGAGTCCTACATCACATACTTGACCAAAAGCTTATGAATGTAGGTGGCCTGAGATACCACAATCTTTGTATTCTTGCGATCCTGAAAAACCTTAATCCCAAGAATATATTTCAACTCACCTAAATCTTTCTTCTCAAATTGAGTAGATAACCAAATCTTAACTAATGACAATAACCCTACACCATTCCTAATGAGTAGAATGTCTTCAACATACATGAGCAAAAGGACCACCATACTTCCCTATATCTTCTTGTACACACAAGACTCATCCTCATTTTGATCAAAATCAAGAGTCTTGATTGTCTTATCAAAACACCTATTCCATGAGTAAGGTGCTTGCTTTAATCCATAAATGGATTTATGCAACTTACACACAAGGTGCTCTTGGCCCTATGCTATATATACATCTGGTTGCATGCATCATATAGATGTTTTCTTCAAGATCACCTTTCAAGAATGTTGTCTTGAAATCTATTTTTCATATCTCATAATAAGATGCATCACAATGGACAATAGTATTATGATGGACTTGAGCATGGCTACTAGTTCGAAGGCCTCCTTATAGTCGAAACCAGATTTCTGACTATAACCCTTTGCTATCATCCTAGCCTTATACGTTAGAAACTTTCCATCTACCCCTCTTTTTCTCTTGTAGACCAACTTACAACATCCTATAGGTTTTATCATTTCAGGTGCTTCTACAAGATCCCAAACTTCGCTTGAATATACAGATTCTGACTCTACTTCCATAGCTCCTTGGCAAAGAATAACATCATCATTGCTTATTCCTTCATCATAATATATGGGATCGGTCTCATGTTCCTCTGGAATTGCCTTGAAGAACTCTTCCAAATACATGAACCAATCTAGCTGCATAATAATCCTCCTACTACGACGAGGCACTAGTGTACTAGAATCGACTAGAGTGGTAGGCGTAGGAAACTCTAGACCCATAGTCCCTAATGTTAATGTTGGAGTGTCTTCAAGTGCTTTCCAATCTATATCACGTACAGGGATTGAAAAATCGGGAAATATCGCCGATATTTCAAAGAAATATCCGATATCGATCGTCACCAAAACGATAATCGCCACCGATTATCGATCCACGGAAATATCGCCAAAAAATCGGCAAAATCGTCGATATATCGGCGAACTATCGGTGAAGCACTGATAAATCGGAGAAAAATCGCGAGTGGATCTGAGGCGGGAGCAACCGGAGGTATTTTTACCCATTTTTCGGAAAATTTCCCAATATTTCCTACTAGTCCAGCCCGCGCAGTTGTGTTTTTCAGCCTGGCTCAAAAATCGTGGATTTAGGGTTCGTGAAATTTAAATCCAATGGCACAACAGCAAAGAGACCCCTAAAACAGATCTAGAAAACACAAGGAGCAAAAGAAAAGCAATTTTTTTGGGTTTTCTTTGGGGGTTTTGAATGGATTTTCTCCGAAATCAAACGAGGATGAATTTTCCCGGAAATCGAATGGGGAATGGATTTTCTTGGGAATCAACGGGGGTCGCAAAAAAAAAAATAATAACATGATTAGATTAGTACCTGCGAGGATTGAGATTTGAGAGTAGCAGAGGAAAATAGGGCTTTTTTTAGGGATTCTCTTGTTGGAGGACAACTTCATAAAAGGGTTCTTGATGCCCGGCAGAGAAGTGGGTGCCTTTTTTTATTTTTTTTATTTTTAGATTTAGTGGAGATAAAAAAATCATGAGAACAATTTTCCACTCTCCATATAAATAATTATTAATTACCGACCTTTATTTTGATTATTAAATAAATTAATATTAATAGAAAAAATTGTTACCACATATTTTTAATAAAATTTTAAAAATTAAATCTCAAATAAGATATTTTATATAAATTAATTTAATTTTTCATTTAAAATATAATAAAATATGTTTTAATAAAAGTATTTTAAAATTTTTAAAATAAATATTGTCTTCAACAAGATGAATTCCCTTCATCTAACAATATAATGAAACCACATCGATATCTTCCTTAGTATAAGAACTATTGCAATCTCATATGTATTATATTTATATATAAATTGTTTTTATTCAATAAAATCAAATATTTCTTAACTCAATTTTAATTTTATACACTTTCAAAATTCTACCAATATATCTCTATTTACGATATTTTTCTTCTTAATTATATATATATCAATTACACTTACAAGATAACTTTAAAATTTGTATTCTTACTTATTTTATCATTTTTTGAAGTTTTTCAAGCATTCTTATTAATTTTAAATAATTTTTACTCCACCGATATTTGTGAAAAAATATCCACCGATATTTCTCCGATATTTTCGATATATCCGTAAAATCGAAGTACCGATATATCCGTAAAAACCAATATTTCAATCATTGATCACGTATTGCCATATTACTCATCATATAGTCATTTTCCATAAATTTGGCTTTTGTACTAGAAAAATGGGTATTGATTAAATATCACTTGAATAATAGCTAAAAGTCCAATAGGGAACACCTAGAGGGGGGTGAATGGGTGATTTTAAAATTTTAAAACAATATTTGTTAATTATATCCGACTTTTCTTACTCCAAGAGTTATCAAGAATGTCCTAAATAAATAAATGGTTATACCTAGAATCTTTAGGTATAAATAAAAAATATAATTTTTACCTTTTAGGGATACCTTGCAATTGGTTAGGGAAAAAATAATATAATCATTAATATCCAAATTATTTCCTATGAGATGTTAGACAAAACAATAGTAACTACTAGAATAACCAACCTAACAAACTTAAAAACAATTCCAACAAATCAATCAAAGATATCTTGAGAGAAATTCAAGATAACAATAATTGATTATAATTATAATAACCATAACCACCAATATTATCAACCCAACAATCTCAAAAGCAAACTATCCAATCAATCCAAGATAATTAATATCATCAACCAAAATATAAGTAGTAATAAAAGCATATGCAATGAGGCACAAGATTTTTACGTGGAAAACCCCCACAAACTGTGGAGATAAAAAACCACGAGGTCTAAGACCTACTAGTCTAAATCCACTATTCGAAATAGAGTCACATAGATTTACGTGTTCACTTTACCTTAAAGACTTATTCTTCAATGCCTACAACTTGATCCACGTCTGCGACGTAGAAACTACTCGTTGCTCCATAGTAGATCATTCAATCCCTCCAAAGGGAACAAGGTATTGAACTAGCAGTTAAAAGATCTAAATCTTTGAATGAAAAAATGAGAATGTTGTGCTAAATTAGGCTTTGCCCTCAAAGAGTACCTTTAAAGGATAAGAGGTCTTCCAACAAATTCTAAGATCTCTATGATCTTTCTAATCTTTGATCTCTAACCCTTAAAGGATTACAAGGGAGGTATTTATAGGCAAAAGCCATAAAGATTTTGATATCTCAAGTTTCCAAATTAGAGTTTGAGTGATTCATCTAAAATACGTTTCTAAACTCGATAAGATTGATATGATCACTTAAGTGGACTTAGGTCGTTTGTGCACTCTGCTTAAGCAGTTCCTACCACTTGACAGTTTCTACCATTTGAGCGGGCTAACCCCTTGAGCAAGATGAACCACTTAAATGACCCCTACTTCTTTTGAAAAAATATTTTAAAACATTTTTTATTCATGCCCGATTGGTGTTTCAATTGATTCAACTCAATTGATGTGCTTTGATCTCAATCCTCAGACGGGAGTAATCAACAAAATTTATAAACCTATTTCACCATATACCGGGGTAGCATTTAGCTAGCATAGTATAGTGGCTCTAGGATCGTCCACAGAGATGGGTTTTCACTTCGCAAATGATATTAGTTCAAAAACTGAGTTGGTGCTTTTTCTTTTCTTTGTTAGCTTTAAAAGAAGACATAAGTTTGAATGAAAATGGATGGTATTAAGCTAACCTAACATAAAGTAACTAAAATTAACTAGAAAGAAATTAGAAAGAAAGGTGTTTCTTAGGATTTTAGGTTACTAGGATCAGGTGCCAACTGTAAAGTGGGAAATTCCAGATTTTTCTCCTCGCATTGGGGATTTAACCTATAGTTATTTCCCGAACCGGTATAGGTTTAACAATGAAGATTTAATCCATAAAAAGTCAATAGAAATGGTAGTCAAGTTCCATTAATGGCTTTAGACACTATGGGTCTTCACCTTGAACCACTTCCAATGGCTCGTACATGATAACTAATGGACTGATATGGATCTAGCAATAAGCATCCACAGCGACCTGAAGCTTACCATGTATTGGCCATTCAAAGTGATTCTAAGGGATTTAAAGCAAAACTTTAGATTTAGAAGCCATTTATGAACTCCAACTACCTGTATTTAACGCACGAGAGTTTTCCACTTTAGCATCTGGACTTTTCACCTAGCTTCCTTCACCCAAGAAACAAAAAGCCTAGCCACTCATCCTCTGAGAAAACATCTCAGAGAATGTTTGGCTAGCAAGAAAATGAAAATGAAAGAGAAGGAAAAATAGAGCAAGGCTCTGTATATTCTATATATTTATATATCTATGTGATGGATCTCTCGGAAAAAGCTCCCCAAGAGTCCCTTTTTTAGTATTTACAAGAGAGTTTATATAAGAAGGTAATTTACCCTTCCTTGGATACTTCCTAGCTAAGGAATTACATGAGTGGCTGAATACAAGGAGAAAATGGAAATTTAGACACAAAAATATCAGAAGAAAAGATCTAAAAGAGTCGGTGCACAAATATCCCAATTCGCATGTAGATTTCGCACGTTGCATGGTGACTTGCGAAAATCTCGTAAGATGATTTCGCAACTTGGAATCCATTTTCGCACGTTGAGCTCCAAGTTCGCAAGTTGCAAAATCACTTTTGCAAGTTGGGCTTCTCTGTGACTATGTGGCTGTATTCCATTTCCATTTCGCAAGGTAGGCTTTAATTTCGCACGTTGGAGTTCCAAATTCGCAAGATGCGAATTTGTCCTTTAGCTGGATGCAGTTGTCTTGTGAAGGCCATATCTTCCTCATTTCAGCTCCAATTTGTACACCATTTGAAGCATTGGATTCTTGACTTCCTGAGCTTTGAAATGGTATATAGCATGTAGAAAATGGACTTCGGAAAGTGCTCCAAAAGTGCGAAAGAAGAGTGCAGCTGCTGTCTTCTATTTTCTTCACTCTGTTTTTCCTCTCTCCGTTGTTCTTTCCTTGCATACTTTAAACGAATTTGGCAAAGGACTATGAGGCTCCAAAGCTTGGTTTTTCATGAATTTGAGCTTCTGAAAGCTTTGCCATGAACTATATACAGCTCTCCCTCATTCTTAAATTGCTTTGGTGAGCAAAAAGCTATCAAAAACACCAAAACTTAACACAATTTGATTAGAAACGATTGCAAGGGTTCTTAACATGTCAATTGAGTTAAAAGGTAATAATTACTACTCAAGTGTGTTTAAAAGAGTTAATTACAAGCTACAAAATAGCACTTTTTGAGTAGTAATCAATTTTAAGTCCAAAAATGATACCAAACTTTTTATACCTCAAATAAGCCTTATATGCCACAAGCCAAATATTTTTAGACGTGCTTGTGACTTCCAGGTTGGATAAACAATAACCGTTAATTTTTAATGGAGAGAAAATCACTATCTCAAAAGACTTCTATGACCAAACATAAATTGGAATAAAATTGCCAACATACAAACAAGACTCAATGTCCTAACAATACTAACAAATACCTTCTGGTCAACCTGATTATAAAGGTAATGTTCTCTCATTCCTTTTATATAGCCTACAAATTGACATACCTCAGACCTTGCTTCCAACTTGTCTACCTTTGGTTTCAACACATGTGTAGGACACCTCTAAATGTGAATCTATTTCAAACTGGTTTGTGACCTTTCCACATCTCTCTAAGAGTTAAAGGTATTGACTTGGAAGGCACTAGGTTTAGAATGTAAGTCATAGTTTCCAAGGCATATCCTAAAATGGATACAATAAGTGATGAGAAACTCGTCATAGCACTCACCATGTCAATCAACATTAGATTTCTTCTTTTTGCTACTCCATTTTCTTATAGAGTTCCAAGTGCACTCAACTAGGATATAATTTTGTGCTCCGTGAGAAAAGAATCGAACTAAGTAGACATGTACTCTTCACTTCTATCAGATTAAAGTGCCTTAATACGTTTACCCAATTGGTTTTCTAATTTCACCTTAAATTCAATGAATTTGTCCAAGGCATTAGACTTTCTATGCATCATGTACATATATCCAAACCTGGAGTAATCATTCCTAAATGTGATGAAGTACTTATAACCTGCATGTGCATCAACATTAAAAGGCCCACACACTTGAGTATGCATTAACTTTAAACATTCTTTGGCTTTATAACCTTTAGCAGTAAAGGGCCTCTTGGTCATTCTACCTTTTATACAGGATTCACATGTTGGAAAATCCTCTAGAATCAAAGGAGGTAAAATTCCAAACTTAACCAGTCTTTGGTCATTTTTACATTAATATGACCTAGGTGGAAGTGCCAAAGTTGTGTTTGATTAGTATGAGGTTCTTTCCTTTTGTGTGAGATATGATAATTCTCACTACTTGGCAAAACAGATAATGAAGAAACATGATACAGACTATCTATCAATGATCTTGAGTATATAAACGAATTATTCAACTTATTAAAAACTTGTTTACTCTTAAAAAGAAATAAATAATTCAGTTTACTTAGGCTATAAACTAAAAAAAAAAAAAAAAATCTTCCTAAACTTAGGAACATAAAGACAATCTTTTAAAACTAGAAGACTCTTATCAGAAAAGATAAGGGTAACATCTCTCACTACCAGCACAACAACTCTTGCTTTAAAAGCTAACATGAAGTACATATCTTCATCATTCAACCTTCTCCTTAGCTGAAACCCTTGTAATGAATTACAAACATGGTCAATGACTCCAAAACCTATCCACCAAGAATTAGTGGAATCCAGCACTAAACATGATTAAACTAGAATAAAATGATGCATACCTAACTGTCTCTTCAAGAATTTAGGGCATTCCTTCTTCTAGTAGCCTTTTTACCATAAAAGAAACACTTGCCCTGACCTTTGCTCTTATTTTTCTTCGCATTACTCTTGAACTTTCATTTCTACTTAATGGACTTTATAATATTTTTCTTCTTCTAGCTAAAAGAACCTAAAGAACCCTTCATTGTCATATGAATACCCTTTTGATCCTTGAGAATCTTCTCAGCCATTTGGAGTTCCCTCATCAATTCAGGTAAGCTCATCACCATCTTATTCATATTATAGTCAAGCTTAAACTATTTGAAAGAAACTGGTAAGGTCTCTAGAACCATGTTAACCTGAGTTTCCCCATCAATCTCAGCTCCAAGGCTCCTCATCTTGTTAAAAAGTCCAATCATACAAATTAGATGATCTCTAACGAGAGTTCCTTCTGACATCTTAACATCCATAATAGCTTTAAGAGTAGCTTGCCTAGCTTATCTGCCCTAACCACCAAACATCTCATGGAGATTGATAAGAATATCAGAAGTTGTTGGCATAAACACATGTTGATATTGCAACACATTATCCAAAGACCCAAGTAGGACACACTTGGTCTTTTGATCCGCCTTGCGCCAACTATGATAATTGTCTTTCTCCTTTTGAGTTAAATGTCCATTAAGGGTAGAAAAAGTAATTTCCTGAGCAACCTACTTTAGCTCTTCCTAAGTTTAGTTTTGAAAATGAAGTATGTTCCTGATGGGAAAAAAACTCGAATTTCTTTACTTCCCAAGCTTGGATCAGGTTAAGAACATGCATAACCATCCTAGGCTTATTCTAAATCCTATGCACAACAAAAAAAAATAGCATTTTTAAACTGTAAAGGGATTGAGAAAGTGCTAACAAAAACCATACCTCAAATTCAAATGTTCTTAAATCAAATCCACGTGGTGAATATGAATAACGAAATCGCAAAAGTCTCATAAACCTAAAGTCTTCCATTGGATGACCTGAACCTTGATCTTGACACACTTTCGATGGGGATGGAAGGGAGGGTGGAGGCTATGACTCTCTTTCTCTCTCATATGGAAAACACTCTCTAGATAAAGCTATGGGAACCCTAACCCCTGGTGGGGTATTTATAGGGTTTCCTCCTAGACTTAAGTGACTTAAGCCTACTTAAGTCTTGGGTCACTTAATCTAGTCTAAAACAATTCCTAATTAATTAATTAACCCAACATGGCCTACTAATTAATCAATTAGCTCAATCTAGAGACCTTGTTCACTTATCCTTGTGCAACATTGCGTAATTATTAAAACACCCTTATGCACAAAAGTGAATCTAAAGCCAATTCGACCCTCATAACATGTGCCAACAAGGTATATGAGCTCAGACCGGGGACCAATAAGACCTATAGGAATACTGGCTCCCTCAAAATCCAATTCTAAAGTTTATTCAACATTTCACTAAGGAGAATCAACTAGACTCTAGTATCATATGTAAATAACAACGAGATACCAAGTGCTCGGGTCCTTGACATGCTATCCATTGTGTTCAGTCTCCCCATGAACTGGTGTGCGTAGTCTAATAAGGTGAAAACTATCAGCCTTTTAAGACTATCTCTACCATCCTTGAGTTACAAATCCTCCTATTGTCTGTTCAATTGACATATCTTAGTTCTCAAAAGCTTATGTCAAGTTTCACTTAAGGAATTACTATGACCATAGTTTCTGTGAACACATCTCCTTAGGATTATCCAAGGGGACACACTGTCTCAATCCCAAGAGATATCATGTTGCCTCTATTGATAATACCTATTGCTATCAACTTCCATCAATAGTGACCCAATTCATAGGGAATATATGATTAGTTTAAAATCTCACCCATAGGTTAAAGGCACTGCTAACTTCAGCACAAATTCAATATTCTCTCAAGGTTGAGAGACAACACAATAATGCAACTTAGTGAAGTCATGACTACTAGATAACTTTAATTCATAACTCACCATAGATTCTATCTAATGTGCAACCATATACACTAGTGCACTCACCATGGGAAACCCATCCCTATAACCAAGACTAGTCATCCCCCAAATTAGGAGGTGGTGCACAACAACCTATAATGGGTTGCCCAGACCCATGACTTGATTGTCAACAAGTCATTCATTTGCAATGAACCAATGACTTGGATCTTCCATGCAACTCCTAATAAACCCAAGTAATGTACAATGCAAAAGATGCATACCAGGATGCTTACAAGATATAATGCATGGAAAAATGATAGATAAAGTGAACTAAAACATTATTAAATAAATAATAAAAACCAAGAATTTATTATATCATGTCATGCTCTTAAGGGCTCTATCCTAACAGTTCCTTATTTCTTTTTAAGTTGTCTTTTCTTAAAATAAAAAAATTTACTAATACTTAGCACATTTCAATTTAATAAATAATCTAAAATAAGGAAAAACATATAAAAATTCATTTACTTCAGAATACCAAAATATGTTCTATGCCAAAAATTAAAAAATAAAATAAAAAACATAAAAATAAAACATAAAAATAAATTAAATAAATAATTCCTATGACCCAAGACTATCAATTATCATGATTCACTGATTACTACTCAAAAAGTGCTATTTTGTAGCTTGTAATTAATCCTTTTAAACACTTTTGAGTATTAGTTAGTGTCTTTTAACCCAATTAGCATGTTAAGGCCCCTTTCAATCAATTCTAATCAAATTGTGTAAGTTTTGGTGTTTTTGTTAGTATTTTGATCACCAAAGCATTATGAGATTGAGGAGAGTTTTATGGAATCCTTGGAAAAGAATGGGAAGCTTAGAGGCATGAAGAACCAAAGCTTTGAAGTCCTTTGCCATAAGCAAATCCGGAATGCAAGGAGAGAAGCAAAGAGGAGAAAAGCAAAGAAGAAAATAGAGGACTGCAGCTGCAGTCTTCTTTCGCACTTTTGGAGCACTTCCCGAAGTCCATTTTCTACATGCTATATACCATTTCAAAGCTCAGGAAGTCAAGAATCCAATTCTTCAAACGGTGCACGATTTGGAGCTGAAATGAGGAAGTTACAGCCATTGTAAGACAACTGCTCCAAGCTGAAGGAAGGAGTCAAAAAAGTGCTGCGGAATCAGCCTTTTGTTGCGGAATGGTTTCGCAGCCTTTTTGTACAGTGCTATGGAGTTCCCCTGAAGCTTCACGCCACGATGGAAGCCAAACACCACAAGATGAAAGCCAACTTTGCAGTAGTGCGAAAGCAGCTAGTTGCTATGAAGAAATTTCGCAGCCTTTTTGTGCATCTGCAAAATCTCGCAGACCTCATTTTCACCTGCGAAATGGTCCTGAAGCTTCCAGATAGTTGTGCACCGACTCTTTTAGATCTTTTCTTCTGATATTTTTGTGTCTAAATTTCCATTTTCTCCTTGTATTCAGCCACTCATGTAATTCCTTAGCTAGGAAGTATCCAAGGAAGGGTAAATTACCTTCCTATATAAACTCTCGGAGGTTGTTCCAGGAGAATCCATCATATAATATATGTGAAATTGACGAACAGAGCACTTGCTCTGTTTCTTCTTTATATTCTTGTTTTCTCTTTAGTTTTCTTTCTAGTCAACCAAACTCTGAGGATTCTTCCTCAAAGGATCAGAGGCTAGGTTCTTCGTCTCTTGGAGTGAAGAAAGCCGGGTGAGTTTCCTCATGCATAAATTGGAAGTTTTGTTGTTTTAGTTGTTAATGAAGAGAAAGTGTGGCCCGTTAATGGTGTTTGCCTTTTTAGTTAACTTAAAACTCCTTTAAATCACCTGGGCCAACACTTGGTAAGGCAAGTGATCTCCATCCATGGAGATTCACTAGTTTACCCCTTGCGAGCCTCTGGGAGGTGAGTTGAAGGTAGGATTTTCTAGAATTGCCAACACTTGGTAAGCTTTTGGACTCCAAGGAGACATCCATTAGTTATCTCTTGCGAGCTTGTGAAGGGAAATCCAAGGTTAAAGATCACCTTGAATGGCAAGTGCTAGGTGAGAGGCACGAGCCATTGCAAGTTGCATCAGTGAGAGGGATTTAGTGTTTGAACCCATTAATGGGAAGCATCTGTACAACACCGGTTGGAGAAGGAACTATATGTTAATTCTCTAATGCGAGGAAAAGAAACAAGTGATCGGAACTTCCCTTTTTGTATGAAGAATCTGAGCCTAGTGATCTAAACTCCAAGAAACACTTTTCTTTCTAAGTAAAATCAGTTACTATTTTTTGTTAGTTTAAAACCAATCTTTGTTCAAACATCTTTATGTTTTCTTTTAAAGCTAACCTTGAAATGAAAAGGCACCAATTCATCTTTGAAATAATATCATTTGTGAAATGAAAACCCATCCCAGTGAACGATCCTAGAGCCACTATGCTATAGTAGCTTTGTCTTTGCTACCCTAGTATATGGTGTAATAGGTTATAAATTTTGTTGATTAATCCCTCAATCAAGGAGCACCAGCTGGACACGAATCAGCTGAGACACCAATTAGGCACGAATCATTCACCAAACCACTATAATACATGGGATCTCAACCTTGAGAGGATATTGAGTTGTGTCAAAATCAATAGGAGACTTTAACCTATGGGCAAGACCCTAAACTGGTCCTATATCCTTGTAAATTGGGTCACTGTTGTTGGAGGTATGTGACAATAGGTATTCTCAATAGAGGTACCATGATATCTCATGAGATTCAGATAGTGTGTCCCCTTGGGTGATCCAAAGGACATGTAATCATGAAATCGATGCCCACAATAATTCCTTTAGTGGAAATTGACATGAGCTCCTTGGAGATAAGAGTATGTCACTTGATCACACAATAAGTGGGATATGTAACTCAAGGCTTTTAAAGGTAATCTTCATATGTGATAACACTACCTTGTTAAATTACAAACACCAGCTCATAGGGAGTCTGCATACAATGGATAGTAGGTCACAAACTCATGCACTTGGTGTCTTGCTGTAATATACATAGAGTACTAGAGTGCAATTGACTCTCCGTAATGGGATGTTTAATCAATTTCAAAATTTGATTATGAGGGATTCAGTACTCTTATGGGTCCTAATGGTCCTTATTTTGAGCTCATATTCCTTGATGACATGCTTTATGAGGATTATATGGGTTTTTAGTTCACTTTTGTACAAAGGCGTTTTGGTAATTATGGAAGGTTGCACAAGAATAAGTGAGTGGTATCTCTGGATTTGGCTAATTGATTAATTAGGGCCTTGTAGGGTTAATTAATCAATTAACGACCTTTTTTGGGCTAGATTAAGTGACCTAAGCCCATGGTGGTCTTAAGTCACTTAATTCTAGTAAGAAGCCTATAAATACCCATTTAGGGGTTAGGGTTTCTATGTCTTGCCATTTTCTTCCTACAATCCAGAGGGAGAACCCTAGCCTCCACCCTTGAGATCTTCACCATCTCAGTGTGTAGATTCAAGGAAGAGTCTCCGAATGAAATATCATAGTGTTTACAAGATCCATTACAACTTTAAAGTTATCTACATCGATTGGAATCGATCCGAGAACATTTGGATTAAAGGTATGCGACTTTGTTCTCTAGATCTATGATTTCAATGGTATCCATATTACCTTTCAATACCTTTTTATCTATTGTGATAAGATTTAAAGGGCCTAGGATAGATGGATCAAAGGTATGTGACATCGATTAGAATCGATCCGAGAACATCTGGATCAAAGGTATGTGACTTTGTTCTCTAGGTCTATGATTCCAGTGGTATCCATATTACCTTTCAATACCTTTTTATCTATTGTGATAGATTTAGAGGGCCTATGATAGATTTACATGCACCCTACGCGATCTAGGGCATGGAAATGAAATTATCCGGGGTTTCCAACACTTAGCACTCAAAAGTGTGGGCTTTGAAAGGGAGAATCTCTTGGTTCTCACTTTATCTCTCTTTCTCTGGAGGTAGAAGATAAAGTCATGGAAGTCATAGCCCAAAAAGGGTTATTTATAGGGTTCCCCTATTGGGCTTAAGTGACTTGAGCTAACAAAGGCTTGGGTCACTTAATCTAGCCTAAAATGGATCCTAATTAATTAATTAACTACATAGGGTCATCTAATTAATCAATTAACCTAATTTAGAGAACTTGTTCATTATCCCTTTTGCAATCTTGTGTAATTACCAAAACTTCCTTTTGCACAAAAGTGAACTAAGAGCCAATCCAATCCTTACAAACCATATCATCATAATATATGAGCTCAGAGCAAGGACTATTGGGACCGTAGGAGTACTAGCTCCCTCAAAATCCAATTATGAAGTTGATTCGACATTTCACTAAAGAGAATCAATTACACTCCAATATCATATGCAAATAACAATGAGACGAAGCTCAGTCTGTGACCTATTATCAACTACATGTAGACTCCCTATGAACTGGTATCCATAACCTAATAAGGTAGTGCTATCACTTATCAAGATAACCTCTCCAATCCTTGAGTTAGAGATCCCACTTATTCTGTGATCAATTGACATACTCTAGTTCCAATGAGCATGTGTCAAATTTCCACTAAAGGAAAAGTTATGGTCATAGTCTTCAAGATCACATGTTCTTTGGATCAGCCAAGGGGACATATTGCCTCAATGCATGAGATATCATAGTGCCTCTATTGAGAATACCTGTTGCCACCATCCTCTATCAACAGTGACCCAATTCATAGGGATATATGATCATTTAAGGGTCTCACCCATAAGTCAAAGCCTCCTATTGACTTTTGCTTAAGCTCAATATCCTTTCAAGGTTAAGAGTCCGTGTAATATGTGCATCACATACATTAGTGCATTCACCATGGGAAAACCATCCTGATAGCCAAGACAAGTCATGCCTTTAAGTAGGAGGTAGTACACTGCAATCTCATTTGGATTGCCCAAATCCGTGAATTGACCGTGGACAGTTCATCACTCTATAAGGAACCCATAACTTGGATCTTCTGTGCAACTCCTAATACATCCAAGTCATGTACAATGCAAGTGATGTGGGGCGTATATGTTCAAATAACTAATTAATACAAATGAAATAATTAAGGGAAACCAAGAAACATAAGTAAATATATTTATAAATGAATCTCATATTGATAATGTTGGGATATTTTCATTTCGAGCATTGAGAGTTGAGTTTGATATTGATATGTTGATGTACACTATAGCATAACCCTCTCAATATTTTTTAATTTCGATATACTACCTTATACTAGGACATAGCCATGATGGAGAGCATTTTTCATTGGAGCATAGTCACTCTATTGGATTCTTTACACTAAGGCATATCCATCTTTTAGAGGATGATCAAATTTTTTCTCTACATTAGAGCATCTAAAGTGTGATATGGGAATTATTGAACTATTTCATGTTATCATTCCTTCATACTAGGGTATAGCCATGTTAGAGGACATCATTTTCTACTAAGGCATAGCCACCTTGACGGTTTCTTTAACATAGAGATGTGATCACTTAATTGGGATTCCTATAGATTATGAAGTTGATGATACTTTGGGTTTAGCGTTCTCAACATATTTGGTTTGATTTTTCATACACACTTACTTTTTCATTCCATACCCAAACATTCCATCCTTGATACCTTCACACCCTTATCTATTCTACTAGACTTTGACTTATATTTCTTTTCAGCATACACATTTCATCATGACTTATGACATTATACCATTCTCTTGGTTAGATGAGGATGTAAACCAGTCCATGAGTTTCCTAGTCGAGATATCATGTGCCTTTTGGACTTCAGGTTCAACATCTTCCATCATGGTAGGGCCTAACAGATTACCAACTTGTATGATGTTTTTGTTTTGATAGTTAACATATAGTGTTATGACTTGCTTGTATTTTTCAATCCGAGTATTGGTTAGATTTATTTTTGGTTATTAGTTAGTTTTATTTTGTCAACATGACGTCATAATGCATGGTTCTATTAGTCATTTCCTAAGGTTAGATGTCCTAATGACATGGTTGATGAACATATTCTAAAGTATTAGCAACTTTCGTGGCATATTGTGTCTTAGGTTATTCATCATTGCATATTAGGGCATATCCCCTCTTTGAGATTATCATATCTTCAGTAGACTCTTTTGTCTTTCGATCTAGTTGTTGATTCTTATGAGTTGTCACACTAAGGCATACCCTTCATGTCAAGTTTGTTTGCATCACTTCTAAGTTATCCTTCAACATAGATTGCACCTTCATGATCGGTCACATTTAGTTTGTTTTCATCATAGACCACACCTATATGATCGGTCATGATAATTCTTTCTTGTATTCATCATAGACCACACCTATTCGATCAATCATGATAGTCCAATCTTATTTTCATCATAGACCACACCTATATCGATTGGTCGTTTTCATGTCAATTATATTTGAGTTAAGGACCATGTGTATATCCATTCCTATTTTTCATATTAGTTTGAGTTTGAGTTTGAGTTTGGGATCGCCCCTATATTGATCAACCATTTTCGTATCAGTATAAGTTGAGTTTTGGGATGGCACCAATATCACTCGATCATTTTTACATTTGGTTGAGTTTGAGTTTAAGACCACCTATATCAATCAATAATTTTTGTGTTAGTTGAATTCAGTTTTGAGATGCATTTATATCAATCGGTCATTTTCATGTCAATTGAGTTTATTTTGGGACCGCACCTATATCGATTGGTCATTTTCGTATCAATTTGAGTTTAAGTTTAAGGTTAAACCTACATTGATCGATTATTTTCGCATAAGTTGAATTTAGTTTTGGGACAATACTTATATTGATTGGTCATTTTTGTATGAGTTTGAGTTGAGTTTGGGACCACACTTATATTTATCGGTCAGTTTCATATCAATTGATTTCAGTTTTGGGATCGCACCTATATCAATTAGTTATTTTCATGTTAATTGAGTTTAGTTTTTAAATCTCACCTATATTGATCAATCATTTTCATATCAATTGAATTCAGTTTTGGACCGCACTTATATTGATCAATCATTTTTGTATCAATTTGAGTTAAGCTTAAGACCGCACCTATATTAGTCAATCATTTTTGTGTCAATTGAGTTCAGTTTTGAGACGACACCTATATCAATTGGTTACTTATGTGTCAGTTAAGTTAAATTTTAGGATATCACCTATATGAATCGGTCATTTTCATGTCAGTTGAGTTCAATTTTGGGACCACACCTTTATTGAATGGTCATTTTCATGTCAGTTAAGTTTGAGTTTGGGATCGCACCTTCATGATAGGTCACATTTAGTCTTGTTTTTAGTGTAGGCCACTCCTCCAAAATCGATCATGTTTAGTTTGTCTTCATTATTTGGTGGTATGTGACCTTTAGGCGTTCAAAGCCATTAGTTTTCATAGATTTAGCGTTCAAAGCCCTTTTCTTAGTTTCGGCATTTGAAACCATTCTTCTTCCCATTTTAGATGTTTAGATTAATAGTTTCCTAGTGTTCAAAGATGATAGTTTTCCCCTCTTTGTTCTCATCGTTTCACCCTATTTGTTACTTCTGTCTTTTCATCTCATGGGCTTTCCTGTATTCCATTTATCTAGAGTATTTCATCCTTTTCATTTGGTCTATCTTAAAGCTTATTGCATAATGTGCTAAGAAAAAATTTATGGTCCTTCTTAGTTCTTCAGTATAGTTCACTTTGTTCTACTCATTATTCGCGTTTGCACTCGTATTCCTTACTTTCGTGATCTTTACCCAAAAAGGGCATATGTGTAGACCTTCCATTTTGTCCTAGCAACACATATTACTTTATGTATCTCTTTCACTTCTTGTTGCCTTATAGTTGATCGATTGTGGTCCATTTTCACTCAATAGGTACTATTTTTGAACCACCTTTGGAGCTTTATTGCTAAGGAGTTTTTATATATCTCAATTGTAACCCTAGTTGCACCTTAGTTTAGTTCACTTAGTTGTATTTCTAGTTTTAGGTCATTTAGATGCATATTTTTAGGTTTTTGTCACTTAAATACTCGTTTAGGTTTTAGGTCACTTATTCACTTTAGGTTAACTCACTTAATTGTACTTTAGTTTAGCTCACTTCGATTCACTTTAGGTTAGCTCACTTAGTTGCACTTTAGTTTGTCTCACTTAGATGTACTTTAGATTCACCTCACTTAGTTGTTCACTTAGCGACACCTTAGGTTTATCTCACTTAGTCACACTATAGGTTAGTTCACTTATGACACTTTAATTCAGCTCACCTAGTTACATTTTAGGTTCGTTCACTTAGTTGTTTTTTAAGAATCTTCTTAGTTGCACTTTAGTTTAGTTGTATTTTAAGATAGTTTATCTTAGTTGCACTTTAGTTCATTCCATTTAGGTATACTTTAAGTTAGTTCATTTAGATGCATTTTAGGATAGTTTGTAACCCCTTCAAATTAATTTTTAAGGGTAAAATAGTAAAATAGTAAATTAGAAATTAATTTTTTTAATTAATTAAATTTAATAAGGCTAAAAAGGTCTTTTCACATTTAAAATTCTTAGGTATAAAATAGATTTTTTATTCTTATCTACTCTAAACAAAAACCCTTTTAGATAGAGAATTTGAGAATTTAAGATTGAAAGTTTATAGGTCCATGGTTTAAAGCCCAAATCTTCTAGGTAAGATTTTAACTCTTAAATTATTATTTTAAATTTGTTAAGTAGTTTTTAACACTTTACATGTCCTTTGAAAATTCCCAATCTAGATTAGGATTTTTTTATTTTGGTTTTAGATCAAAAGATTGAAAATTTATGAGCATAGGTTGATTTATTAATGGAGATTGGGAAATTTTAAGTTTTTAGATTAATATTCTAAACAAAAAAAAAAAAAAAAAAGTTGCGTGACTTCTAGATGCTAAAAGTGTGATGAAAATATAATTTATATGCATATAAGGGTTTTGAGGCATTGTACGCTGGGATGACAATTTGGAGGAAAATAATAATAAATAAATAAAATAAAATAACTATTTTGCAGGAAGGTGGTTAAGGTGGAACCGTATAGTAAAGTTGGTTGGCTTGGAATAATAGTGTTCAATGGTTATAGTTCATGGCTTGTGGGCTATTGAAAAGAGAATATATATATATACTTAAACAAAAAAAAAAACGATTTTGTAGGTGGTGGTTGCAGCCTTGTAAGAGGTTAGTTAAAGGCCTTGTAGGATGTACCGTATAGTAAAGTTGGTTGGCTTGGAATAATAGTGTTAAATGGTTGTAGTTCATGGCTTGTAGGCTATTGAAAGTATATATATATATATATATACTTAATAAAAAAAACCGATTTTGTAGGTGGTGGTTGCAGCCTTGCAAGAGGTTAGTTAAAGGCCTTGTAGGATGTTAGTTATGGTAAGTATAAATATATTATATAATAAAAGATTGAGGATGCTCCAGATTTTTTTAGTAAAGAATGGTGAAAAAAATAATAATAAATAAATAATATATGCGATATACATAAATCCTATTTATAACTTTTTCGTCAATTTAAAAAGGTTAAAAAAAATCATCAGGTGATTGAAAAAGTTTTTGGTGTAAAATGAGGCTTTAAGACTAAAGTCTTTAGTTTTAACATTTGACTTATGACTGTTTTTGTTGGAAAATTAACGTGTTAGGGAGACTTTGTTTGGTCAAAATCGGTGTTTTAAAATTTTGAGTTTATTCGAAATTTTTTGAGATATCTGATCTTAAAAAAATATCTCTATGCAATAAATGCTTTCACATTGTATATATTCCTATGTTGAAAATGTTATATGTTAAATAAATTGTATAATAAATGCATTCATACTGGCTTTTGGTTTTACACTTTGATTTTCATGGTTTTACATTTTGATTTTCAATGTCAAAATCCAAAGCTTTTGCCTTGACTTTGAAAAGTTTGGCATCAAATCTTTATGTGTATTGTTAGTATATTAATTAGGAAAAGTAACTCTTGACTCAAATTAATTTTTCAGAATACTAAACTTTATCTTACCCTGTTAAAAGTCTGATTATATTTAATTGACCTGTTTATTTAGCCTGTTGATTTGATATGAATTAATTCCTTATCCTCCTAGTATATATAATTTAGATTATGATCGTGTAAAAGAACTTAATAATAGATTGTATGTTCAACGTAAAGAATTTAGAGAAAATTGTGATAAACTGTAAACGTTAAGGACTACTGTAAAATATTTAACTAGAGATATTCAAAACCTAACCTCTTTTAAATATTTGTGTGAATACAAAGTAGCTATAAAAGAATCCTTTGACGAACTTTTTGTTATAGAAAGCTTAATTAAAAGAGAAATTATAAAATATTATATATATAATTTATATGCTAGCTCCTCTGATTAAAAAAATATTAAAAAATTCATGAACCCTTATCTACAAAACCAAGAGGTAACACAGTTAAACTATTTGGTGGAAACAAAATTAAAAATAACAAACGTAGTACTACGAGAACATAAAAAACAAACTCAAGTAGAAAACCAAAATAATATGACTTTTTAGAAGAAACTCAAAAAAGTCAACAAAGGGCCTTAGAAAAATTTAATACAACCCTAGGACTTAGGAAAGAAATTGGAAGACTTTAAGAACTATAATTTGTTAAGAAATAACCTAGATTACATTAAAGAACAACTAGTTAAAGAGGAAAATTTTGTTAGAAGAGAAATAGAACAAATAAAGGTAGAACAACAAAAACTTTAAGAAAATAATAGAAAAAGATAACCAAAAAGTAAATAAACTTTTAGAACAAAGAAAGGCATGATCATCAAAAGAACTAAAATTAAATAACCTTTTAAAACAATTTGAAAACTTTAGTTTAGGAGAAAAACCAAAAATTAGGATAGAACGAAAAATAAATCCTTTTAAACCAAAAAGTTTAGGAATAAAACCATGAAAATAGTAGAAGCTATAAACCCTAAAGATAATGTAAAACAATTTGTGGAAAAAAAATTGAATAGGATAGTAAAGGAAGTAACACCATATAAAAAATAGTTAGTTCAAAATTTTAAAATAACTAGATTTTTAAACAAACATAGCATAAGTTCAATAAGAAATATTGTATATTTAGATTTAGTTTCTTCAAAAACAAAACATAAACTACTAAAAAAATAAAACCGATAAATATATCCATTTAGTAATAATTTTAATAGGAATGATAGAACTCCATCATAAAGAATTGGTGCACTTATAAATATTAACATTTTAGATACAAGAAATAACACTATAGGACGAGCTCTTTTAGCTAGTGCAGAAGTTAATATGAACCAAAATTATGCAATCATTTGTTGTATTCCTCAATTTTATATAAATCTTAAGGAATTCACAGAAAAGATAAAAATAATTGTAAATAATAAAAGGTATGATATGGAATTAGGAAGTAAGAACCTTAGCATGGCTATAGGATTTATAGGAAAAACCATTAATGCCTTAAGCTTAAAATGCATGATGGAATTTGATGACATAGTAAAAACCTTTTGGAAGCAAAGCTGTAAATATGGTAGAAGCAAAACCCATAAAGGTAGACTATTAATTAGGACGAGAGTGAGAATTACCTCAAATAAATAAACCAATAATAAAATATCCAACCTCTAATAGTTTATATGAAAATCAAGATGAAAGTGCTAGTATAACTTTTGGAAACTATAAAACTGTAAATGTAGAGGTAAAATCAAACAGTGAGATAGAATTTGTAAATGTTATCACAATACGAGAAGATGTTTTATTGAACATTGAAATGGTAGAAAACCTATACAAGAATTCAAAACTAGGTAATATAATGTTAGAAGAATTTAGTAACCCAACGTTATTAGTAGAACAGGTAGATCAAGAAAACTTAGCAAACATAGTGTGTAAAAACTATACAAATAAACAAATAAATTGAACAACTTTATAAAACCAATCTTATTATAAAACTTATAGATATAGAAATAATAAATCAATTTATTATTAAACCAAAAATTGAAGCAAACCTAGAAACAATCTCAAATGAGTCAGTAAATACAATAAATATAGAAAATGAATTTGTAAATGTAAGAACTAAAATAGTAAGGTATAGTAAGCCAAAAAGACCTCAATGGAAAACCAAAACATAACCTTCTAGTTCTTTGCAACCAATATATGAGTATGGAACAATAATAGATATAGATAATGCACAAGACCTTAAGAAAACCATAGAAAATTGGGAGCAATCCTTAAATTCAGCCCGTGTAGTAGTATCCTTTGAAAATCAACAAGAAATTTATGAATTTTATAAAAGTACCCTTAGAGGAATTGTATTGCAAATTTTTTAGAAATATGGAACAAGAAAATAGTAGTTATTTTCAGGAAGTAAGAAATACTTTTAGTATATCTATATTATAAATTTAATAAAATAATTTTAGTATATTTGTATTTATAAATTTAATAAAACTATATTTTATAGGAACAACTCAAGACGATATAAAGGAACATGTAATATATCTCCATAAGTTAGAACAACTGAAATTATATAACCTATCGTATATAAAAGAATATCAACAAAAATTTAGAAAATATGCAATTCTTGCTAAAGTAGATAGAACTCTTGAGTATCTAAATAAATATATATTAAAAATACAAAGATCTCTAGGACCTAGATTATGGAATGAATTTTCAACCTCCGAATATAAGAACTCTCCTTATGTAGGTGCTAGAATAGAATTTGTAAAAAAAAATTGGTTAGAAAGAGAATATATAAGCATACGGGAAAGGAGCCAAATAAAGAAACAATATATAAATCAACAACTTTGTAGAAAATTGCATATATAAGAAAATTTAGACATAGAATGTAGAGAATATAAGTTTTTAGAAAACCTAAGCACTACAATAGATTTTTAAGAAGAAAGTCAAAAATCTTTTCTAAAAAACGACATTATCAAACAAGATATAGAAAGCCTGGAAAGTTTTGGATAAAGAAAAGAAGGAGTAAAGAAAGAAAAAAAACAGTGTAAATGTTATTTGTGTGGTTAGTAAGGTCATATAAGACTTGAATTTCCTAAACTTAAAAAAAAAAAATCAAATGAAGGAAGTAGAAAAACCCAAGCAAAAATCAACCTAATAAATGAATATCAGGTAAACAGTGACGAAGAAAAACTTATTAGTAAATTAGTCTTTGAAAGCAAAAATTAGAGAGTATATAGTCTAGATGATAGTGAAATTGAAAGAGAAGAAATTTGTATGATTATTGAAAAAGAGGAAAATCAACCTATACAAGAATTTAGAACTAGTTAATATAATATTAGAAGAATTTAGTAACCCAACGTTATTAGTAAAATAGGTAGATCAAGAAAACTTTGCTAACATAATGTGTAAAAACTATACAAATGAACAAATAATTGCACAACTTTATAAAACCAATTAATTAAAAAAAATTATATATATAGAAGTAATATATCAATTTACCATTCAACCAAAAACTAAAGAAAACCTAGAAACAATTTCAGGTGAGTTAGTAAATACGATAAAATTAGAAAATAAAAGGGAGTTTATAATTGTAAAAACTGAAATAGTAAGTTATAGTAAACCAAAAGGACCTCAATGGAAAACCAAAACAAAACCTTCTAGTTCATTGCAACCAATATATGAGTATGGAGCAATATTAGATATAGACAATACACAAGACCTTAAGAAAACCATAGAAAATTGGGAGCAATCCTTAAATTCAGTAGATGTAGTAGTATCCTTTGAAAATCAACCAGAAATTTATGAATTTTGTAAAAGTACCCTTAAAGGTACAATATTGCAATTTTTTAGAAACATGGAACAAGAAAACATTAGTTGTTTTTAGGAAGTCAGAAATAATTTTGGTATATTTGTTGATCTTTACATTTTTGTAATGGGGAATATAATTGATTTAGACTCCAACCTTTAGGGGTTTGGTTAAAGGTTACTAATACTAGTAGTGTTTGGTTCCATCCACCTTAAAAGGAACAAATTTGAGGCTAGCAACCCATGTGTAAACTCTCACCTAACTGGGCACCATTTGTTATTTGATAACTAAAGTGAAAATATTTTGAATGTATTTGACTTGGATTTGATATGAAATGGTTTTGATATATATGAAAAAGTTTGTGAAAAATGAGTATTACTTAAATACTACTTGAATAATAACTTAAAGTCCTATAAGGAACACCTAGAGGGGGTGAATTGGTGATTTTAAAAATTAAATAAATGTTTATAAATTATCACCATTTTTCTTATCCCAAGATATTATAGGGATGACCTGGATATTCAAATAGGATTTCACCCCAATTAAAAATATAATTTATGTTAGGGATAAGAATAATCACTACTAGAATGACCAACCTAACAAACTCGACAATAATCCCAACAAATCAATAATTGGTTATAGGTATAACCACCACAAGATAACCAATTCAACAAGCTTAATAGCTAGTTAACCAATCAATCCAATATGTTTAATATCTTTAACTAGAATATATGTAGGAATAAATATAAACCTTTTAGACAAACCCTGCAATATATTAGGTTAAAACAAATTAACCTACTCTAGGCAATTCAAATGTAATATCAAATAGATATTTAATGAGACACAAGATTTTTTAAGTGGAAAACCCCCCACAAACTATGGAGATAAAAAACCACAAGGTTTAAGAGTTATCAATTGAAATCCACTATTCGAAATCAAGTCTCAAAGATTTACTTGGTTGTTTTACCCTAAAGACTTACTCTCCAATACCTACAACTTGATCTATGTCCATGATATAGCAACTACCTGTTACTCCTTAGTAGAACATTCAATCCTTCCGAAGGGATTACGGTCTTTAACCAACAATTCAAAGAATCAAATCCTTGAATGAGAGAATGGGAATGATGTGACAAATTAGGTTTTCCCCCCAAAGATTACCTCTAAAGAATAAGAGGTCTCCAACAAACTTTAAGATCTCTATAATCTTTCTAATTCCAATCTCTTGGATCTCTTCGTTTGAATCTCTAACCCTCAAAGGGTTACAATAGAGGTATTTATTGGTAAAAACGATAAGGATTTCATTATCACAAGTTTCAGATTTTGAGTTTGATTAAAATTCATTCAAAATACATTTCTAAACTTTGCAAGACTGTCATGACCGCTTGAGTGGACTTAGGCTGGTTGAGCGTTCTAACCGCTTGAGCAACCCTTGCTTCTTTTGAAAAACTCATTTTAAAATATTTTAATTCTAAGCATGATACCGATCCTTTTATACCTAAAAAACCTTTATATGCTATGAGCCAATTTTTTTTAAACATACTTGTGACTTCCCTATTTGAAAACAACAACCCTTGATGTTCAATGGAGAACAAGTCACTATCTAAAAAGACTTCAATGGCCAAACATTAATTAGAACAAAATTGACAACATAAAATAAGACTCAATGCCCTAACAATTTGGTTGAATAATTTAAACTGTATTAGCATGTTTGGACTCAAAAGTTTTTATGAAAATGATTATACCCTATATCTCATATTTGCAAGCATGAATAAAAATATTTGATCCATGAAACTTTATTAATGTTCTTTATTGGGCTTCAAGCTCATCCCCCTTTGTTGACAAATTTTTAGGTACTCTCAATTTAGGCAAGGAGTGTTGGCTAGGTAAGGAAAATTTTCTTCATATTAGGATTTTTTTTGTTGGATTCAAATATTTGTTTTTGGACATCGTTTAGATGTCAAAACTTATTCCCATTGAATTATTTGAATTTGGTGTTATTTGGATTATAACACTTTGGTTGTCATATTAGTTTTAAAGTTAAAATTTGAGTATTATATAATTTTATTCTACTACTCTGAGCAGGAATTTGGTAATTGGAAATTTCCCGTTACAAGATGAATGTGAAATGACCATCATGCCCTTGGAGTGGGTTTTGAGGCATGACATAGTTTATCTAGATGCATTTTTGGAACCTCTTAAGGTGCATTTTAGGACAACATTTCATATTAACTAGCATGTCATGTGCATGGGCCATATTTGGGAAAATAGTGAAGGCTTTAAGACATTGATATTTGATGTTGACTAGGACACTTATGGGAAGACAAGAATTTGAAGTTAGAGATTGTGAAGACTCCTTTTTGGTTCATAGATTGAGAGTTTAGAGATGATAAGGCATGGAAATTTGAAGGATTTGGCTAAAACAACTCTTTCATGATATACACGGCAAGAGGAGTAAGGAGACGAAACTTGCCATTAGAGATTGAATTCACGTGAGAGAGGGCCACCATAGAGAGTTTTATATAGGAAATGACTCTCCATAGAAGGATATGGGCCGCCACTTGCCATATGAGATGAGATTTTTTAGATGAAGACTTTAGGAGATCACACACGGGCTGCTACTTGCCATAGTTGGGACTTTTTTTAGGAGACTCTTGCACAAAGGAAGAGAGATTAAGAGATAACGTCATGAGCATTAGAGAAAAGGACCTAACTGCCACATTAAGGAGTCCACAGATTACAAAGGTTAAGGGAAAGTAAGAGAGTTTTCCCATCATATGTAGAACATGCTTTGGTTTTTTGGGCATATAGATATCTAAATAAGGTGATTCTTGAAGTTGTGGAAAGGTAATAGAATGTGATACAATTCATATGTTGATAACTTTTATTGAATCAATATTTATCAATGCATAAATCTCATGACAATGTTTAGGTGAACTTTTTTGTCATATGCTAAACAAGCTTTAGTATTTTAAAGATAACATTCACTAAAGATATCAAAACGAGGTGATTCCTGAATCTGTAGAAATCTAAGAGAAAATGCTACAATTTAGATTATGACAACTTCTCCTAAATCAATTGTTATCAAGGAGAAAAATTGGTTACAAGATTCGGGTATAGGATTAGCCTAATTGGAGGATTCCCTTGGTATGGACTCTTTTGGAGATTGAGAAGAGAAGAAAGTGGTCATTGCACATAGAAGGGGGCTCACACACCATTAGAAAGTGGAAATAAAAGAGGAGATGTGAGGTCTTGAGAAAAAAAAAATGAAATCTTGATAGGCAAAGGTGAAGTCTTGAAAGAGCAGGAGAGGTATGTTTTTTATTTATTTTCTTTGCACTTCCTATTTATCATAATCTCTTTACCTTCCTCCTTTCCTTCCATCTAGTTTAGATTTAGGTTTATCTTTGGCTAATTTGGATGTATAGGCCACATGAATTGTTGATTTCCATTGATTGATGATTATTAAGGATGATTACTTATTGATTCTAGGGATTTATGAATTTTCTTGGTTTTGTTTCTCTATTTTTAAGCCCCTTTGATTATCATATTGTTTTCTTTCTCTATTTTTTTTAACAAAGATTCAATTTTTTTGTCTTTAAAGTTCATCTTATGTATCTTGGTCACAAAAAAAAAAAAAATCTTCTTTTAAAAAACATGAAACCATGTTTTATTCGGTATGTAAATTTGAAAAAAAATAAAAATAGGTTTTTGATTTTGACGTTTCCACATGAATAAAAATTCATGGCTCCAAATAATAAAATAATTCTTGATTTTCATAAGCTTTCTCATGATTACGAAGGATCGAGAAATATAAATTAAATTCATGTATTCGACCTTGGTGAAGCTCAACATTCAAAAGCCTACTACCACTATTTGTTTGACTGACTGGCTTTTAGAAAAAAAAAAATTAGAATCAAATTGCTTAAGGTTTTTTAAAATTATTTTGATATTTGTATCGTGTCCTAACTTCTTAAACTTTTCAAAAAATAAAAAATAAATAAAAATTATTTAGGCTCAAAATCATTTTTTAATTGAGATATTTAAATCAATTTTTTACATAGGTTGAGTTTTAACCCTATTCCAGACACTTGAACTAATTCTATAAATTTAAATTATCTCTTGAGTTCTATAATTATTTTTTATATTTTAAACTTAATCTAGACTTCTTGGAGTTAATTTTAGGACATTGTTTCGTTAAAAACCAATTCCCTAAGAGAGAAATTTTTTTTACACCTACAACACCAGCCCAGTTTTGTAGTTGAGGACTGTTTGGTTTAATTTAAAAATCCTTCTTGTGTTATTAAATAATATTGTTATTTTTATTGGATATATTGTATAAATTTTCTTTTGATTTTACCATACCTCTAAGTTTTTTTTATTCTTTATTTATTTATTTTTTAATTCATTTCAGTTTTTGCACAACCCTATATAAATTTATTTTTTAATGTTTTAAATTAATCTCTACATATTGACGTGCGACCCTTGATTTCACAATATTGAAAAATGTCTTAATTTTTTTTAGGGGTGATATTTTTATTTTAAAAGGTTATATTTCATATTTCTAAAAATACAATGATTACTCTTTGGAATATTTTTTTTTATCCCAATTATCAAATGATTCAATTATTCTATAATTTTTAAATTTAAATGATTAATAATAATAGAAAAATGTGCTATTATATTTTAAGTCTTTGAAATCTTTATGACAAAGGGATAAGATAATACTCACAATTGAAAAACTAACCTTCATTAATTGAAATTTGTAAATGCAACCTTAATTTAACATATCCCTACTATTTTTTCTTTTCAAAATGTACATCAATGCTAAATAGAGATAAAAAAAAATCCGGTTATTTAATTTAAAGGAATGAAATAATCTCAATATTGTAAAGCTAACAATTTTCATGTATAAGTCTAAAAATGCACATATTGTGGGTATAACCGTCTTTCATATTTTCTTGTAGAAGTAACATTTTCTTCCAAAATTCATATGAGAATAATCTAAATATTGAAAGACATTTACTTTAAAAATTGATTTCTTCAAGTGAAACATGCTAAAGATTATTTTTATAATATTGAGATTATTTCATTGACTTTAATCAAATAATCCTTAATTAAAAAGGATTTTAAAAATATAAATAGAGAAAAATAATGGTCTCTTTTGAAAGAAAATTTACTCTTGCATCCACCTAATCTTTCTACACGTTCATCTTATTTATATATCCACTTTAAAATATAAATTGTATAAAGACATTAACCTAATTTTTTTCCCAATATATTTAAAATATTTCGTCATTCTTCTCTTCAATGACTATTTTTTTCTTTCTTATTCTCTCATTTTTTCTTAAATAACAAATCGTAAGGCAATACGAATTCTTGGTAAGACTTGACTGAACAATTCTAACTTTAAAGGTATTTTGGCTATTTCATTAATTATTATTTATCTCTAAAAAATTCTTAATTAAAGTGGATGTGTAGAGATATTTGATGGATGCAAATATAAATACCCTTTTTAAAAACATGAAATATAACATTTTTTAGACAAAAAAACTTTTTAATAATTTACAAATCCTTATATCATATTGTGGACCCCGCATTTTGGCTCATGCGTTTCCCACTCAATGGTGAGCTCGATTTTAACTTGAAAATTGATTTTTATTGATTAAGAAAATGACTTGGAGTCGCCACTTATTTTTGTTTTATTTTTAAAAGGGTAAACAAAATAAGAAAGAAAGCCCTAAGTGCGACTCCTCATTTTGGAAAAGGTGATCTACGAAAAACCGGATTGGGCTCGGGGGTCAGGTTACTTATCGGGAAGGTACGGTAAAGACCATAGCACCCCTCTAAGTCCCTAAAGTCGGGTCTCTACTAATAAAATGAAGCTGATGTGGCAATTGATGAGAAAAACAATGAATACTCGAATCGATCATGCCCGTATGAGAATTAAAACAAGCACAAGGAGTGACCATGATGCGAGAAAATACATACCTGGGTGGCAAACCAATATGCGCTATCAAGAGGGGGTTAGTAAATCTATATAGGATGAATATATACATATCACAAAGCAGAACAAATCAATCACGCATGACAATTAAATCAATCAATCGATCAATCGATCATAAAATCATATGTGTCGAGCCCTCACCAAAGCCCAATCTATCTTGCACAAATTAGTCTCACAAATTCCATTCATGCTTATGTAGAACCAAGAAAAACAGAAGGTTTATTTGAGAGCCGAAGTAGAATTAAAACTGTTTGAGTGAAAATTGGATTCCTTGGAATTTATTTGAAGATTGGAGTTTTGGGAATTAGATTTAAGAATTGGAATTTTGGGAACTAAATTTGAAAGAAATTAGAATTTTGAAAATTGGAAATTAAGTTCAGAAGTCGGAAAATTGGAATTGTCTAATGATGGAATTTTAAAATAAATAGAATAATAATAATAACGAAAATAATGATTGAATAAATAAAACATGAATTTTGGAATCTTTGAAATTGGAAGTTTTAAAGAATTGATTAAAAATGGAGTTTTAAAATAAATGAATGAAATATTAGTGATTAAATAAATTGAAGTGAGTATGAGAATTTTCGGGATTTAATTCAGAAATCGGAAGTTTTAAAGAATTGATTAGAAATGGAGTTTTAAAATAACTGAATGAAATATTAGTGATTAAATAAATTGAAGTGAGCATGAGAATTTTCGGAAATTGGAATTTTGATAAAATAAGTCGATATGAAAAACAAAATTTCAGAAATTGTAATTAAATTTAAACATTGGAATTTTGATGGCTTATTCAAAGATTGAATTTTAAAGTAAATAAATAAAATAATGATCATTAAACCAATTGATGTGAGAATTAAAATTTTAGAAATTAGAATTTAAATTAAGAAATCGGAATTTTGAAGATTATTAAAAGGTTGAATTTTAAATAAATAAATAAAATAATGATAATTAAATAAACTGATATGAGAATTAAAATTTCGGAAATTGGAATTTAAATTTAGGAATCGGAAATTTTGAAGATTCTTAAAAGGTTGAATTTTAAAAATGAATAAATAAATAAAATAATAATGGAGAATTAAATTTTGATATTGAGAATTAAAATTTCGGAAATTGGAGTTTAAATTTAGAAATCGAAATTTCGAGGAGTAGTTTAAAGATTGAATTTTAAAGATAAGCAAGTGAATAAATAATGATGTTTAAATAAATGGGTATGAGAATTTTAAAATTTCGGCAGTTGGGATCGAATTTGGAAGTCAGAAAATTAAGATTGTTTAAAGAAGGAAAACTTGAAATAAATAAATACGATAATAATAGCGAATATAATGATTAAATGAATGAACGAAAATTTTGGAATTTCTTCAAATCGGAAATTGAATTTAAAGGTTGGAAAAACAGAATTGTATAAGGAAGGATATTTTGAAATAACTAAATGGAATAATATTAATAATAATGATAGTTGAAGTTTTTGAAAACTTGGTTTTAAAGATTGGAACTTTGGCAACTAGATTAAAATTTTGAATCTTGACAATTAACTTTGGAAAGGAAACTTCAAAAATTAGATTTAAGAAGAGAACTTTGGACAATTAAACTATGAGAATATGGATTTTGAAAGTTAAACTGGAAAATTGAAACTATTGAGAATATAAATTTTGAAAGTTAAACACTGGAAAATTGAAATAATAATAATAATAGTAATAATAACCACTTAATATTGAGAACTTGATATTGAGAATATGGAATTTGGATAAATGAATAAGCACATAAGTGAATAATATAGTGCACGTGTGCATGAAATAAAAAAGAATGAATAAAAGGAACTAAAGGGCTTTAGAGAGGGGTTTAGGATAAAGGATATGCAAATTTGGGCCTTTAGGAATGGGTCTCGGGAGGGAAGAAACCTCAAGGAGTACTCGTGGGCCTGGGACATCTTGGTGGAGCATGGTGAGAGGCCCAACTACCAATCCATTGGGCTGCATCTTCAGCCTTCTTTCCATTCCAGGCCTGGAAGTACACTTTCCAGCATGCATCACTCCCGAGAGGCCTTCATTACTAACTGAGGATGGCGGTGGACGGGCTAGCCGGAAGATTTGGAAGATGCCTCAAGGTAGCAGCGAAGGGGGTGGCCGGACTGGTTGGGAAGTGGAGGACTGCCGGTGGTGTGGGCAAACAGGAACCGCGGGGGGAGGGGCTTGCATGCATGGCTTTGGGGTTCCTATGGAGATGATTCAAAGACGCCTCCTGATGCGCGGGTACTCCTCCAACACCGGCTCCACGCCTGACTCCGCTAAGAAGAAGACTGATATGCGGTAGAGTACGTGGGGATTGCATCAGATACGCTTCGGTTGAAGCTATGGTTCCAGCAGCCCCTTCAGAAAGACCTCTCCCTTCAGTCCGGTATTGGCACTCCTGCGAAATCGTCATCTCCGCGTTCAGCCGCATCAGCTTGTCCCACGTGTTTCCGACGGCATGACCGTCCCTGCCTCCCGCGTGTCCATCGGCCAGTGAGTGTACCAGGACATCGAAGTCGCTAAGATACAGTTTAGCAAAACTGACCATTCTCAGAACAGCCCGCTATCACGTCCCACTCGGGTCTTGGTGCTGGAAGCTCACTCCACGGAATCATTCTGTCATCCTGAGCCTAGGAACCGTACCCAATATGAAAACCAAAAGGCTCATGCTGGCCAAAGCCCTTCCCCTGGAGGATGCGGATGATTATCGAGAACAGAGTATAAACAAGAAGAGAGCAAGCATAAAAAAAGAGAAATAAAATGAAGCATCCAATGAACGGGTGGGAAGAATCAAATGAAAACGAGGTCTGAAAATGTGACTCAGACACACATAGGGAAGCTATGAAGAATTAGATCACTCTCATTCAAGTAGCATATGAAGAACAGAGCATATTGCAGAGGACTAAATTTAACCAAAGAAAGTAAATTATGGTTTTGGACTAGAACTAAGAAAACGTCAAGAAAGATAGGAGAATAATCGAGGGTGAAAGACATGAGATTCGTACCTGTAAGTGGACTCTCTACCTGCAAGACCAGCTAGGCTTCAAGCGCCTTCCTCTTCGCCCTTCTGCCCTGGATCTCCCTTGAACCCCCCAGCTCCCCCTGTTCTTGTGTCTTCTTCAGCAAGTCACTACCGGCTCCACTGCTCCTTTCGTCAGCAAGGATGGAGTCTCTGACCATCAGCATGCCTGCCGCCATGCCCATGCAGCTGATTTTCTGGGTGTAGAGAAAAGAGGGCCCCCCACTTATCCCAAGTGCTGCCCGGTATACCCACCTCAAAGGGGGTCTACACATATATTTCTAAATAAAAAGTTTACGATTAAAAGTTATTAGTATAATTGTGTACATAAAATTTATTTTTTCAAATACCATATTTTCTCATCGGTTTAATTAAATATTTCTTAAAAAAAAATTGATGGGGATATTTGTCTTTTTGTAATTTTTTTGGAAAAATGTTTTTAAAATTCTTCCAAACCCGAATCATCTCGGGTTTTGAAACTCCCAGACCCATCCTAAAGCATTTATCTTTATCCCAAACACGTACCACGACCGGCGCGTACCGGGTACGCCCTCCTTAATCACGGCCTTCGTGTTATCTTTAGGAATAAGTTCTTGTTTTATCCTCTTAATCTTTTTCTTTTCATTTTTTTTTGTCAGAAAACTAAAAGAACCAGCAATAGAACCAGCCACCAAGTTGTCTGTGCAGAATAGAGCCTGTGGAAGAGATGGGCAAGAAGAGAGTGAGAGAGAATTTTGAGTTATCGGAGGGTCAAGAATGGTGCTGCATATCTCACGGTTTCCAGAGAGTGGCTTTAAAAAACCCTAACAAAATCGCAGTGATACAGGCATCTCCCACTGCACAACTCCACAACCAATCCCTGGCATCTTCTCACATACCTCCACCCTACCACGGAGACCGCTCTTTCACTTTTTCCCATCTCTTTGACGCCATCGATTCCCTCAGCTCCCGCCTTCGCTCCATCCTCGCTGGTGCTCATGACCCCTTCTTGATCAACCCCACAGGTCAGGGTTAGGGTTTTGATTGATTCCATATATTATGACCAAAAATCCTCTGGCGGTAGCAAATTAGCAATCCCGATTTTATGTATCTTATTAAAGAAATTTGCATTGAAATACATACTCTTCGTCTGCCAGGTGGGAATTGGTGGTAGAAAACATTATAAAAATAAAATGCATTTATTTTATTTTGATCCTATTGAATCTCTCTTATCATAATATATAGTAACATGAGGGTATAAATAGTGCTTTTATTTGATTCCACACTTTGCACACTTGGATGTTTAATGGGTTGCTTGAGTTTGGTCGGGAAGCAACCAAAACTGCCCTGCCAAATCCTAGTCCACTTTTCTACAGACTACAGCAGCCTCTTTAGGCCAAGAAGTGGCAAGAGGAGACTGTGGTGGGGAAGTTATAAAATTGAAAGTATTTATTATACTTTGATCGCTTCTTTATATATCATCCGTCACCGCCTGCCTCAGCTTATAATAAAATTGCTGGTAGAAATAGTGGTACTAATAATATTTGGATTGTTTCTATTCTGCGATTTGGATGATGTCAAATGGCTGCCTAGGTTTGGCCTTGAAGCATCCAAAACTGCCCCAGGAATAAGAAATCCTCTTTTTATCTGTTGGTAGAGTTACCAGTTTGACCCTGAAGCTTAATAAATTGAGTAATGAGCCAATAATTTTGCCTCAAATAAATGAGCAATAAACAAAGATTTTAATAGTATATCAAGTTAAGAAATTACCATATCTAAAAGCTTAAACTATTAGTTAAAGAGATGATAATGTGTATTATGCCTACTCACTTACCTAGGCAAATATTTAGCATTGAATAGATTAACCTCTTATTGATTAGTGGGAAATAAAGGAAAAAAAAAAAAAAAATAGGCTTTCATGTTTCATGTTTGAAGATTAATCTCACCTATAGATGACACCTAGATGGAGGGTGAATAGATGTTTTTTAAAACAATTAGAGATGGTATCTCATAAGTGCTCACAATTCCCCTGTTTTTCTTGATCTTCTTTTCCAGTCCAATGAACAAAGAAGCAAATTATAAGCAACAGTGGATGCACCAACACTCCCCTAAACAAGTTATTCAATGCAAGTCACATGCAAATGAAACAACACTCCCCAAACATGATATACAAGACATTGCATCAACACAAACACTCATTTTTACATGCCCCTTGACATCAATTGACAATGACTAATATATATCTTGTTCTTTCAAAGCTCCAATAGTCAACTCATGCTCTAATTAAACATTTGATATAACTCAATGAAAATATCATAGGCTAACAAAATACTAATAAAAAGACGAGATAAAAAAGAAAAACAATGACACCAATTTTTTTTAACATGGAAAACCTCCAAAGAGATAAAAAAACCAAGAGCCTCTAGTAATCAAATAATCCACTATGAAGAAAAATTAGTTGAATACAAGGTTTTACCTTGTCCAAGCCTTTTGTCATCTCCTGGACTACTTGCTTAGAACCTTCAAGATTTAACTTCCATCTTTCTTCTTCTGGAAAATACTTGGAATCCACTCCAAGCTTTGATCTCGACTTTTTCTTGAGTCCACACAAGAAGAAACTTGGGTTTGCCCCAAATATGTTGAAATTGAGAGTAATATGAGAGCAAGGATGAATAACACAATGAATCAACCCATTTGAAACAAAAATTTCTCACTCAAAAATGATTTTCAACTTACACCCAAGTGATTTTCTCTCAAGGCAAACACTCCCCAATTTGATAAGAAAAACATGAAGCTCAAAACTAGGTCTTCACTCTTATGGCCATCCTCTATACTTCTGGAAAGAGGGCTTAAGTATTTGGGGTTTGAAACCCATTCAACAACTGAGATTTATTTGGAAAATCATGAAAATTCGTAGGTGTGATCGAAGTCTAATCGATCGAACAAGACTAAAAAAAATCTATCAACATAAATTGTTACCCTTTAGTTTGATCGATCAGAAATCGATTCAAATGTTTTAAACACAATGTTTTACACTCTTAAGTTTCAATTTCATTTTCCAATAAAATGATAAAAACTTATAGCATGGTTGATCAATGTTTGCCATAATCCATCACCTCAAATGCACTTATCAACTCCTCTAGCCATCTTCAAACATGAACAATTTGGAAAAGACAAGTGTCCAAGGGAGGATTTGAAGAGTATGAGCCAAGAGACACAATGGGAATTTTGACCTGAAATCACCAATACACAAAATATGCTTACAATGTAGTATTGAATTCGCTAAAAAGAAGCAAAAGTGATAAGCTAAAGGAAGTTGAGTTGATAGCTTAATTTGAAGGTCTTCAAATTTCATGACTATATTTGGTTGTTGAAAAATTCGAGGGAAAGAAAATTGGGAAGAAAGTAGAAGGAAAGAAAAAAAAGAAGGAAAAAAAAAAAAATCAAAGTCACTAAAATTATTTTTATATACCACCTCAAACTCATTTAATTTATTTTAACTCTTCTATATAAATATTAAATAATTTTAAATGTATAAGGTTCTAACCAATTTTAATTATATTTCATTTTTTTTATTTTTTTTTATTATTTTTGTATTTTCCATTGTAAAACCAAATCAATTTCTATTTTTTTTTTTTTTTTTAACATTTTCTTCCTTAGTACTTTTTTTAGAACAAAACATAGCCTGTAAGTTTCATGAGCTTCCAAATGGAATGGCTTCTTTGAATGAAATTAAATCCTTAAAACTAAAAATTTAATATGCACAACATAGGAATAATAACTGAGGTTCACAAGTTTAGTGAGTGAGTTTCTAATTGTTGATGCTTTATTTTTGGTGCACTCAGCATGCTTTGGCTATTACTAGCCATATGTTTGGTTGTAGGACATAAGCATTATATTAACTTTACTAATTTAAAAGAATCATGTGTCCCATGAGCTAGTGCTATGTAGCCATCTCCATACCCTCTCCCGAGCCAAAGTATCACATTAATGAGATAAAAGTAGCTAACATTTAATAGATGCTTGAACACTTTGGGTGCCTATGAGATGTAACTGACCATCCTTGGTGGATGCCTAGGGCAATTCTTTTAATTCAACTCTAGTTGGGTGTGTTATCTGAGTGCAAGACTACTTTCACTTTCATCATTGAAGATGGGTTTAAATGTTCCTTAAAGAGGCCACCTCTCAATGATCTCCTATAATCCTTATAGGTGTCATCATGGACAAAGCACTTTGATGTTAATACCATCCATCTGAATTAGGAGCAAGGCTCAAAGGTTCCAAAATGGGCTTATTGCACTTGAGTGGTAGGATGGACTCTCCCACCACCAAGTGCCTTGGCACTGGTTTCAGGCTCTGGATTTACTAGCATGAGTTTGGGACTAGTTGAAGTGGGTTGACACACATCAAACTCATTTTAGTTGCAAAACTCATTTTAGTCAAACACGTCTCAGCATAAAAAACATCACATCATCAGATGATGGTTGCTGTGAGCTGTTTTTGAAAAACACTATAAAGCCACTCCATTTTGATAGCTGTTGGAAGACAATGTAGAAAACTATTCTCTTAGATTGATATTCTTTCTTAATCTAATGTACTCTTGCTTATGAACTGTCCATAGGGGACTGTAGGATTCTTCCTAACCTCCTTTTGCCTCTCACCATGCTCTCCTCTCTTCTTGAACTTTGATATCTCACTCTCTTATGTGTCTAAGCTCCTCTCATAACCTCATACAACCACCATGTTTGTATTTGTTCTGAAAACAAAATTTGAAAATTACTTTAAATTTTGAATGTAGCTCTTAATATTACGTTAATTTACAAAAGAATGCTAGTTCTTCTGTTTGCCTACCATCTTGTTTTCTGCACCTGATATTGTGGCTGACATGGTGCTCACTAATTTATATTCATGTGAGACACCACATTGGAGGGAAAAATAGATGGTGAGATGAACATTTCCTTGAAGGAAATCATAAAAAGTCTTGTTTTGTGAAGTTGTAACTATTTATCTTCATCAGGGGCAACTTGAAGCTGCTGATCTTCATTTTTTTTCACATGAATTCATGACATGACAAGACATGCAATACTACATGCTTGAATTTTGGATGAATATATCGCGACTTTGTTGCAGGTAATTATCTTTGTAGAAATCAGCTGGAACATGCCCCATTTTCTATGTCATCAACATCTTCCAAACCAAGTGCGGAGCAGTCTGAGGAGATTAAGAATAAAGAAATACCAAAAATATTAGGAATATATATGGTGCCTTCTGTTGAATACATAATTGCTGTTCTTTCTGTTATTAGGTGTGGAGAGGCTTTTATGCCTCTAGATCCTTCTTGGCCAAAAGAAAGGATATTATCAATTGTTTCTTCTTCAAATGTTGACCTTATTATTGGGTGCAGATCTTCATTTGATACAAGTAGTCAATTCAAACTTGATAAATCTCATTGGCTTGTGGATTGCAATATTTGTCCTGTTTTGTCTATGTCCATGGAAGACAAACTTCAAAACCATAGTGATCCATCAGAGTTAGTTTGGCCTTGTGAAAAGGAAGAACTAAGGCTATTTTGTTATTTGATGTATACATCAGGATCAACTGGAAAGCCTAAGGGCATATGTGGCACTGAAAAAGGTAAAGCATTGGATTTATTGCACATATAATTACATTCCAAGATTACAAAGCATGCTCTATGTTTAACTGCCTGTTTGCATTATTCTATATTTCTTTTGGGTGGGCAAAATTCTTCCTTTGCTAGTTTCAGTGTTATTATTATTATTATTATTTTTTTGTTTTTCATTTATTATTTTTGATGTGAACATATTCATTTTGGAAGATTCTTAATCATAATATTCTACCGCCTAAGTAATCTGCTTAATTCTTTTCATTTCATACTGTTGGGTCAACCAGATTAGCTGTATTTCACACTTGTTCCTGTTATCCAATTGTGTTTTGGAATGACTTCTGCTACTTCAGCTTCCTAACGAATTTTTGCCCTCGTCTTGTTTCAAACTAGCAAAACAAGAGGAATCATATGTCTATCAGGACACGAAAAGGTTGAATGGATTCTCTATAGACAGACACAAACTAGAGCAATTTTGTGGGGATCTTGTATTTGACAATGAGGCAGTTATTAATCAGATTGCATTTGATTCATTTTTATTTTTATCCTATTCTTCGTTTGTTTTGTCATTTTTATTTTTTCTTTTTTAAATACACATTTATATGATATGCATTTTTATTTTCATTTTTTTTTTTGTCCTTTTTAGGCCTTTTAAACCGCTTTTTATGGATGCAAGAATTTTATCCCCTGCTTGGAGAGGAGATTTTGTTGTTCAAAACATCGATAAGCTTTGTTGATCACCTGCAAGAATTTCTTGGTGCTATTCTTTCTGCTTGTACGTTGGTTATACCTCCCTTCAACGAGCTAAAACAAAATCCATTTCATGTTATTGATTATCTAAAGGTAAACTTGCATATTGAGGTTTATTTGAGCTAGAGTTCAAACCATTCTCAGGATGACAGCCTTGGAAAAGCTGAATTTATGAAAATTATGATTTGATTTCAAACTGCCAAGATTTAATTATTTTCAATAATAATTATGAGAAAAAGGAGTGGCTATGAGAAGTCGAGCTGTTTGAAGGGTTATCTTTTTTCCATAGCCAAGTTAGAGTCTAAATCAAAGACTACCTTGAGTCTTCAGTCCACAGTCCATCACAGGGATTGATTGTTTAGGACATACCTGATTTAGCATAATCATTGAATGGTTGTATCTCCAATAAGAAGATCCTATTTGCCACCATCCACAATTGTTGTGCAGACCAGTAAAGCCATCCTGCTTTACCCTATGAGGTGCAACATTATTGTTTAGGGAATTAGTTTTGTGCTCATTCACCATTGCCTATTTTGCAACCTTTTTTTTTATTTTTTGATAAGCCAAGAGTGCATAAATATATATAAAGTGCCAAAAGGATGCACCAAAGTACATGGAATGTATATAAATTGTGCCTGAAAGCACTATTAACAAGAGAGAACACAAAAAATAACACCTTCTTTTTGAACAAGAACCCGACCACTCTACAAAATCGAATAAAGACATAGAATCAATTTCTATGCACATCTTTACCCAAGTAAACAAATTACTAAGAAAGGAATTCTTCAAAAAATGAGCTGAATGCTCCTCATTATCAAACGACTTATGATTCCTTTCCTTCCAAACAGTCCAAAGAATACATAAAGGAGTTGCTCTCCAAACCTTCTTATATCTTTTTCCACAAAAGAACCATGCCGCTCTAATAGAGCCTCCTTAATGGTAGTAGCTTGCGCCCAATGGATACCAAATAGATCAAACAACAATTGCTAAAGGATTCTGACTTTTAAACAATGGAGGAGGATGTGATCTATGGATTCTTCCTCTTCTTTGCAAACAAAATATCTATTGGAATTTTGTGTGTGCTCCTTCTATAGCCTAGAAGAACTACTACTCGTTAGTTCAAGCCTCTTGCTCTTAGTTGTATCATGCTTAACTTTGAAGGATAAACTTGGTAATCCAGTCTCTTTAGGCATTCAAGCCTCTTTTAGAGATTACAGGGTGTCTTAGTTGTATCATGCTTAACATTGAAGGATAATCTTGATAATCCAGATTCTTTAGGAATTCAGGCCTCTTTTGGAGATTACAGGGTGTCTTGGTCCAGCTTTCCCTAGCCTGGTTAGTCATGGTTGGATCATTTAATAACTATGGTGAAACTAATATTAAGAGGCTTGAAAGAGGTCTCGCACTCGGCTCGTTGTAACATCTTTAAAAGTACGTTAGTTGTTATTGACTTTATCTTCCACACACGAAAGAATATCGTTAAGATATGCTTATTTTATTTGATAGGACCTAAGACTTGGCAGAGAGAGTTTTGTTAGAGTTGGAGCTTAATGTTTTTGCGGATAGGTGAGCCTCATATTGGTGGGAGTTTTTTTGGGAATTTCCTTTTTCTTGGATTGGTTGTAATCAAAATGGCTTGATTCTTGTTTTGTTATGTACATAGGGGGTGATTTTTTTCCCCATGTTTTTGAAGCTTCTCTCATTGTTTTTTTATTTATTTATCAATATTTCTCTCTATCAGCCAACCAACAAGGGGAAAAAAGTGATAAATCTCTTTACTCCAAATGTAAGTCTAAGATAATCTTTGAGCAAGCAAGTTGCATTTCTCCCTTCACATTTCTTGAGAAAGGAGTTTCTCAACTCAATGGTGGAGTAAGATGATAATAAAACCCCATCTTTAGATATTGAGCATTAAGTGTCGAAGGGAGATTGAAGAATAAAAGGTAGAAAATTCTTTGATTGATTTTTTTAATCTATATAGAGATCCGTATATATATACAGATTCCTAGCCTAGCACCGAAATTAGTAACCTTCCTAACCTAATTACAACCAATCCCTTTGATTGTGAGATTCTCCTAATTCACTTCCTAATTACAATATTATACAGATACAACTTTCTAATTTCATTCTTCTACACTCCCCCTCAAGTTGGTTAATAGATGTTTTCCATTCCCAACTTGGATACACATACTTGAAACGTTGTACTGCTTAAACCTTTGGTGAGTATATGTGCAAGTTGGCGGTCAATAGACACATAAGGAGTATAAATCAATCCACTAGCTAACTTCTCCTTAATAAAATGTCTGTCTATCTCGAAGTGCTTCGTTCGATCATGTTACATTGAATTGTGTGCAATACTGATTGCAGATTTGTTGTTGCAATAAAGTCTCATTGGGCCATCCCATTGAATCTTCAAATCTTCCAAAATGATCTTCGGCCATAGTAGTTCACACATTTCCTAAGCCATTGTACAAAATTCTGCCTTTGCACTCAATCTAGCTACTAAATTCTATTTTTTACTTCTCCGTGTTAGTAGATTTCCTTTGAGAAAGGTACAATACCTAGTGGTTGATCTCCTGTCAACCACATATGCAACATAATCTACATCTATGTACGCTTTTAATACTAGCCTCTAGCTTTGTTTAAACAAGATTCCATTTCTTGGAGACCCTTTGAGATACCATAGCACTCTATTGGCTAATTGTAGATGTATCTCTTTTGGATTGTGCATGAACTGGTAAATCATACTCACAACATATGCTATGTTTGGTCTTGTGTGAGAGAGATAGATGAGTTTTCCTACCAGACGTTGATACATCCCTCCATTTACAACAACATCTTCCTCAACCTCTCAAAGTTAATGATTAGGATCTATTGAAGTGCTTGCTGGCCTATATGCCAACTTTCTTGCTTCCTTGAGAAGGTCCATTACATATTTTTGCTGAGAAATAAAAATGCCCTGCTTAGAATGTGCAACCTCGATTCCTAGGAAGTATTTCAACCTTCTTAATTCTTTAATTTCAAATTCCTTGGTTAAGCATTGCCTTAAAGTTTGTCTCTCCTTTTAATCATTTCCTATCATGATTATATTGTCTACATACACCAACAGAGCGGTAACTCCCCTTGAATTTGAATGTTTGATGAACAAAGTGTGATCTTCTTGACTTTGTCTGTATCCCATGTTTTTCATTACTTTGACAAACCTTTCAAACCATGCTCTTGAAGACTATTTTAGTCCATATAGAACTTTTTTAAGTTTATATACCTTTTTAATGGCTAGGTTAGTTCCAAATCCAAGAGGAACTTCCATGCAAATTTCTTCTAAGTCTTCATGCAGAAATGCATTTTTGACATCAACCGGTTGTAGATCCCAGTTATAGTTAGCTGCTAATGATAACAAAAATACTATCGTGTTCATCTTTGCAATTGGGGTAAAGGTCTCTACATGATCCACACCATATGTTTGAGTGTATCCCTTACCCACTAATCTTGCCTTATACCTCTCTAACGACCCATTTGCTTTATACTTAACAGTATAAACCCACTTGCATCCAATTGGTTTTTTTCCAGTAGGCAAATCTATCAACTCCCAAGTCTTATTCTTCTCCAACGACTCCATTTCTGCATTCATGGCGTGTTTCCAATTTTCACCGGATAAAGCCTCAGATAGTGGTAGGAATATGGATATTGTTCAAACTTGTAAGAGAACTCTTATAAAACTAAGACAACTTTTTGAATGACACAACATGGGAAAGTGGATACAAGGGACGTTTAGTGCATTCCTCGTTCCCTTCCTGATGACAATAAGAAGTTTTGACGCAGTTTGTAAGGAAGGATGAGAAACTGTTACCTCATTCCTAGATGCCGGTTTAGATTCTTGGACTTGTATAAGTTTAGGGACTACAACTTTCTTCCTTGAGTATGCTTTGCTAGTCATTCGATTCTCAAGAGCAGGCTCAATGGGTGACGACTCAAGTTCAGGAGCAGGATCAATGGGTGACGACTTAGGTTCAGGGACAGGATCAATGGGTGACGATGACTCAGGTTCAAAGACAGAGGGTACAGATACTGGACCAATGACTTTAGGAGGGTCAATGAGAAAGGGATCAATTAAATAGGAATTCCAATCCTTGTCCTCCTTGATAGAATTCTCCATGGGGCTTTTGAAACCTAGGACTTTGGAAGGTAATCGGTTTATGAGATGTGTGGCAGTGAGGACGACTTCCCCCTAATAATATTTAGGCACATGATTGTGAAACAAAAAAGCTTGTGTTGTATTAAGGAGGTGACCATTTTTTCTCCTAGTAACTCCATTTTATTGAGGGGTGTTGACACATGAGGACTCATGAATTATTCCCTCATGTTGAAAATATGGAGTTAGGACTTGATTGAAATAATCTCTGGCATTATTCTAGAGATCCCTTGTATATTCTTATATATAGGCTTGTACATAGAATTGTGTAGGGTGTTTTAGAATATTCCTGATTTGTAAGGAACCCTTCAAGGTTCCAGAAAGTTCCATTGGTGCCTATAAATAGGTGAAGACCTCATTTGGCCAAGGCACCGAGCAAGTGAGTTCCAAAGCACTTGTAAAGCTTCCTTTGAGTGATAAAATCTTCCATTCTTAAAGATTTGCCTACTACGCCTTCTAAAGCTTTAGAGTCGTGAGCATCTTAGCCTAGCAAGCTAAGCATCGGGAGTAAGACTAACTTAGCAAAATCAAGAGTCTTGACTTGTTTAAGTGCCACACGAGTTTAGGAAAAGACTAAGTCCATGATAGTCGGTATCAGAGCGCGACTATGAAATGGGCATAGTAAAGGAAGCATGTCGAGCTCCAACATGGACGAGATTAGTGAGCAAACCTGTGGGAGGGAGACCAAGCCTACTACATGGGGTAGGGGCAGGAAGGATAAATCTTGTGATGCCTTAGCCAATATGGAGGTAAGGCTAGCCAAGGTGGAGCTAGCCATGGCAGACACCCGGGAAGGGGTGGACTTGATTGAGCAAGGCATGGAGAAGGGTTTAGAGGATCTAAGGGAGCAGATTCCAGACCTTTGTGAGGGGGTGCTAAGCTCACAAGTTTAGTCGATGTCACTTGAGTTCATGTCCTTCCAAGACAAGGTCATGAGCATGTTTTCTAGCATGAAGTCAAGGGTGGAGGCCTTGGCTGCACGCATGGAGGCCCGAGACCAGGTGGTTTGACAAGAGTTGGCCATCTACAAAACTGTCGTATCAGCACGAGTCATGACCACTAATGAGGCACCAAGGGTGGAGGTGCCCAAGCCACACACGTTCAGTGGCAAGAGGGATGCCAAGGAGCTGGACAACTTCTTGTGGCACATGGAACACTACTTTGAGGCTATCGCACTAACATATGAAGCCATGCATAGTCCCTACGGTCACCGAGGGTTCACCCAAAACCCTTGTGTTATTGGCTATGCAAGTAAAGAAGGGGTTAAAATGGAAGGAGGTGACCTACCTGGCCACCCTTAAGGAAGAAAAGGATGATGGGTTGGGGGAGCCCATGCCTAAGGAAATTGAGGGAGTCCTTGATGAGTTCAAGGATGTGATGCCGCCCGAGTTGCCCAAGAGACTCCCTCCTAAAAGGGAGGAAGACTATAAGATTGAGTTGGAGCCAGGAGCTAAGCCCCCTGCTTTGGAGCCATATAGGATGGCACTACCCGAGTTAGAGGAGCTAAGGAGACAACTCAAGGAGTTGCTGGATGCGGGATTCATCTAACCTTCTAGAGCTCCCTATGGCGCGCCGGTCTTGTTTCAAAAGAAGCACGATGGGTCCCTACAGATGTGCATCGACTACCGGGCACTCAATAAGGTAACAATAAAGAATAAGTACCCCATTCCACTCATTGCTAATCTATTTGATCAACTTGGTAAGGCAAGGTACTTCACTAAGTTGGACTTGAGATTGGGCTACTACCAAGTGAGGATTGCAGAAGGGGACGAACCAAAGACTACATGCGTGACCTGGTATGACTCATATGAGTTCTTAGTGATGCCCTTCAGTCTCACCAATGCACCAACAACGTTCTGCACACATGAACAAGATCTTCCATTCCTATTTAGACAAGTTTGTGGTGGTATACTTGGATGACATAGTCATCTATAGTAGCACCCTGGAGGAGCACGTGGAGCATTTAAAGAAGGTCTTTAAGATCCTAAGGCAGAACGAGCTATACGTAAAGAAGGAGAAATGCTCCTTCGCTAAGGAAAATGTGAGCTTCTTAGGGCATCGCATCAAGGATGGCAAGTTGATGATGGATGACAGCAAGGTGAAGACCATCCAGGAATGGGACCCACCTACTAAGGTACCTCAGCTAAGGTCTTTCCTTAGCTTGGTTAACTATTATTGACGGTTCATCAAAGGTTACTCTGCAAGGGCAGCTTCACTCACTGATCTTCTTAAGAAGAACAAGGCATGGGAGTAGGACGAAAGGTGCCAACAAACCTTTAAAGATCTAAAAAAGGCTGTGACTGAGGAGTCGGTGTTGGCACTACCCGACCACACCAAGGTTTTTTAGATACACACAGATGCATCAGACTTTGCTATTGGGGGAGTCCTTATGAAAGATTGGCATCTGGTCGCCTTTGAGAGTCACAAGCTGAATGACACGGAAGGGCGCTACACGGTGCAAGAAAAGGAGATGATTGCCATCGTCCATTGCTTGCGCACTTGGAGGCACTATCTTCTTAGGTCTCACTTCATAGTGAAGACCGACAATGTTGCCACTAACTACTTCCAAACGTAGAAGAAACTAAGTCCTAAGCAAGCTAGGTGGCAAGACTTCCTGGCCGAGTTCAACTATACGCTGGAGTATAAGCTAGGAAGCGCTAATCATGTGGCCGATGCCCTAAGCTGCAAGGTAGAGCTAACATCCATGATGAGCCAACCCCAAGGGGACATAATGGATCTTCTAAGGGAGGGGTTGTAACATGATCCAATGGCTAAGAGCCTCATTACCTTGGCCCATGAGGGGAAAACTAAGCGGTTTTGGGTAGAGGACGACCTACTCTACACTAAAGGGAGTCGACTCTATGTGCCTAAGTGGGGGAACATAAGGCGGAACCTGATTAAGGAGTGCCATGACACCAAGTGGGGTGGGCACCTTGGGTAACGACGCACAAGGGCACTACTTGAGTCAGCTTACTATTGGCCTCAAATACGGGATGAAGTTGAGGCCTATGTGAAGACTTGTCTTGTGTGCCAACAAGACAAGGTGGAACAGTGACAGCCTAGAGGCTTGTTGGAGCCACTACCCATAGTGGATTGTCCATGGGAGAGCTTCACTATGGACTTCATCATCGGGCTACCCAAGTCTGAGGGCAATGACTCTATCATAGTAGTAGTGGACAGGTTCTCCAAGTACGTGACCTTCATAGCAGCCCCTACTGACTGCACTATAGAAGAGACAATAAGGTTATTCTTGAAGCACGTGGTCAAATACAAGGGGTTGCCTAAGTATATTATTAGTGATTGTGACCCACGGTTCACTGGGAAATTTTGGACAGAGCTCTTCAAACTTATGGGTTCGGAGTTTCACTTCTCCACAAGCTTTCACCCACAGACAGATGGGCAGGCTGAGAGGGTGAACGCCTTACTGGAGCTATACTTGAGGCACTTCGTGAGTGCTAACTAGAAGGATTGGGCTAAGTTGCTAGATGTAGCCTAGTTCTCATACAATTTGCAAAGAAGTGAGGCAACCAACAAGAGCCCGTTCGAGCTAACCATAGGGCAACAACCATTAGCTTCTCACACACTAGTGATAGGCTATATGGGGAGAAGTCCAATGACTTTCAAGTTTGCTATAGGGTGGCACGAGCAAGCTAACATAACACGCTCATACTTGGACAATGCCGCTAGGAAAATGAAGAAGTGAGCTGACAAGAAGCGACGTCACATAGAGTACAAGGTCGGAGACTTGGTGCTTGTCAAGCTCCTTCCTCATCAATTCAAGTTGCTAAGGCTAGTGCATAAGGGCCTTGTGAGGAGGTATGAAGGACCCTTCCCCATACTTGGGAAGGTCGGCAAGGTGTCTTATAAAGTTGAGTTACCGCCGAGGTTAAAGATTCATCCCGTCTTCCACGTAAGTTACTTAAAACCATATCACGGAGACAAGGATGATCCAAGTCGAGGAATGTCTAAGAGGGCACCTACAGCGGTTGTGACCTCCTATGACAAGGAGGTAGAACACATCATTGCAACCCGAGTCATCAGGAGATGAGGCGTGCCTCCTGGTACGGAGTACTTGGTGAAATGGAAGGGACTACTAGAGAGTGAGGCTAGTTGGGAGTTAATAGATGCACTATGGTAGTTCCAGGAGCATATTGAGCGGTTTCGGGCGGAAGGCGCGATGAGGACATTTGTAGCTTAGGTGGGGGAGAGTGTCATAGGATGCTTCAAATCAAGGTTCACAGTATCGGCCGAGTTCGGTACGACTCGGCTGAGTCGTATCCACCTCAACACCTGCTGCGATGAGACCGATATCAGATACAGTATAATGCACGAACTTGGCTGGGAATTGGTTTGACTCGGTTGACCTCGTCTGAGTTTCCAAGTTAACTTGGTTGACTCGGTTAGGTTACAGAGAATTTTCAAAATTTTCATAAAATTAAAAAAAAAAAATAAAAAAAATCAAACACCTATTTTGAAATTTAAAACCATCAATGAGAAGATCAAAGAAGACGAAGAAGAAAAAACCCAACTCGTGACCCGTTCGGAAATAAACGGAGAAACCACCGAAGGATGAGGGCATGATTTAGGATTTACTTACCTGATTTTCCTCAAAATCGAGCATTACTGGAGGGTGGAGCTTTGGTGTCGATGGTGGTGACTCGTCAAGTGGACTTTATCTTTCACTGGCGACGTCGACAAGACAACCCCCTCACAGTCAAATTCCTCTCCCTCCCATGTTAGGTCTTACACGGTTACAAATTTGTGATTGCAGGTGGTGTCGTCTGTTATGGGTCTTGACAACAATGGTGGCGTGCGAGGGTGGGAGATTGGGAGCTCTGTTGTGGGTCTTTGACAACAATGGTGGCATGGAAGGGTGGGAGATTAGGAGGTAAAATTAGTAAAGTAAAAAACTGCCTTTTATATTGATTTACATGGAGAATTGAGTCCCCGATTTACATGGAAAATACCTTTCATATAAACACTTTAATATGATTTAATAGTAAAATATTAGGAGAATTGATTACCCAATTTGCTAAAGTAAAATGATATGAAAGGTATAGATGAGGTTTAATGATAAATTAAACTGTTTATATGGCAAAGTGAAAATTAAATCCTCAATTTTTAATATTATCACAAATAACTTTAACCTAAATGTGAAAAAAAAATTGTTTTATTAAAATTTTTAGCTTATTTAATTATATCTATTTTATTTTTAAATTTATGTAACATTTTTATAATTTTTTGAAAATTTTAATTATCTTGTTTTACGTATCGCCCGATACTAAACCGAGACACTGAGACCGATATGCCTCGTGACCCTCCGTGTCGATGACCAATACCGCGACTTTGAACTATGCTTCAAATGAGCCTCCCCATGGGTTTATATAGAGCCTAGGAAGCTTTTGGAGACTCCTACACTTAGCCATTGGTGGGAAGAATGTGGAAGGTTCTAGAGATGCCTAGAGATGTCCACTTATCTTTATATCATGGTGGAAGGCATGAGAGGAGTCCAAGGCTTTCTAGAGAATTCTAGAGATCCCTTGTATATTCTTATACATAGGCTTGTACATAGAATTGTGTAGGGTATTCTAGAATATTCCTGATTTGTAAGAAACCCTCCAAGGTTCCAGAAACTTCCATTGGTGCCGCCTATAAATAGGTGAAGGCCTCATTTGGCCAAGGCACCAAGCAAGTGAGTTCCAAAGCACTTGTAAAGCTTCCTTTGAGCAAAAAGTACCATCATCGTCTTTCTTGGAAAAAATTTCAGAGATTACTCGATTTTCCATAGGAGACTGAGACTGAATGACTGAACTAGGAAGAACGGGAATAGAAGGACTCAGAAATGGAAGTGCCAAACCACAAGAAGGGGGAAAAGAAGACAAGGATGACTAAGAAGGTGAAGACGGAGTTACCTCCATGTTTTCCACTACCATCATTCCACAATTACCCATAAAGCTGAGCCCTTTACCTCTGATTTCTGGATTAGAAGGAAAAACCATGACTGATGAACCACGATGATCGGACCCCTCTCGGCCCAAAAATCTTTCTCTCTCTTCATCAATATAGGGATTGCGCAAAACCACTGCATGAGAGGACGATCAAAACACCTCTTTTGGAACCCTGACGATCGACAAAATATGAGAGGACTCGCACTGAATCCTCGTTCCAACTGAGATCCCGCCTCGAAAGCCTCTTCCTTTGGAGACTCTTCGCTATCCGATGATGGCTTCACGTGCATTAAAGGCTTGCTGCGGCTTCGATATCCTTGTAGACGATCAAAACCTGGAGGAAAAAGGGTAGTCCACAACTTCTTTGAACCAAACTTCACTTCCTTCTTCGCGGAGCCCCTCGTTTGAAAATCAGGAACCTTTGAGACAAAATTCCCTTTTCCCACTGCAGACGCTTCTTCATTTCGCAACAAGCCATTCTTATCAGAGGGCTTCTTTTCTCCTGTTCTTTGGCCCAACTTCGAAAACGGGCCATTTAAATTACAACTCACTTTTGCATCAGTCATTGGACTGGGATTGGGCCTTTCTCTCAGAGGCCTGATGCCCAACCTCAACTGAGTAGGCCTCGTCCCCACCGGCCCTAGCTATGCTCGCCTTCTCTGTCCCAACTGGCCCAATGTACAGAATATTTGAATTCAAAATGGGCGACGAGTGAGGTTGCAACCTGCTGTTCCCCACTACCTGTCCTCTCTTACCACGTGTCCTCGCGGGAAAAACTTCAGCCATAATCCTTTCTCCTCCCTTCTTTTTTTTGCTAGTTGCCCCAACACAAGAACTTTCGCCAGTCGTTGATCTTTCTCTCTCCACCCGCCTTCCTCCACCTGTCCCCGAGTGAGATGCAAAAACCTCCCAAGTCGACTCACCCATTACTCTGCCTCTCCTAACATCTTCAGCTCCGACCACTGCGATAGAAATTGTAAACATCCAATCCCCATCTATCACTGGGAGAACTGACCGTTCCTTCATTGAAATTCTTACCCTCGCCTTGCTAAGATCAAACAATTTCAATGTTCGCCAATCAATTTCAGTGACCGTCCCCCATTACTCCACTATTTTCTTTAGATATACTTCAGACTAGAGGTGAAATGGTGGTCCCCGTAATTCAACCCAACCTCCTCTGAACTTCACCTCAACTTCTGAATTTTCCTTTGGCGACCACCTTCTCAACTGGACTGTAATCCCTCCCTCAATATTAAGAAGCCTTAAATCCTGGAGAAAGAGAGCTTCCTTTATTTTTTCAACAAAAAATAATCCTTTTCCGCCTGAGAAGGGTACAATTGTTGCCACTCCTTTCTGCCCTAAGCTTCTCGCCACAGCTCTGCCAATCTCAACCTAGTTAACACAATCTGCATTGCATTCGCTCACCATGGCTTGCACCCACCTCCCAACAGGAACAAGTCCACTCCTTGGTCCTTCATCTTTCACTACATTCATGAAGGACCGGTACAAAGTACCCACGTGATTGTGGATAAACATTTCCTCTCTGTATTGTCTTCCTTTATCAACTGCATTCGGGGAGGGGACCACCGGCATTGAAGACAATGCGCTTTTTAAATTCTTCCAACCTCTGCCCTTCTCGCCCTCAGGAATTACCAGAAAAGTTGCTTTTCTGTTGGTTGCGAACTCCGAAATCCTTATGAACCTTCCGTGGTTGTTGAAGCATATTTCCATCAAATGGACGCTGAATTTTCCTCTGTACTTTCTGTTTAACCCCATGTAACTCTTCATTTTGATGGCCTTCGTCAATTGTTCGATCAACCACCCAACTTCATCCTTTTCAAAACCTAAGACAAAAATAGAGCCTCTACTGTGCTCTGTAATCGAGCACCATTTTCCTCCTTGCTCGCCATCCAACCTAACCAAGAAGGTCTTCCTCTCCACAGAGACCTTCAATATCCTTACCATTCTCTCCGGTCAACAAGAATTAATAATATTCTGGATTACGCGTAATGGAATGTGGAGTGATAGGGTATTAATGTTGTATAGTAACTACATTTTTTTTTCTTTTGGATGAAAGAAAGGAATTTTTGTCATTTATGTTTTAAGACAAGCATCTATTTATACATGTGTGTGTGAGTGTTTGTGTATTTTTTAAGTATGAATGTTAATATGCATATCCAACTTTTTTTGCAGGCTTACTCTGTTACCAGGATGACGGCTGTTCCATCACTGATGAGGGTGATTATTCCTGCTCTGCAAAGTGAAGAAAATATGCAGGTCCAGAATTCATTAAAATTCCTAGTCTTGAGTGGTGAAATTCTACCTTTAAGCTTGTGGAATACGCTTTCCAGTTTATTACCCCAGACTTCTATTTTGAATTTGTATGGGAGTACAGAGGTTAGAAATTAAAATTCTAGTTTCTGTATATGTTACTAGTTTCTATTTCTGTTGTCATGTACAACTATAAGTCTTTATTTTGTTTTAAGAATGTTACTAGAAAGTGTGCATAATTCGTATACCTTGCTTGACTCTTTTGTCTTATCGTTTTATGACCCCTTTTACTGTATAAACACCATCAATCTAGGATGATTATTGTTGCTTTTTCTTGTGTTACATTACATATGCTATTTTGGGGCACTTTGTTATTATATATGTGATATAGTATAGATTGATCAGTTATTTTATTCAAACTTAGATTTATTTTCCTAATATCTAATTCTTATTTCCTATTCTCTTTTGTTATAAACTGAAAAAACTAATTTATAACAAAACTGCTTGGTCCTCTCTCACCCTCTCCACTCCCTCCCCCTCTCTCCCCTTCCTCTCCATCCCCTTTCTCATTTTTCTTTTCTATATTCTGATTATATTGTAGCACTAACAAACACTGGTGCTGCATGGACTAGTTTGCTAAATGGTAGTGCCTTTGTTATTTTGGTTGTGTAAATTGGTTTAATTGGTTGCAATCCCTGTAGTTCTGTGTTTGCATAAATCCTTTGGTTAGAGAGAGCCTTAAGTTCAACATAATTGGAGTGGAGTTTTTTCTGGAGGTTCATGGAAATGCAAGGAATTATCATAGAATATTCCAATTGCATAGAATTGTCATACAATATTTTAATGTTGAAGGTTCTCAAAGAAAAATTTTAAGCTTAAAAAAAATTGTAAAATATAACATTTGTGATTCATTACTGGTGCATCCCTAGGGTCAATAAAAACTTTATCCAAATAACTTTAAACCTGTTATTAATTGAGTGAGCACTCATCTCCATGTAGTAACAAAAGAAATAGTACATATAGCTAACCATTTAGGAAGGTCAAGAATGATAGAGAGGAAAACTCTCTTTTTCTTATTTGTCGCCATGAGCAATAATAGTACATAAATAAGAAATATGGCAACAACCTGCCATAGATAATTCCTTAATTCTAGGACCATAAAGCTATCCCTAAAACTAAGGGATAAACACATAAACTTGAAATACGAAAATGAGATTTGGAACTGATCCTTATCTCTTTATTTAAAAGGAGATAAACATGGAGATGATTGCACACTTGATTAATCAATAAAGCATAGCTTTCTGCCTACTTTCTTCCCTTCTTACCTCAAAACACGCCTCTCGGATGTAAGGAAGAGGTTTTGTTCTTAGGATTCGTCCTCAAACTTCATTCGGTTTTTTATTGAGTTCGAACAGGAACTTGAAGACTCTCTCCTTCTCAACAATTTTCTAATATTTTTGGCAACATTCTGGACAACCAAGTTTATTCTCATCAAACAGGTCTAGGTGTTGCCAACACCTATTAAGTGCATTGAAATGCTGTGTGACTGTGAGTTCTCCCCGTTTCAGATCATTAAGGATTCCTTTTACCTCAAATAACTCAGATGTATTCTCTTTGTCCGAGTTGGTCTCCTTTGTAGCATCCCAAATTTCCTTAGCCGTCTCATAAAACATGAAGTCTTCACCGATTTCATTGGTCATGAAGTTTATAAGCCAAGACATGACCATGCTATTTTCTGATTTCCATGTCTTGAACTTCGGATCTTCAGGTGGAGGTGCGGTGACAGCTCCAATGAGGTAATCATCTTTTCTGTTTCCACACAAACATCATTACTGACTTTGACCATTGGAGATAGTTCTGGTCATTGAGTTTGTGTCCAGTGATGGGAAGAACAGAATTCTCCACACCACCATGATTATTGGACTCTATGATTTCTTGACCGAAGGTTACCTCGGAAGAGGATTCTTGCCTATCTGTCGCCATGCCTATTTCACCATTTGAATTTTTCAGAGAAAAACAACAATGGAGGCTGAGGAAAGGTTATAAGGCAATTGTAACTTCACAATGAAGTTGGACATTATCTTGAGATGCTTTTCTTCCTTGTATACTAGGGCATATGCTGAATTTAAAGATGGCAAAGGAATTGTATGAAATGTTTGAGACTGGACGCCTTCAAACTTATCTCGTAGATCTCCCAGAAACCCATGGATTTTATCTGTTTTGAGAATGCTTCTTGCTTGGCTGCATTACCACGACAATCATAAGTAACGTTTCTCAAATATTTAATCTGTTGCCAATGGAAGTGCTGACTGGGTATAGTAATCTGATACTAATTGCTCCCTCTGAATCTATACAGTGGTTTCCTTTTTAAGTTCATAAATCCTGACATGAATATTTTTATCTGCATGTGACTCATAATGTCTATTCTGTATCTCCTTACATGTATCCATATCATAGAAGCCCTTATAATGTTTGGTTCCATTGAATTAGTAACCAGGAAGAAGTCAAATCATTAGTCATGACCCAATCCTTATTTTTAGGATCTTTGTTCAATGGTGTTGCAAGTTTTCCTTGAATGTAGTGCCACTTTCCTTTGCCCAATATGAACTTTTGAGCTGCTCTAGATCATTGCATATAATTTTTAGAATTGAGTAACATAGTGGTAATTCTGAGATTTGGAATGTCATTTTGCTAAACAAGAATTGTATTCTCAGAATTACCGAGAGTTACTTTTATTTCAGATATGGCAACCATTACTACTCAAAATAATAACTACTAAAAAGGAAAAAAAATTGCAGCCACACTTATCTGTGTTTTTGACACCCAGAATATTGGGATCACGGCATAAAAGCTTCAATTAAGAAAAACTATTAATGAAGACTGGGCAGCCACAACATGAACATACCATAAGCGAGCCACATTTACTTCAATGATCAACAACCACTGGCATTGGCTGATTGATGTAACTTTATATCAGCAATGTACAGTGGACCAGCTATGGGGGGATTCAGCTGAACAATGTAAATTTACATCAGCAATGCAAGGAGGAGAAAAACTCTTGACTATGAAGAAAAAAATCCATGATACCATGTTGTTCATCATGGCTATGAAGAAATGAAAAAAAAAAAAAAAAAAAACTAGAAAAAAAATCCAGTCAAACATTTATACATTTAGTTGGCTGGAAAATCCTCATATAAGAGAATTATGGAGTTCTAGATTACATAGAAAAATTTTCTTTTATATTTGATGATGTATAGGGTTCTAGATTACATCAAGCTTCCAACAACTAGAAGAATGATGGATATGAAAGAAGTAACAAACCAGAGTTAGACCTGGATTACTGCTGATACCATGTTAATCATAAAGAAAAGAATCCAGTCAACTATTTGTATGTTCAGTTGGCTGGAAACTCCTCACATTTATAAGAGAAATATGGAGTTCTAGATTATATAAAAAACCTTCCTAACTGATTACTTTATCAACACAATAACAGTATCTACAAATAAAAAAAAAATGGATAAACATATAACCATATGATAATAGCAGCCAATATCCAAGACTATTTAGAGTAGTGGATAAAAACATTTCTATTTCTTCAGTTTTCGGTCCATCTCGTCCTTTCTCTTGGAATTTGAATTTCTGCCGTAACCTGTCAGTTTTGAGATTGAGGACTTAGAAGGCCTTATGCGGTCTCTTGATGATTTGTATCTTTCTCCTTCGGTCCCAGATGCCAGATTATGGCCATTATCCTCTTCAGGGCTTTTTTCAGTCAAATCATTTTTTCTAGCATTATCTCAATCTTTTGGATCTCCTCAGGACTTTTCTTCAAAGTTCGTTTGGAATTCTCAAGTTCCTTTCAAAGTGAAGTCCTTTGTCTGGTTAGTGGCACACAAGAAGGTGAATACTAATGACATGTTACAAGTGAGAAGACCCTACAAAGCCCTTAGTCCTGATATTTGTATTCTATGCATGAAGCATGGGGAATCAGCAGATCATCTTTTTCTTCATTGTTCCTTGACGATTGGGTTGTGGCACAGGTTATTTCAGTTAGCTAAGATGGATTGGGTTCCCCCAAGGAGCATATATGACATGATGTTCATCAAATTTAAAGGCTTCGGTAATTCTAAGAGAGGGATAGTTTTGTGGCAAGCTGCGAGCATCGCTCTAATTCGGGTTGTGTGGTGGGAAAGAAACGCAAGGATTTTCAAGGATAAAGCAAGGAATTCAGAGTTCCTTTGGGACTCTATTGTTTTCCTTGCTTCCCTTTGGGCTTTCTGTTCCAAGGCATTTCAGGGGACTCCCCTTAATGTGATTCAACTGGATTGGATAGCGGCGTGTACTCCACAAGGGTTGGTCCTTAGTGGGAGTTCGTTTGTTTTATGTGTATTTTCCTGTAATTTAGTTGTCTTTGGTGGGAGGATTTCTCATCCTTCTTCTTGTACTTCTTTTTTCTATCAGTATATCTTTGTGTCGTTTCCAATAAAAAAAAAAATAATAGTAGCCAATATCTTCAGAAGATGAAACAGAATATACTGTAGTAACTATCCAGTTGCCTGTATATGCCCTCCAAGTAATTAGACAAAATATTGAACTCCAGGAAAATAATCCAAGTACCCCTCAAAAAAGTTGTACTATATTAACAAAGTGTCTAATATATTAGGCTCCACATAGTGTGACATCTAATATTTAATGGCACTAGGGTTATGTGATTGGCTGCTGTCATGCAGTGTCTTTAAATCTTATAGCATGTGTGAATTCTAGTAAGGTCTTTTTCCAGATATGCATTCAGTTCTAGAAGGTGTTGGATATGCTGTTGCTGAAGATGCTTGATGCCTATTTGACAGTAATAGTGTCATAGTTGCTATTATCTTGGGTTAACTCATTTTTGTTCTGTGACATTTGTTACATCAGTCAATTGTTCATATAAAGTACTGCATGTGTCATACTCTGCATTCTGGTTAGTGTAATGTTATTCGGTTCATTCTTTTTCCTTTTTTTTTTCTTTTAAATTGTAAAGGTTGCATTGTATATATATATATATCTTCTTTTTCATTCTGAAAATCTGATATTATTATAGCATTGAGAAGGATGTGGCAGTTACATACTTTATATATAATACACTTAATAGTCGTGGCTACTTCTATATTATTATAGTATTCAGATTTCCACTTTTGTTTTTAATTTCTAATTACATCAACTACCTGAATGAAGGTATCTGGCGATTGCACGTACTTTGATTGCAGAAGGTTGCCGAGGATCTTGGAGTCTGATTCACTGAGCAGTGTTCCAATTGGCATACCTATTTCTAATTGCAATGTCATGCTTGTTGGTGAAAGTGACACATCCAATGAAGGGGAAATATGTGTCAATGGCCTCTGTGTCAACATTGGATACTTCCCTGATCCTAATGTCATGCCTTTGGACTATTCAAACTTGTCTCACGGCTCTCTTTGTAATTGTTCTATCAATGATAATGAAAGTCAGCTATATTTTAGAACTGGTGATTTTGCTAGACGGCTTCAAAGTGGTGACTTGGTTTTCTTAGGAAGAAAAGACCGCACTGTAAAGATTAATGGGCAGCGAATTGCTTTAGAAGAGATTGAAAATGCATTAAGGGGACATCCAGATGTAGTTGACGCTGCTGTAATTTTTCATAAAGGTCAAGGAGAACTCGAACTCCTTGAAGCATTTATAATATTGAAGCAGACAAATGAATCTGATGAAGTTTTGAGGTCTTGTATCAGACGTTGGATGGTCGAAAAACTTCCCTTGGTGATGGTCCCTAATAATTTCTTCTTCACCAAATCATTTTCTATGTCTGCCACTGGGAAGGTAGACTATGCATCATTGGCAGGTTCTATTTCCATGGCCCGTATCCAAGATGAGATTGGTGGCATCAAGAGTAATGATCTCTTAGAAGTTATTAAAAAGGTTTTCCCTTCATCCTCTCAAAATTCAGTAGTTTTATTTCCTCAAGTTTTCCCCTTTATTTTATCTCTGTTATATAGCAGTAGGGTAAATTAGATCTCACTTTAGTTCATTTGACTAATAAGATGGTCCTTCTTTGGATTGATTGTTTATTCATGGTTAATAATAAGATTGAACATTCCATTTGCAGGGATGAACAATTACATGGCCAGATTGGATTATTAGATTTACCTATGAGCTGTGTAATTCTTTAGTCTATCTAATTTCATGTTCTTGGACTTTAAATGGATAGCCGACTCTAAGTAGTTGAAATTGGGGCCTTTTTGAGTTGAGTAGAAGAACATTTGGAGAATGAATTAAAGTAAGACTGCTATTGTTATTACTTTGGGCATCATCATCATCAATACTGATATTCTTTCTATTATTAATTTTAAATGGTGACTCCATAAAATATTTGAAATAAGTTGGAAGACTTTATTAAGTGTTTGAAAAATTGAGTTCTTAGATAGTAGGGAGAGAGATTTTATGATGGTGTTTTATCCTTTTTTTTTTAAAGTCATTTACTTGCTCTATTTCTTTGTTATTTATAACACTTAATGGTAATGTTTCTTTTGGCTTTGGAGAAAAGGGATACACCATTCCTTGTTAGAATGAACACAAGTAGGGAATTCCTATAATATCTTAATTTGAATAGGAAACTAATTTAAAATAGGAGATAATTATTTATGATTTTAGGCCTACGGACCAAACTTATCACAACTAATTCTCCTAGAAAATAGCTCCTAAAATGGTTAGAATCTTTTTACACTCCCCCTCGAGTTGGTTCAAAGATATTGTGGAAAAATATGTGTTTTCGTGTAAATATAGAAATTATAGATTTAGAATATTTCTGTATTACTTGAATCTGTGATTTACAGGGATATAGTTAGGATAATTTGAATCCCTGATTTATAGGGATGCAATTAGGATAGTTTCCTTATTTTTGTAAAATGCACTGTGTAAATAAACTAAGGGCTGGATGTAAATGAATGTGAGTTTTCAACATGTTTTTTCACATGGTATCAGAGCCTTGGTCGTTTTTTCTGGGATTTTTGGCCGTCATTGCTGTGAATCAATCTGAATTTTGTGGCCTTCATTGCCATAGGTAACCCTTGTTTTTATTTTACAAAACAGAGTTTGTGAATCTCTGTTTTTCTTCTGCTAAGGAGGGGGAGTCTGGTCAAGTCTCTCGTTTCTTTTGTCTTCCCTTGGGCTTGTTTGTGTCTTAAGATCTCGTAATTGTTTTGATCTATCATTTGCCTTCAACGATCATGTCAAAAATTGCACAAGCTGCCTCTGAGACACAAGTGACTGAGAATATGGCTGCTCCATCCATGGGAGAGTTGCAGAACCTGCAAGCAATGTACAAGATTGAATGGTCAGAATTATTTGAAGTGGTCTCAGATCGTTCAGACATTTTTAAAAGGAAAAAGAAAGTTGTCTCATCTCCTAAGTACTGGACCCAAACCGGGAGATCCTAAATTTGATGCTTGGGATGATGAGGATTCCATGGTGATGTCTTGGTTGTGGATCTCTATGTTGCCTGAAATCAGCGACACCTGTATGTTTCTAGCCACTACCAAGGAGATATGGGAAGTGGTTGGACAAACTTACTCAAAGGTCTGTGATGCTGCTCAAATCTATGAAATTAAGATCAAGATTTCTGCTACTAAACAAGGTAGTCTTTCAGTCACTGAGTATGCCAATCTCTTGAAGAATTTGTGGCAAGAGATGGATCATTATCAGTGTATTCAAATGAAATGCAGTGGAGATACAACCATGCTCGAGGTATGTGGAAAAGGATAAAATTTATGATTTCCTTGCTGGATTAAACATTGAATTTGATCCAGGTAGATTTCAAGTGCTGGGTAAAGAATATCTTCCACCACTAAACAAGACTATTTCGATACTTTGAGTAGAAGAAGGAAGAAGAGGGGTTACGATCAAACTCCAATCAGTGGATGGTAGCCAAGGGTTACATTCAAACTTATGGAGTAAATTACCTTGAAACTTTTGCGCTAGTGGCCAAGATGAACACTAGGGTTTTAGTATCCTTGGTAGTTAATTTTGGGTGGAACCTACATCAATTTGATGTTAAGAATGCCTTCTTGTATGTAGATCTTGAAGGGGAAATTTATATGAAGTTACCCCTTGGGTTTAGTGTGAATTAGAAGGAAAAGGTGTGTAAACTCAAAAGGCTTTATATGTTTAAAACAATCTGCACGAGCCTGGTTTGGAAGGTTCATAGTTGTGAAAGGCGCGCCTAGGCTCCGAGCGGCGCGACGCCACCCTCCAGCGCCTTGCTTGAAGGCAGGTGACGCCCCTTCACGAAGGCGCTACTTTGGCGCGACGTGGTCCCCAAGTACGCCTCGATCCCTTACTTCTTCTTCTTTTTCTTCTTCGGCGTCGGGTTGCAGAGGGCAAAGAAGCCCTATTTTTTTTTTTTTTTTTGGGACCAAAACGATGCCTCTTCTTCTTCGGCATCAAGTTACAGAGGGCAGAGAAGCACTATTTTTTTTAATTTTTTGGGACCAAACCAATGTTGTTTTGGCCCTTTTTATTTTAAAAAGAACAGGCCAAAACGATGTCGTTTTGGAGCCTGTTCCTTTAAAAAAAAAAAAGAGGCCAAAACGATGCCGTTTTGGCCCTGTTTTCCCTTCCAATCCCATTTTCTGGTTGTTTTCAACCCGACACTCCTCCCAAATCTTGCCTTAGCCTTAGCCCTGCAGTGGAGAAATGAAGAAGATGAAGAAAATGAGGAAAAATAAAGGAAAAATAGGAGAAAAATGGAGGAAAAATAGTCATGTACCTTTCTGGGACCTTGGTATTTTTTTTTTTCCATTCTTGTCCCATAACTCTCATTGAATTTTTTTAAAAAATATAAATATTGTATTTTGACATGAAAATTTTACTAAATAAAAATAAACAAACAAAAAACACTCATGTGCATATTTTTTTATTAATGTGATATGCCTATTTTTTTTTTCAATTTTTTTTCTTAATTTAATTATAATTATTTTATTGTAGTATAAATAATTTGTTTGCAAGATGGATAATGAGAGTGAAACTCAAGTGGACTCTAGTGCAAGTGGAAGAAGAGATCCCGGATGGAACTATGCTCGTTTGGTTAATTAAAAAGATTTGAACACTATCATATGCATTTTTTGTGATAAAGTAATCAAAGGAGGCATATATAGACATAAACAACATCTTGTTGGTGGATATAGTGTTGAAATTTGGCATTCAAAGTTAGGGTTTTAATTTAGGAAAGTATTTTAGGAATAAAAAAGGAGAGATCATTTAGGATGATTCAGTTTCCTAATTTTAGGAGAGAATCAAGCTAGATTGATATTTTCTTATTCAGTCATTTGTGTATATATATGTGTATGGTGTGTACCTAAAATATCAATAAAGGAATTCAGAAATTCTTCATGGTATCAGAGCCAGTTTTCTGAAACCCTAATCCCTTCTGGCCACCTCTTATTCAGGCCATCATTCATTCCGGCCAAATCTCTCTGGCCATCTCTCAATCCGATCATCTCTCTCTCTGGCCATCTCTCATTCCGGTTATCAGTCCTTGTTCTCAAAGTCAAGGGAGAAAACGCTTTCCGGTCGGTCGAATCGTCGTCAGAAAACATTCACCGCCGGCGACTTTTCCGGCGAACTTTCCGGCGACGGTTTTTTTCATATCGCAAGGAGCGCCTGGAGGAGATCTCCAACTTTTCCCAAAGCACCGGAGCCAGAAAAACATCCACGTGCCGCCCACGCGCGTTTTTCCGACCGACAATTGCATCTCACGCGTCGGCGCGTGAGGGCGCGTGAGCCACTTTCCGGCGACGTGCTTCCTACTCCAGGCTCGCCTGACGCCGACCAGCCACCCTTCGTACTTGTTTCTGCCATCCGAGCCCTGCACGTGCCTCTTTTGGGGTTCTTTTGCCTCCGCGGGCTCTCTGATCAGTTTTTCCGACGTCCTCCGGCTATTTTTCCTCAACTCCAATCCCTACACGTGCCTTGGGAAGTGTTCTTCTACCTTTCCGGTCCATGACAAAATACGGAATGGCATCATCACAAGTATCCAGCGTCACGTCACCAGAATCAGGGGGTAGATCTGAAATTCCAAACCTTGGTGGCAGTGATTCCTCTCCTATTCTCATCACAGGACACAAATTAAATGGCCATAACTATTTACAGTGGTCACAATCTGTGTTGCTGTTCATTTGCGGTAAAGGAAAGGATGAGTACCTCACTGGAGAAGCAGCCATGCCAGAAACTACAGAACCGGGTTTCAGGAAGTGGAAGATTGAAAACAGCATGATCATGTCATGGCTTATCAATTCCATGAACAATGACATAGGTGAAAATTTCTTGCTGTTTAGGACTGCAAAGGACATGTGGGATGCAACCAAAGAAACTTACTCAAGTTCTGAAAATACTTCAGAACTTTTTCAGGTTGAATCAGCCCTACATGACTTCCGCCAAGGAGAGTAGACAGTTACTCAGTATTACAACACACTCACAAGGTATTGGCAGCACCTTGACTTATTCGAGACTCACTCATGGAAATGTTCTGATGATGCAGCAACATATAGGAAAATTGTGGAACAAAAGAGACTGTTCAAGTTTTTCCTAGGACTAAACAGGGAATTGGATGATGTTAGAGGCCGAATAATGGGCATTAAACCCCTGCCAAGTCTCAGGGAGGCTTTTTCAGAGGTTAGGCGTGAAGAAAGTAGAAAGAAAGTGATGATGGGATCCAAAGAGCAACCTGCCCCAACATTGGATGCCTCTGCCCTTGTTGCTCGGTCATTTAATAGTAGTGGTGGAGATCGTAAAAAACGAGATAGGCCTTAGTGTGATTATTGTAAGAAACCAGGCCATTATAAGGAGACTTGCTGGAAGCTTCATGGCAAACCGGCTGATTGGAAACCAAAGCCACGGTCTGACAGAGATGGCAGAGCACACGTGGCTGCCAACTCTGAGAGCACATCTGTTCCCGAGCCGAGTCCATTCAACAAAGAGCAGATGGAGATGCTACAGAAACTATTAAGCCAAGTTGGTAGTGGCAGTACTACTGGTATAGCCTTCACTGCTAATCGAGGAGGAATGAAGCCGTGGATAGTGGACACAGGTGCTTTTGATCACATGATAGGAGATGCTGCCATTCTTCAAAATTACAAGCCAAGTAATGGTCATTCATCCGTCCATATTGCTGATGGTTCAAAGTTAAAAATTGCCGGGACAGGTTCTATAAAACTTACTAAAGACTTATATCTTGAGTCTGTCCTCCATGTTCCAAACTTGGATTGTAATCTTTTGTCCATTAGCAAATTGGCCCGTGATCTCCAATGTATTACTAAATTTTATCCAAACTCGTGTATTTTTCAGGACTTGAAATCGGGGAAGATGATTGGCAGTGCTGAACTGTGTTCCGGGCTCTACTTCCTCTCATGTGGCCAATTCTCAAACCAAGTCTCTCAAGCAAGTTGCGTAAAGTCTCAGAGTATGTTAGAGTCTTTCAATTCTGTGTCAAATTCTAAGGTCAATAAAGATAGTGAGATTAAAATGTTACACTATCGCCTTGGTCATCCTAGCTTTGTTTACCTTGCAAAATTGTTTCCCAAATTATTTATCAATAAAAATCCAGCATCTTATCACTGTGAAATTTGTCAGTTTGCAAAGCATACTCGAACAGTATATCCTCAAATCCCATACAAACCTTCGACTGTTTTCTCTCTAGTACATAGTGATGTGTGGGGTCCCTCTCGGATAAAAAATATTTTTGGCACTCGATGGTTTGTGACATTCGTTCATGATCATACACGGGTAACATGGGTTTTTCTTATGAAAGAAAAGTCAGAGGTCGGGCACATTTTTCAAACCTTCAATCTTATGGTTTAAAATCAATTCAATTCCAAAATTCAAGTCCTCAAGTCAGATAATGCAAAGGAATACTTTACTAGTAGTCTCAGTACTTATCTTCAAAATCACGGCATTATCCACATAAGTTATTGCGTTGACACCCCACAACAAAATGGGGTGGCTGAACGCAAGAATAGACATCTCTTAGAGGTTGCCCGGTGCCTTATGTTTTCCTTTAATGTTCCAAACTATTTTTGGGGGGAAGCTATTCTCACAGCTACTTATTTGATTAACCGTATGCCATCCAGAGTGCTTACCTTTCAATCCCCACGTCAACTTTTCTTAAAACAATTTCCTCACACCCGTGCAGCCTCTTCTGATTTACCACTCAAAGTATTTGGTTGCACGGCATTCGTTCATGTGTATCCTTAAAATCGTAGCAAATTTGCTCCTCGAGCCAATAAGTGCATTTTCCTAGGGTATTCTCCAACCCAAAAAGGGTACAAATGCTATTCTCCAACCAACAAAAGATTTTACACCACCATGGACGTCTCTTTCTTTGAATATGTCTTCTTCTATCCCAAATCTCATGTTCAGGGGGAGAGCATGAATGAACATCAAGTTTGGGAGTCTCTTCTTGAGGGTGCACCTTCTTTTCACTCAGAGTCACCAAATCCTTCCCAATTCGCGCCCACTGAGTTGTCCACACCCATGCCGTCATCAGTCCAGCTAGCCCAGCACACAAATGTTCCTTCTCCTGTGACCATCCACTCTCCCATGCCTATTCAACCTATAGCCCCACAACTTGCTAATGAGAACTTACAAGTTTACATCAGGAGGAGGAAAAGACAGGAATTAGAGCACGGATCACAGTCAACATGTGGCCAATATATTGACTCCAATTCAAGTCTTCCTGAAGAGAACATAGGTGAGGATAGGGCTGGAGAGGTGTTAATTCCCAGCATTGATGATTCTACTCTGCCGATTACATTGAGGAAGGGTGTTAGGAGATGTACAGATCATCCAATTGGGAATTATGTTACATATGAAGGGCTATCACCATCTTACAGAGCATTTGCTATTTCTCTTGATTATACTCAGGTTCCCAACACAATAGAAGAGGCATTAAAAATTTCAGAATGGAAGAAGGCAATACAAGATGAGATTGATGCACTTGAGAAGAATGGGACGTGGACTATCACAGATTTTCCGGTTGGGAAGAGGCCAGTGGGGTGCATGTGGATTTTCACCATAAAATACAAAGCAGATGGATCAGTCGAGAGATTCAAGGCTCGTTTGGTAGCTAGAGGGTTTACACAATCCTATGGGATAGACTATCAGGAGACTTTTGCTCCTGTTGCAAAACTGAACACTATCAGGATCCTTCTCTCATTGGCTGTCAATCAAGATTGGTGCTTGCAACAACTGGACATAAAAAATGCGTTTCTAAATGGTGACCTAGAAGAGGAAGTCTACATGGAAATACCACCTGGTTTCGAAGGAAGTATGACAAAGAATCAGGTTTGCAAACTCCAAAAATCCTTGTACGACCTTAAACAATCTCCCCGAGCTTGGTTTGATAGATTCACAAAAGCAGTCCTGAAGCTGGGCTACAAACAAGGTCAGGCTGATCATACTCTATTTGTCAAGAAGTCTCATGCCGAGAAATTGGCCATATTGATAGTCTATGTTAATGATATTATTCTATCTGGGAATGATATGGAGGAATTACAGAATTTGAAGAAGTATTTGTTAGAAGAGTTTGAAGTTAAAGACCTTGGAAATTTGAAATATTTCCTTGGTATGGAAGTGGCTAGATCAAGGAAGGGAATTGTAGTCTCTCAGAGAAAATACATACTCGATCTTCTTTAGGAGACCGGTATGCTTGGATGCAAACCAATTGATACTCCTATGGATAGTCAGAAGAAACTTGGTATCGAGAAAGAAAGTACACCGGTAGACAGGGGGAGATATCAGCGGCTCGTCGGGCGCTTGATTTATCTCTCACACACTCAGCCAGATATTGGCTTTGCAGTGAGTGCTGTAAGTCAATTCATGCACAGCCCCACTGAGGAACACATGGAAGCAGTCTGCAGGATTCTTAGATATTTAAAAATGACACCAGGGAAAGGTCTATTCTTCAGAAAGACAGAGAACCGTGACACTGAAGTATACTCAGATGCGGATTGGGCAGGAAACATCATTGACCGGCGGTCCACTTCTGGATATTGTTCTTTTGTCTGGGGAAATCTTGTTACTTGGAGGAGTAAGAAGCAATCAGTTGTAGCCAAAAGTAGTGCAGAAGCTGAGTACAGAGCTCTTGCACAGGGAATCTGTGAAGGGATTTGGATAAAAAGGGTTCTCAGTGAACTGGGACAAACGAGTTCATCTCCAATTCTGATGATGTGTGATAATCAGGCAGCTATAAGCATAGCAAAGAACCCCGTGCATCATGACAGGACCAAGCACGTTGAGATTGACAGACACTTCATCACAGAGAAGGTGACTAGTGAGACGGTTAAATTGAACTATGTTCCTACCAAGCACCGAACCGCAGACATCCTCACCAAAGCTTTACCTAGGCCTAACTTCGAAGACTTAACTTGCAAGCTGGGATTATATGATATATATTCTCCAGCTTGAGGGGGAGTGTTGAAATTTGGCATTCAAAGTTAGGGTTTTAATTTAGGAAAGTATTTTAGGAATAAAAAAGGAGAGATCATTTAGGATGATTCAGTTTCCTAATTTTAGGAGAGAATCAAGCTAGATTGATATTTTCTTATTCAGTCATTTGTGTATATATATGTGTATGGTGTGTACCTAAAATATCAATAAAGGAATTCAGAAATTCTTCATATAGAAATGCTAAAAAGTGTAGAAAATGTCCAGAACATGTTAGAGAAGAAATGGAAGAGTATATGAGTTCCAAGAAAAGTCAAAAAGAGCAAATGAATATGGGGAGCGAAGATGTTAATGAAGATTTGTTTGGTTTGGAAGATGAAGATTTTGGTGAGGAGATTAATAGTAGAATGAACGTCACCAACATTTCTAGTGGAGGTAGTAACCAAGGGGGAAGTGGTGGTAGGATGTTTTTTTCAAAAAAACCAAGACAAATAGGTTCTATGGATCATATTTTCACTCCTAATGCAAAGATGGTTGTTCAAAATCGAAGGAGTGGGAAGATGAATCAAACTACGATCAATGATGCCTACAAAAAGGAAGCAAGAGAAAGAGTTTGTATACTTATCACAAGATGGATGTATGAGGCTGCTATTCTATTTAATGCAGTCACATATTCGAGTTTCCAACCAATAATTGAGGCTATTGGCCAATATGGTGTGGGTATGAAGGGACCAACTCTTCACGAGGTAAGAGTTACTAACCTTAAAGAAAGAATTGACTCTCACAAAAGATTTGATGAAAGATCATATGGTGAAATGGAAAAAAAATGGATGTTCAATTATGTCATATGGATGGACTGATAAGAAAGAGAGAATTTTGGTGAACTTTTTGGTTAATTGTTCAAAGGGAACCATGTTCATGCAATCTATTGATGCTTCTTCAATGATTAAGACGGGAGAAAAGATGTTTGAGTTACTTGAAAAATGGGTAGAGCAAGTCAGTGAGGAGAATGTTATTCAAGTTATAACAGATAATCACTCAAGTTATGTGATGACAGGTAATAAATACTATTTCTTGAATTTTAATTACTTTTAAAATTTGAATTATTTATCTTGAGAACTTATGTAAATTTATTATCTACAATGTCACATAGGGAGGTTGTTAGAATTAAAGCGCCCACATTTATATTGGACACTATGTGCTGCACATTCCTTGACTTGATGTTGGAAGATATTGGAAAGCTACCAAACATCAAGAGGACATTGGAGAGGGCTATATCACTAAATGGGTATGTTTATAATCGCTTAGGACTACTCAACATGATGAGGTGGTTTATTGGACAAAGGGAATTGTTTAGGCCTGCTAAGACTCGGTTTGCAACTGCTTTCATCACATTATCGCGATTGCATGAACAAAAAAACAACTTGAGGAAGATGTTTACAAGTTCAGATTGGTCAAATAGTAAATGGGCAATAGAGTAGAAGGGGAAAACTATAGCCAACATAGTTCTAATGCCTTCATTTTGGAACACAATTGTGTTTTGCTTAAAGGTTTCGGGTCCCTTAGTTCGTGTGCTTCGTTTGGTTGATGGTGAAAAAAAAGCTCCTATAGGATACATTTATGAGGCTATGAATAGAGCTAATGATACAATTGTGAGAAGTTTTAATGGAAATGAAGAGAAGTACAAAGAAATCTTCAAAATAATTGATAAGAGGTGGGAGATTCAGCTTCATTGGCCTTTGCATGCAGCAGAGTACTTTTTGAATCCGGAATTCTTCTATGATAAACTAGAAATAGAGCATGATGCAGAGATTATGAGTGATTTGTATAAATGTATCTTAAGGCTAACAAGAGACCCTGCTAAGCAAGAAAAGGTTGTGGCCGAAGTGAGTTTGTACACAAATGCCCAAGGACTATTCGGGAATGAGTTAGTTGTTAGGACAAGGAAGACTAGAGCACTAGGTCAGTTATTTAGTTTTGTTTATTTAAATGATTAGATTCTATTTTTGCTAAAATAGGTGAATCATTTCACTAAATTGTTAATATCTATACTACAACTGAGTGGTGGGCTGCATATGGAGCTTCATGTCACAAGATGCTTCAAATGACCCTCCCCATGGGCTTATATAGGAGGAGGGAAGCTTTTGGAGACTCCTGGAGCCATCTCCACTAAGACATTAGTGGGAAGAGTGTGGAAGGTTCTAGAGATGCCTAGAGATGTCCACACATCCTTACACTATGGTGGAAGGCATGAGAGTAGTCCAAGGCTTTCTAGAGAATTCTAGAGATCTCTTGTATATTCTTGTACATAGGGTTGTACATAGATTAGTGTAGGGAGTTCTAGAATATTCTTGATTTGTAAGGAACCCTCCAAGGTTCCAGAGAGTTCCATTGGTGCCTATAAATAGGTGAGACTCTCATTTGGCCGAGGCACCACCCAAATCACTTTCTAACCAAGCAAGTGAGCTTCCAAGCACTTGTAAAGGCTTCCTTGAGTTAATAAAAGCTTCCATTCTCTAAAGAGTCGCCTACTAAGCTTCTTAAGCTTTCGAGTCGTGAGCATCTTAGCCTAGCAAGCTAAGCATTAGGAGCAAGACTGACTTAGCAAGATCAAATGTCTTGACTTGCCTAAGTGCCGCACGAGCTTAGTGAACGACTAAGTCCATGACAAGTGGTATCAGAGCGCGGTTACGAAGTGGGCATAGCAAAAGAAGCATGTCGGGCTTTAACGTGGAGGAGACTAGCGAGCAAACCCGTGGGAGGGAGATTGAGCCTACTGCACGGAGCAGGGGCAAGAAGGATAAATCTCGTGATGCCGTTGCCAACATGGAGGCAAGGTTAACCAAGGTGGAGCTAGCCATGGCGGACACTCGGGAGGGGTTGGACTTAATCGAGCAAGGCATGGAGAAGGGCTTAGAGGATCTAAGAGAGTAGATCCAAGACCTTCATAGGAGGGTGCTAGTCTCACAGGTTCAGCCAGTGTTGCACGAGGAGTTTGTGTCCTTCCAAGGAAAGGTCTTGAGCATGCTTGCTAGCATGGAGTAAAGGATAGAGGCCTTGGCCACTCGAATGGAGTCCCGAGACTAGGAGGTTAGACAGGAGTTGGCCATCTACAAGGCTGCTGTGTTGGCATGGGTCATGGCCACATAGGAGGCATCTAGGGTGGAGGTGCCGAAGCCACATGGGTTTAGTGGCAAGTGGGATGCCAAGGAGTTGGATAACTTCTTATGGCATATGGAGCGATACTTCGAGGCCATCCCATTGATCGATGAGGCAACTAAGGTAAGAACTGCAACCCTCTACCTTACAAACACATCTACTCTATGGTGGCGTCGGAGGTTTGCCGATATGGAGAAAGGCATTTGCACCATAGAGACGTGGGAGGACTTCAAGAGGGAGATTAAGAGGCAGTTCTACCCCGAGGACGTGGCTTACCTAGCTAGGAAAAACATGAGGCGTCTCAAGCACATAGGCTTGATACGCGACTATGTCAAGGAATTCCGTTCACTCATGCTTGAGATTCCTAACATGACTGAGGAGGAGTTGCTATTTAACTTCATGGATAACCTGCAAGGGTGGGCCGAGCAGGAATTAAGGCGCCGAGGCATTCAAGACTTAGCCACTGCTATGGCAGTAGCAGAGTCTTTAATGGATTATAAGAGAGGAGACTCCTCCAAGATTGAGTCTTTGGAGGATAGCCACGCCATGGGTGGGGGAGACAAGGTTCCAAGGGACCATAATGCTCCTAAAAAGGGATCAGGCGAGACGCCTAACGTCCGAGAAGGAAGGGGTAAGGCGGAAAGGAAGGAGTTCATGCCTAAAATCAAATGCTTCCTATGTGACGGTCCACATTGGGCACGGGATTGTCCAAAGAGGAAGGTGCTTAGTGCCATGATCGAGGAGAGAGGGCAGGAGGATGAAGTACATATGGGCTCAATGCAGCTAGGTGCCCTCCAATTCAACCCGAAGCCTAGTATGCCTAAGACCTCCTTGCTAGCAGGGGTGCAAGTAAAGGAGGAAAAAGGGGAGCGAGCTAAGGTAGCCCGCACACACATGGAAGAGGTCACCAAGGGAAAGGTGAACTCAATGGGTAAGAGGAAATAACACTCTAAGCATCGAAAGCGCATGGGTCTGCATCCATCTGAAGCCTCACGGGAGAAGGAAGTGAAGAATATCCTAGCTGAACGGGTCACTAGGAGACAAGGGGTCCCTCTTGTGATAGAGTATTTAGTCCAATGGAAAGGACTACCTAAGAGGCAGGTAAGTTGGGAACATGTAGATTCCTTGAGAAGATTCTGGAAACACATCGAGAGGTTCCAGAAAGAGGCAACGACGAGGACGTCGATGACATAGGTGGGGGAGAGTGTCACAAGATGCTTCAAATGACCCTCCCCATGGGCTTATATAGGAGGAGGGAAGCTTCTAGAGACTCGTAGAGCCATCTACACTAAGACATTGGTGGGAAGAGTGTGGAAGGTTCTAGAGATACCTAGATATGTCCACACATCTCTACACTATGGTGGAAGACATGAGAGGAGTCCAAGGCTTTCTAGAGAATTCTAGAGATCTCTTGTATATTCTTGTACATAGGGTTGTACATAGATTAGTGTAGGGAGTTCTAGAATATTCTTAATTTGTAAGGAACCCTCCAAGGTTCCAGATAGTTCCATTGGTGCCTATAAATAGGTGAGACCCTCATTTGGCCAAGGCACCACCCAAATCACTTTCTAACCAAGCAAGTGAGCTTCCAAGCACTTGTAAGAGCTTCCATTCTCTAAAGAGTTGCCTACTAAGCTTCTTAAGTTTTCGAGTCGTGAGCATCTTAGCTTAGCAAGCTAAGCATTAGGAGCAAGGCTAACTTAGCAAGATCAAGCGTCTTGACTTGCCTAAGTGTCGCATGAGCTTAGTGAACGATTAAGTCCGTGACATTCAACTCCAAATTTGCAAAGGTTTGCAATGAAAGTCCTCAACTTAACATGCAGTGCATCGGGTTGTGAACGGAATTGGAGCATCTTTGAAAATGTAAGTGACCAAAATAATTACAAGTAATAGTCTAATAGAGTCTTGAATGTAACTTAAAAGTTAAAACTTTAAATTATATTTATGAGCTTATGAATTTTTGCAGATTCATAGCAAGAGGAGAAATAGGTTAGATCATCAACGCATGAATGATTTGGTATACATTAAGTATAATTGAGCCTTAAAGAGAAGATACAAAGAACGTAACACCATTGACCCAATTTCCTTGAAAGATATAGATGATAACAATGAATGGTTGATAGGAAGAATGGAAGATGAGGATTTTCATGGAGGCGCATAAGATGATTTTGTATTTGATGATGATAATTTGACATGGGGTGATGTTGCTAGAGCCACTGGAGTTGAGGAGGCCAAGTTTGATACTAAAGCTAGAGCTAGAGCAAGCTTAAGCATAATACCACCAACGAGGGGGGTAACTTCAAGTTCTAGAACTTTGCCTTCTCATTCACTAATAGATGAAGATGAAGATTGAGACATGGCTGATTCAGCAGATGAAGAAGATGGGGAAGACTACAAATGTGATGATGGAAATGATGATGATGATGATTTTGTTGATTTAGAGGAGTGATGATTGCTTGTTGTGGACAAATTTGTTATTTAAGTGTTTTTTAATGATGTTTTTGAATTGTGGACAAATTTCATGTTTTGGTTTGGAAACTTTGGATTTGGATATGTATTAGGCTATTAGCAATATGGATTTGGATTTGTTTTTATGCTTGGAGTTCTTTATTTTTATGTTTTTTGTTGATTAAATTGAAGTTTTGGATGATATTTAATGATTTATGTGTTTAGGACAAACAAATGATTGTTAAATTTGATTATATTATATAAAAATATATATGTAAATTAGGGTGCGCCTCACTTCACTAAAGCCCACGCCTTAGGTGTGCCTTGCGCCTCAGGCTCTAGGACTACTTTGCGCCTTAGTGCGCCTTGAGCCTTTTAAAACTATGAGAAGGTTTTCTAAAGTGATGATTTCCAAGGCGTACAAACAAAGTTAGGGTGATCATACCTTGTTCGTGAAACACTTGGGTTCAAGGGGAGTGACAACTCTTTTAGTCTATGTTGATGAAATTACAGTGACTGGTGATGATGTTAGAGAAATAAAAGAATTAAAGAAGTGTCTAATCCAAGAATTTGAAATAAAAGATCTTAATAGATTGAAATATTTCCTTGGAATTGAAGTGACACACTCTAAACATGGAATCTTTGTCTCTTAACAAAAGTATATCATTGAATTGTTACAAGAGACAGGTAAACTTGGGTACAAACCTTAACACACCAGTTGATCCCAATCAAAAGCTTGGATAGGCAAATGACTTTACATTCGTGGACAGAGGTTCCTATCAAAGATTGGTGAGTAAGTTGATTTATCTTTCACATGCCAGACTGGATATCGCATATATAGTTAGTATGGTGAGCCAGTTCATGAACAATCCTAAGGAAGTACGCCTTCAAGCAGTGCATAGGATTCTCCAATATCGAAAGTCCATGTCGGGAAGAGGAAATATGTTCAACAAAGGTATGGGTCTTGCTTTATTTAGAGGCATATACGGATGTTGATTATGCAGGGTTGGTAGTGAATAGAAGAGCAACATCTGGTTATTGTACTTGGTGGAAATCTGGTAACTTGGAGGAGTAAGAAGCAAAGCGTTGTTGCTAAATCTAGTTCAGAAGTTGAATTTAGAGTAATGACACTTGGAATTTGTAAACTTTTATGGCTGAAAGTAATTTAGAAGCCTTAAAGATCAAATGGGAAACTCCTACGAGACTCTATTTTCACGAAATCATCTCTTCATCATCAGCCCAATATTCAATCCTTTAGTACTTAAGAGTACAATCTATAATGGAGTTCATGACACAACCAATAGGTAACCTCAACTAAAATCAATTCACAAAATATTCAAATAGGATAATAACAATAATCCTTTCATGTTTTCATCATGTAAGTCACCTTAGGTGTTCTAAGTTAACAAAATATTTTAAGACAATCCATAAGTAGGAATGTCTAACGTAAATCACAACTCAATTAACATCCAAATCATGTATTTGTAATTTCAACAAATATCCACCACGACTTGAAATTTCAACACATTAATTTCAACTAACATATCTATCTATTGGTAGCATAATTGGAAAGCATACAAAAATTAATAGAAGGAATGCCATTTATTCTATATATTTACAACTTTAGCTCACTTCATGAAACCTAGCTTCTTTTTAAAAAAATTGTGAAGCTTGAGTCCAAGATAGAACCTTCCCTGCCTAGCATCAAAGAAAGCAACCAAACCGTGTCAGCAATGAGCAGAATTTTGCAACTCTTTCTTCCTCATTTTCTCTCTAGATACCGAGTTGCTGCAGAGGTTTTCAAACTTAGTGATGAAGGCTACTTAAAGGCTAAGAAAGTGGCTGTTTTAAGCCATAAATTGATTCATTAGGAGTAGATGATGCAGCTGCATGCTTGGTGGCATTCAGTGGACTATTTCAGCCACATATACTAGAGTCGGCATATTACCAACCTTAGATACGTGATGAGGTTGAGGCATATGTGAGGACTTGTTTCCATATGCCAACAAGATAAGGTGGAGCAGCAAGTGCTTAGAGGCCTGTTAGAGCCACTACCGATAGTTGAGCGACGAAGGGAGAGTGTCACCATGGACTTCTTCATTGGGTTGCCTAAGTCAGAAGGCCATGGTTCGTTGTGGTGGTAGATAGGTTCTCAAAGTATGCTAAGTCCATAGCAACCCTTATAGATTGTATTGCGGAGGAAACGATGAGGCTATTCCTAAAACATGTTGTCAAGTACTGGGGGTTGCCCGAGCATATCATTAGTGATCGCGACCTATGCTTCACTGAGAAGTCCTGGATGGAGATCTTCAAACTAATAGGGTTGAATCTTCACTTCTTTACTAGCTTTCACCCATGGACGGATGCACAAATGGAAAGGGTGAATGCTTTATTAGAGCTATACTTGAGGTACTTTGTGAGTGCCAACTAGCAGGATTGGGCAAAGTTGTTAGATGTGGCCTAGTTCTCCTACAACTTACAAAGGAGTGAGGCAACAAACAAGAACCTATTCGAGTTAGCCACATGGTAGTAGTTATTGACTCCTCATACATTGGTGATGGGCTACACAAGGGGAAGTTTGACGACTTTCAAGTTTGCTAAGCGATGGCAAGAACAGGCTGACATAGCTCGCTCATGCTTGGATAAGGCTGCTAAGAAAATGAAGAAGTGGGTTGACAAGAAGAGGCGACGCATAGAGTATTAGGTGGGAAACTTAGTACTTGTCAAATTACTTCCTCAGTAGTTTAAATCCAAAAGGTCAATGCACAAAGGCCTTGTGAGGAGATATGAAGGCCCCTTTCTTATACTGGGGCAAGTTGACAAGGTGTCCTGTAGGGTTGAGTTGCCTCAAATATTGAAGATCCATCTTGTCTTCCATGCGAACTATTTGAAGCCCTATCATGAAAGCAAGCATGATCTAAGCCGAGGGCTATCAAAGAGAGCGCCTACAACCATCGTGACCTCATACGACAAAGGTGGAGCATATCATCGTAGATCAAGTCATCAGGAGACAAGGGATGCCTCTTGCAATGGAGTAATTAGTCAAATGGAAGGGACTACTAGAGAGCGAGGCTAACTGGGAACTTGTGGACGCATTGTGACAATTCCAAGAGTAGATTGAGTGGTTCTAAGTAGAAGGAATGTTGGAGGAAACTTCAAAATAATATTAAAGAAAGCAATAATACACATATTAAAGTTTTTTTATTGAAAAAAAAACTTGTAATAAATTTGTAACATATGGTAATAACATGCAAAATTTGAAAACACATTAATACTGTTAGATAGTGTATAGTTATTTCAGTTATTTACTTTTCTTTCTTTCCTTATTGTATTGTGGGTCCCACTAACATGTATATATATACCCAAGTCCAATGTGTATTATTAACAGTTTTTCAATAACAAAAATTAGGGATTCTCCCTTTTCTCTCTTTTCACATGGTATCAGAGCCTAGGGAAAAAAAAACCCTAATTATTTCCGGTTTATCCGTGAATCCATTGTGGGAAATCTTTCAGTTACTGTGTTTCATTCTGGTCACCTTTCCCATCTCCTAAAGCTTTCCGATCAACCGTATCGCCGTCAGAAAACCCTCACCGCAGGCGACTTTTCCGGCGACCTTTTTCTGGTGAAGTCCTTTTCCGACATCGACCATACCATCAGGTGCACAAGGAGGAGATCTTCAAGTTTTCTCAAAGCACCATTTACTTCATTTATGTCCCAACATGGGATGCTTCATCAATCTTCTTGTGCTCATACTCCTTAATAAAATGGGATAACTGAACGTAAGAATCGACATCTTGTTGAGACATCTCGTACTCTCCTTCTCCATAGTAATGTTCCTTTTCGTTTTTGGGGGGGACGTTGTCCTTACAGCATGTTATTTGATTAATCGTATGCCCTCATCTGTATTACACGATCAGATTCCTCATTCCCTTCTTTTCCCTGACTAACTACTTTATTTCCTTCCTCCTCGTGTTTTTGGTTGTACTTGCTTTGTTCATATTCTCACTCCTAGATAGGACAAACTTTCTACCAGAGTCAGAAAATGCATCTTCGTGGGATACTCCAGACTTCAAAAGGGTTATCATTGTTATTCCTTTGAGACTCATCGCTACTTTCTCTCCGCTGATGTCACCTTCTTTGAGGACTCACCATTCTTCTCCACCTCTGAGTCTCTTCTTGTTTCTGAAGTCTTACCCCTTCCTATTATCTCCCCACCCGATGCAGTGCCTTCTCGCCCACTTCAGGTTTATCATCGCCGTCATCGTGTCGCTGTTCCTCATTCTTTGGCCGCAGTACCTGTTGACTCACTTCCTATCCCTTCGGCTTTTCCTACCCCGGCTCTGGCTCCTTCTGTTGACTTACCCATTGCTCTTCGGAAAGGTAATCGATCTACTCGTAATCCTCATCCCATTTACAATTTTTTGAGTTACCATCAATTATCTTCACCCTATTCTGCATTTGTTTATGCTATATCTTCTGTTTCTCTTTCCAAGAGCACCCCTGAGGCTCTTTCCCATTCAGGTTGGCGACAGACAATGGTAGATGAAATGATTGCTTTACACTCCAATGGCACTTGGGATCTTGTTGATTTACCTTCTGATAAATCTACAGTTGGTTGTCGTTGGGTCTACACAGTTAAGGTTGGCCCTGATGGTCAGGTTGATCGCCTTAAGGCCCGCTTAGTTGCTAAAGGCTATACTCAGATTTATGGTTCTGATTATGGTGACACTTTCTCTCCTGTTGCCAAGATAGCTTCTGTGCGTCTATTGCTCTCCATGGATGCTATGCGTTCTTGGCCTCTTTATCAGTTAGATATTAAAAATGCTTTTCCTTCATGGGGATCTTGCTAAGGAAGTTTATATGGAGCAACCACCTGGTTTTGTTGCTCAGGGGGAGTCTGGTTTAGTGTGTAGGTTACGCCGTTCTCTATATGGCTTGAAACAATCTCCTCAAGCATGGTTTAGCTGTTTTAGTTCTGTTGTTCAGGAGTTTGACATGTTTCGCAGTGCAACAAACCATTCTGTTTTCTATCATCATAACTCTTCGGGGCAGTGTATTTATCTGTTAGTTTATGTGGATGACATCGTTATTACAGGCAGTGATCAGAATGGTATTCAGAAACTAAAACAACACCTTTTCACCCACTTTCAGACTAAAGACTTGGGGAAACTCAAGTATTTCTTAGGGATTGAGATAGCTCAATCCAGTTCCGGTGTGGTTCTTTCCCAAAGGAAGTATGCTTTCGACATCTTAGAAGAAACCGGTATGTTAGACTGTAAACCGGTAGACACTCCTATGGATCCAAATGTCAAACTTATACTAGGACAGGGGGAGCCTTTAAGAGATCCAGGGAGATATCGGCAACTTGTAGGTAAAATAAACTACCTCACCATTACTCGTCCAGACATTTATTTTCCTGTGAGTGTTGTTAGTCCATTCCTACAGTTACCATGTGATTGCCATTGGGATGCTGTAATCCGCATTCTTCAATATATAAAAAGCACACCAGGCCAAGGTGTGTTGTACGAGAACAGAGGTCATACCCAGGTTGTTGGTTACACAGATGCAGATTGGGCTGGCTCACCCACAGATAGACGTTCCACTTCCGGGTATTGTGTTATTATTGGAGGTAACCTAATATCCTGGAAGAGTAAGAAACAAGATGTAGTGGCCAGATCTAGTGCTGAAGCCGAGTATCGAGCTATGGCTCTGGCAACATGTGAACTTATATGGCTGAAACATCTTCTTCGGGAGTTGAGATTTGGAAAGGATGAACAGATGAAGCTCATCTATGACAACCAAGCCGCTTTGCATATTGCATCCAATCCAGTCTTCCATGAAAAGACGAAACATATTGAAGTTGACTGTCACTTCATTAGAGAGAAGATCGCATCAGATGTGTGACGATTAGTTTTGTCAATTCAAATGATCAACTTGCAGATATTTTTACTAAATCTCTCAGAGGTCCTAAAATTAAATACATTTGTAACAAGCTTGATGCATATAACATACATGCTCCAACTTGAGGGGGAGTGTTAGATAGTGTACAATTATTTCAGTTATTTACTTTTCTTTTTCTTTCCTTATTGTATTGTGGGTCCCACTAACATGTATATATATACCCAAGTCCAATGTGTATTATTAATAGTTTTTCAATAACAAAAATTAGGGATTCTCCCTTTTCTCTCTTTTCACAAATACTAAAATAATGATGTATTTAGTTTGAATATATTCAAGGATCTAAAAGAAATGATGATATATTTATAAGTATTTTTTTTTTAATTTAAAAATGTTGATAATTTTCTTTGCAAGTTTATATTTATCTTGTATTTAATTATTGTACAAGAGACATAGTATGGTAATTAAAATTAATTTATTCATAATAATTTATTTATTATATTGTATTATATTGTTTGTGCATATATAACACAAAAGCAAGCTTCGCTTAGTGGCTAGGGTCTTCTGTGTCATGCTTTAGAACTTGGGTTTAATCCTTGGTTGTCCTTTAGTTGTTTTATCAAGTTGAGAAAAAGGCATCATCCGAGATTAGAAACTTGCAAGAAGAAAATGATGTATTTAATAACTTGTGCCCCATTCAACTATCAAAAACAAAATTTGGGTTGGGCTTGGGTCGGCTGTGTATCAGGCCCATTAGCCTCATGCATTAAATTTTTAATGGAAAAACAATGCGTTTGATGTGACCTTTTAAAAATCGTTGAGTGCATGACAAATTGGTAATATAATCAGTAATTCGTTGATAAATTGACAAAACATTGGTGATTTGTGGAAACATTGAACAACCAAGATATTTGCACAACTTATTGGGTTGGAGGCATTTGATAGGTGATATTTCTGAAAAAAAATGTGACATTTTTGTAATTAGGTAAACTTGTGTGCATTCCTTTCCTGTTTAGGGGATTTGTTTGCGGTCATTCAGCCTCTTATGGATTTTTTAGATCCACGTTAAATCTAGTGTCCATTTATGCAATTGATTTTACTTGTGCCAGGGATTGATAAAACTTTTAATTGCAATCATTATAACTTTTGAGATAGTTAAAATCTAAATAAAAATTTAAAAATTTGTGGATATCTCACTTGGACTACCTATTCATCCCTATATAGGTCTCTTAATTAAGATAAACACTTTTGAAAAAGAAAGCTGATACTTAGCCTATGCTAAGCCAACCAATTACTGGAGTCTAGGAAGGATAACTTAAGCTCTAATAGCTCTATAACATTTGTATTTGGGTATGCATCTTTTCAGGTTGGTTTTTAAACATATGAGGGGCTTGATCTAGTGTTACTTTTTGACATGCATAGAGGATTGGATGTAAATTATATTAAAAGTGAAGACAAATGGGTTTGTTATTGAATTCTCTTAAATATTTCATTTATTTGGCTATGCAAAGCAATTTAATAAGTTAGTAGACCATAAATACTCAACATTTGATTATTTACACTTTAAATTATCTCCAAGCAAGGCCAATCATGTTTTCTTCTTTGGCAGGCCTTTTGTGATGCTTTATTGGTTGAAAAGGTTTGCAATGATGATGACTTCTTCATGATGGGTGGTGATTCTATTGCTGCAGCTTATGTTTCTTATAATCTAGGAATTAATATGAGGTTGATTTACAACTTTCCAAGTCCATCTAAGCTTCAAGTGGCTCTTTTGAAAAAAGAAGGCTCAAGCAGTATTGATGTGGGAAAAGATGATATAGGAAGTTTGAAGTCTGACACTTGTGACCTCTATAGCTCTAAGCCTTGTGGAATGTCATCGAAACCTGTTTTTGAAAATAATGACAAATATCCAGTTACATCTAAATGCTTGAAGGTGGATTCAAACACATATGCAACTTCGAAGAGTGTTATACCATGTGATGGGTGTCCATGGAATTCCAACTCAGTTCCCATGTTATGTTCATTCAGCCGATGCAACAAAGTGATGTGTGAAGTGGAATCTAAGATGAAAAATATATGTCATACAACTTGGTCAATTGAATTTCCAAGAAATAAAAGTGGCTTTATGCGAGAACTTTGGAAAGTCCACATGGAATCTTGTGTTGATGCTTCAGCGATTGTTGTGTTTAAAGATTGGGATATATATCTTCTTATTGGATCTCACTCACATAAGTTTGTGTGTGTTAATGCCAAAAGGTAATGATCATTTTGTAATTTTTGTATTGCTGCTCATGTCATTATTATTATTCACAAACATTATCTATGTACCATATTATAAGGACCACATTCTAATGGTTGACAAGTTATCATATTATTCATGTTTAAATTCTAGGAACATGAAATTTGATTTTTCTTTATAGATTTGTTAATATATGTCAATGCATCATTACTCAACTTTGATTATGAAAGAAAGTTAGAGAAGTATAAGCTATTCTTCAAGGGAATGTACAGGAACAACACTGGACAAGAAAAATCCATGACAAGAAAAACCATATGGCCCTTTGAAATCCAATAAGAGAAACAACTCATGCAGGCAATGATATCCCCTACAAAGGCCTGACTATGACATGAAAAGGGTGTGGATATGGAATCCTTGTTTGGGACTCCTATTTTACTGATGATATATCAAGTCGATCCAAGATCTCTTATCTTGATGCAACATTATGAGGAATTAAACATCGATTTTTTCTTTTATGTGCCATATCTAAGTACCATCTAATTTTTATTTTATTTTTTAGTTGAATTCTCATACCTTAGAATTTTGAAATGTGAAGGATTATACGCCTGGATACACCCTTACATCTAACACCTGTATGCAAATCAATGCAACATGGTTGATTACTAAATAGCCCTTGAGGTGCTAAGAGGTTGAGATGCAATTTGGAAGGTGTAGAATAATGTGATTAGGGAAGTTTTAACTATATAATTTTGTAATGAAGGAGAGAATTAGGACAATCCTGTAATAAAGGGAATCTAATGTAATTAGGTTAGGAAGGTTCTTATTTGCCAATATGCAGTAACAGAATATGCCAATATGTTGAAAAATCTATGGAAAGAACTTGATCATTATCGATGCATTGAAACAAAATGTCCTTAAAGTTCAGTAATCTTAAAGAATTATATAAAAATGGACCGACTTTATGATTTTTTTAGTTGATCTCAATACTCAGTTTGACCAAGTTAGAGTTAAAAAACTTAGCAAAGAGCTCTTGACTTTGAATGAGACTATCTGTATTATTAGAGTAGAAGAAAGCTGGAGAAGTGTCATGCTCAAACTTTAGAATTTGGAAGGCTTTGCTATGGTTGTTGACAAAGCAAATGATTAGAAGGTAAGCACTGTTGATCACAAAAGGGTTGATCGGTCTAGGTTCTTAAATTGTGATAACAGGGATAACTTATGGTGCACTTATTACCAGAAAACAAGACATACACGGGGGCGATGCTGGAAACTTCATGGCAAACCATGAACATCTAGTAAAGAATGAGGTTGCAATGGAAGGCAGTAGAGGAATAATGGGCAAGCACACTTGTCTTTTGTATGACTAGTTGAAGAGAGATCCCTGGAACAAGGTAGATTCAATTGGATGGAATAGAAAATTGAGAACTTTATTGGGAGCTCTTGAGAAACCTTTAGGGACTTGTCAATTAGTGCTTTTAGGTAAGTTTCCTATTTCCATTAGATTAAAAGTCTCGGGTGAAACCTTTTGTCAATTCATGGGTTATTGATTTTGGTGCCATGAATCACATGATTTGTTCATCGCACAAAGTTAACAACTATAACCTTTTGTCAATTAACTACCGTTGTAGGTGTAGATGTCCAATTTAGTCCTACACTCACTCTTAGAGATATGCTTCATGTTCTAAAGTTATCCACTAATCTTGTCTTTATACAAAAGCTTACATAAGATTTGTGTTGCAAAGTGATTTTTTACCCAGCTCATTGTGTATTTCAGGATTAGGATTTGGGGAAGACGATTGGGCTTGCTAAGGAATAGAATGGGCTATACTACCTTCAAACATCAAACAAATCATCCTTATTTTTTTTTTTTTTTCTGAGCAACACCTTTTCAATAGAGAAAAAATTTGGCTTCATTGCTGTAGACTTGAACATCTACAACCATTAAGGTCTTATTTCTGCCTCTACTTAGGAGATTAGATGTTGAGACCTTTCATTGTGATGGATGTGAATTGGCTAAATACAAGTGAACAACCTTTCCAACTAGTAATAAAAGAAGTTAATATCCTTTTCATTTAATTTATAGTGATATTTGAGGTCCTTCTACTATCCCTAATATATCTGGAGCACGTTGGTTTGTGTCCTTCATTGATGATTGTATTAGGGTTTGTTGGATCTTCTTGCTCAAAAACAAATGTAATGTGAGTTTAGTTCTCCCCAATTTCCATGATATGATTAAAAGTTTGGTGTCAAAATCAAGAGATTTCGGTTTGATAATGCTAGAGATTATTTCAATCAAATCCTAACTCCATACTTTCAATAGGAAGAAATAATTCATGAGTCTTCGTGTGTAAACACCCCACAATAAAATGAAGTTGCTGAGATGAAAAATTACCACCTATTTGATACAACATGAGCTTTTTTTGTTCCAAAATCATGTGCCTAAATCTTATTGGGGGGAAGTTGTCTTAACCGCCACATATCTCATAAACTGCTTACCCTCTAGAATCTTAGGTTTCAAAAGTCCCATGGAAATGCTCTCAATGTTTTATCTTCATTTGAGAACCATAAACTATCTCATTTTTAAGATATTTTGGCATGTGTTCTTTGTTCATGTTCATAATTAAAATAGGGGAAAATTGGATCCAAGAGTAGTCAAATGTATTTTTATGGGATATTCTTCAACTTAAAAGGGATACAAGTGTTACAATCTACTATCTAATTTTTTTTTTTTTGTCTCGGCCGATGTTACTTTCAATGAAAGTGAGTCTTACTTTTCTAGTCCTCATCTTTAGGGGGAGAATTCCATCAAGGAAGATAAGAATCAAGATTCCTTTCTTATTGATCCCTTTTCCATTGACCTTTCCAAATTGTTTGAGCTATTCGTACCTCCCTTGGTTCCTAAGTTCGTATCATCTCGTAAACCTATGCTTGAACAAACCGGTGAGCTCCTGGTTGTTGTTCCTAAGGATAGAATGACTGTCAAAGTGTTCTCAAGGAAGAAAACTGCAATCTCAAGACTTACACAAGGTCAAGAATCTGAACCAGTTTCTAGGAATGAGGTAATTGTTTCTTGTCCTGCCTTACAAACTGGGTCGGAACTTCAGTTTGGAAAAAACCATGGATCAGAATTTCCTTATTGCAATTAGAAAGGGAACTAGGGAGTGCACTAAATGTCCTTTATACCCAATTTCTCATGTCGTGCCATTTGAAAAGTTTTACTGACCCATAAGAGTTTTCTTACAAGTTTGAACAATATTCACATTCTTACTACTCTATTTGAGGCTTCAACTGATGAAAATTGGAAACAAGCCATGAATAAAGAAATGGAGGGCCTGAAGAAGAATGAAACATGAGAGTTGGTGGATTTGCCTGCAGAAAAAAAGGCGGTGGGATGTAAGTGAGTTTATACTGTTAAGTAAAGAGTAGATGGGTCATTAGAGAGCTACAAGACAAGATTGGTAGCTAAAGGATATACTCATTCGCAACTAATTATAACTGGGATCTATAATACTTTGACATAAAAAATACATTTCTGCGTGGAGACTTGGAAGAAGAAATGTATATGGAAGTCCCTCTTGGATTTGGAAGTGATCTAGCCATTGAAAAGATAAATAAGCCAAAGAAAGGTTTATATGAGTTGAAACAATCTCCAATGGCATGGTTTAGAAGGTTTTCCATAGTGATGAAAAATGTGGGGTGTAGACAAAGTCAAGGAAATCATATGTTGTTTATCAAACATTCAGATTTAGGGGAAGTTACAACTCTTCTAGTATATGTATAAAACATCATCATGACAAGGAATGATGGAAAGAAGAGATGGACTTTAAGGCAATGCTTGACCAAGGGATTTGAGATTGAAGAGTTCGGAAGATTGAAATACTTCCTAGGAATTGAGGTTGCACATTTAAGTAAGGAATTTTATTTCTCTGTAGAAATATGTAAGGGACCTTCTTAAAGAAATAGGGAAGTTGGCGTGTGATGCAAACACACCAATAAATCCTAATCATAAGTTGGAGAGATTGAGGAAGATGCTGTTGTAGATAGAGATGTATCAATGTCTAGTAGGGAGACTCATTTATCTCTCACACAAGACTAGATGTAACAAATGTTGTGAATGTGATTAGCTAGTTTATGCACACTCTAAAAGAGGTTCATCTATAAGCTAGTAGCTGAGTACTGTAGTAAAGGGTTTTCGGGAAAGGACATCCTATTTAAATGAAGCTTGGGCCTAGTACTTGGAGCATACATGGACGCAAATTATACTGGATTTGTAGTTGATGAAAGATTAACCATTGGATATTACACCTTTCTTGGTGAGAATTTAGTAATGTGGAGGAGTAAAAAACAGAGTTTGGTGGCTAATATGGTTGAAGATCATTTTGGAAGATTTGAAGTTTAAATGAGATGACCTAATGAAACTTTACTGCGACAACAAATTTGCAATCAAAATTGCACGTAATCCAATGCAACATGATTGAACGAAATACATAGAGATAGACAAGCACATTATTAAGGAGAAATTAGATAATGGATTGATTTGTACTCCTTGTGTATCTATTCATTGCCGAATTGAAGATCTACTTACCTAAGGTTTAAGCAATACAACATTTGAAGCAAGTGTATGCAAGTTGGAAATGGTAAACATCTATTCACCGGCTTGGGGGGAAGTGTGGAAGAATGTGATTAGGGAAGTTAAGTTGTATAATTCTATAATTAAGGAGTGAATTAGGACAATCAAGTAATCAAGGGGATCTGATGTAATTAGGTTAGGACAGTTCCTATTCTTGTAACTAGGACTAGATGTATAAATATGTAAGTCATACATATTGAAATTAAGGAAAAAAATCATTCCCTTTATTCCTTCAATTCTTCAAAGTTTTCTTCAGAAGGTTTAAATTTTGATCATGTATGAAAAAAAAGGTTAAAAAAAAAAAAAAAAAACCTATGAACAAAATATTGATAACCAAATTGTGCTGAAATAAAGAATATCATGATTAAGGAGCTTGTAAGTTTAAATTTGAAGGTAGCCATAAAAGAAAAGGTTAAAAAAGAAAATTACCTATGAATGAAATATTGATAATCAAATTGTGCCAAAATAAAGAATATCATAATTAAGGAGCTTGTAAGTTTAAATTTGAATTTAGCCATATGTTAAATTTGATATTTTTGGAAATAGATGGTAGAGCAACTCAATAATTGATGGCAAAGGTTATTATGCTAGTCAATTAACTAGTCACACCTACTACTAGAGATTAATTAGATGATTATCCTAGGAGTAGGTGAATAAATGGTGCATTAAGGTTGTAAAGAAGGGGGGATTCCTTAGACCTTCAGGTTTTTGATGTTTGAATACTGGGTACACTCTCCTTGTAGCGTTTTTTAGATTCATTTTTGTTTTCAAGGATGGCTTTAAAATAAAGGATAAAAAACATGGTAAGAAAGTATAAACCATCCAAATATATGGAAAATTTTACCTGAATACTGTCAAAACACTAATATCAGAAATTTTATTAGAGAAAAGATGGAAACTATTGTCATACATGGAAATTTGTTATTCACTTGATAAGAATGTAGCTTTTTTGCCCCTTTATATGGCCATACCACAATTGAGAATTTTCCACTAGCTGATATTAATTGAATGCTGTGTTCTATTTTGATGCCTGACTATTAAACTCTGTTTTTTTTTTGTAATTTTTGTGTGCCTTTTAAATTTGCTGCTGCTTCCCTCAAACTGTTTTCATTTTGACTCTGCACAATGCAAGTAATATTTGAAGCAACTAAAAAAAAGAAATATGCAGTTGCTAATTAGTGTTCTACTATCATATAAATCCATTTAGTGGTTTCATCCGGTGGGGGATTGAACTGGAAGGACGAATTGAATGTTCAGCTGCAATTCTTGATGACTTTTCTCAGGTTCTTCATCATTTCATTGCTGTCTATACTTTACCATGTTATTCTGTTATATTTGAGCTTTATGAATATTCTTTTCACATGTGATGTTTCTTCAGGTTGTAGTTGGTTGCTACAGAGGGATAATATATTTTCTTGATTTTTCGAATGGCAACATCTGTTGGACTTTCCAAACCCGTGGGGAGGTATGAGAATTCCAATGCATTACTATGTGGCCTTTTTAATTTTATTGTATTAGGGATCGGTTTTCGTGAAGCTAGCCAAACTTTATTTTTTCAAAAGAGAACACATTGAATTATTATTTTGATTGGTCATGCACCCCTCAAGTTTTGGGGATTCGATTTTGTCAGAAAACTAGGATTATTTGTTAGAGTTTCTATTATATTTTCCAATAAATCCAAACTAATTAAAACAGATCAGATTTGGAATTTCAGATAAGGTCAAAGTTGTTAGGTTGTTCAAGTTGTTAGGTCCTAGATTTGTGGTTTTTTTGTTTCAACCATTTATTCCCATGTAATTTCAGAACTGAAAAATAAGAAGAATATCCCTTTTTCTTCTCTATTTTGCGTACATGGTATCAGAGCTTGGCTCTCTATCAACAAAATCTTGATGATTAAAATAGCCATGGCTGAGCAAATAGAAGCTCCGTGTCTTTAGGCGTTGTAGGAGGCACACTACCTGTATCTGTCATAAGTCTTAATGGATTTGAAAATCCATCTGTTCAATTAACCATTCACAAATTGAATGGTAAAAACTATTTGGAGTGGGCACAATCAATTAAGCTTGTGATCGAGATGGCAAAGGGAAATTTGGCCACTTAAATGGCAAGATAACAAAATCAGCTGATGACGATCCCATGCTGAAGACATGGAGGTTCAAAAACTCACTAGTTATTGCCTGGCTCATCAACTCCATGGGTCTAGCCATTGGAAAGACGTATCTCTTCCTATGAACAACTAGAGATGGGAAGCAGTTTGAGAAACCTACCCGGATTTGGAAAAAATTTTGCCCATATTTTTGAATTGAAAACAAAGTTATGGCAGTCAAAACAAGGCAAGCGAGAGGTGACAGAAGTATCTCTCTGTGAAGTATTTGCTGAAGTTAGAAGGGAAGAAGGTTGAAGGTAATGATGGGAGGGAACAATCAATCCTTACCTGAAGTTTCTGCTCTAGTATCGAAGGCAAATTCATTTACTTATTCTGGACAGCCATGACAAAATAGAAGGAATGAGAAGGTCCGGTGTGAGCACTGCAATAAACCTTGGCATACAAAAGCGACATGTTGGGATCTACATGGGAAGCCACAAAACTTGAAGCCGAGGTCATCTAATCAAACTAGCCACCCAACCATAATTCAAAGCCCTTACAAGTTGAAGTCGAGGAGCAGAATGGCGCATGAGGAGCCTTTGAGACACCTTCTTTCAGTAAGGAACAGTTAGATCAACTGTATAAACTTTTCAAATCCACAAACTTCTCAAACAATGTGTCTTCCTCTTGTTCTTTAGCCTAGAAAGGTAATTTACCTTCAAGCTATTTCATTTAATGTGTCCTTAGTTTCAAAGTGTCCATGGATCATTGACTCTGGTGCACAAGGAATTCTAAATTATTTTCTTCCTATAGTCTGTATGCAGGGAATAAAAAAATCAAGATAGTTGATGGTTCTCTTTCAATAATTGTTGGAAAAGGCTCAATAGCTATTTCCAAATTCCTTGTTCTTGACAATGTCCTTCATGTTCCAAATCTTTCTTGCATCTATTATCCATTAGCAAATTAACCTGAGACCTAAAGTTTTGTGTTAATTCTTTCAACTCATTGTGAATTCTAGTTTGTGGACTTGGGGAGGACGATTGACAATGTTGAGGAAATTAATGGACTTTATTACTTTGAAGATGGAGGTAATTTGTGTGGACAAGCTTAAATGACTAGTCTCAAATCATTCTCTATTTCTAGTGACAATGAAATAATGTTGTAACATTATTGGTTTGGCTATCCTAATTTTTAGTACTTGAAATACTTATTTCCAAATTTGTTCAAGAATAAAAATTGATTTGTTTTTCAACGTGATATTTGTCAAGTTGCAAAGCATCATCGTGTGTCATTTCCTATGTAACCCTACAAGTAAACCCTTTACTGTTGTTCATAGTGATATTTGGGGGCCGTATAACTCCCACAAAATTTTTGGAAAAAAAATGGTTTTTGACACTAATTGATGACCATACATGAATTTGTTGGGTTTATTTACTTAAAGAAAAATTAGAGGTTGAACATGTTTTCAAGAATTTTTATAATATGGTAGAAACATAGTTTCAAGAAAAAATTTAAGTTTTTAGGAGTGACGATGGAAAAGAATATTTCAATATGATCTTGGGAACATATTTTTTGGAAAAGGGAATAATTCATCAAAGCTCTTGTAATGACACTCCACAGCAAAATGGAGTAGTAGAAAGGAAAAATAAACACCTCCTTGACGTAGCTAGGTCTTTAATCTTTATAACTAAAGTACCTAAAAACTTATGGGGGGAAGTTATTCTTACTGCCACTTATCTAATAAATAGAATGCCTTAAAGAATTTTGAATCTTCAAACTCCATTAAAAATGTTTAAAGAATGTTTTCCTAAGTCATAGTTAATGTCTGATTTACCCCTTGAAGTGTTTGGTTGTGTTGTTTTTGTGCATGTGCATAATCATAGTTGTAGTAAATTAGATCCACAAGTATCAAAATGTGTTTTTCTTGGCTATTCACCACCACAAAAAGGGTACAAATGTTTTGATCCTAAACCAATTTTTTTTTTTTTTTTGTGACTACGGATATCACATTCTTTACGTCCCAAAGCTTTTTTAACACTCCTCTTCAGGGGGAGAATGTCTGTGAAGACTCGTTTGAAATTGATAATAATGGCGGAGGTTGTATTAAAAATTCAAGTTTGATAAATTCTGGTTTACCTTTGTTGGATTCAAGAACTTTGAACTTGGAAGTGGGACTGCCTAATGCAATGCCTACTTATGGACTTGAAATTGGAATATATCATGATACAAGAACTAGAGAGAATAAATTATTTTGGCTCGTCTACTCAAGAAACAAATAGACTTAAAGTAAGGATGACGTCACAACCTTACAAGGCCAAAATTCCAATCCGAGCTTAGGTCAGAATGCAATAGATTTATCCCGTCTAGGTATTCCTTCTAAAAATAGTGTGTGTTTTTTTTTTTTTTTAAATTCTGATGATCCTAAACCTGTATTTGACATTCCTTCATAAATGTCATGTTCGTTAAATTTTGATGGTCCTAAACTTGTAGATGTTCTTATTGCTCTTAGGAAAGACATTAGAAATTGTATTAAGCATCCAATCACCAATCATATGTCTTGCAAAAATTTGTCACCTTCTTTCTCTGTTTTTATCTCACAATTGTCTAGTGTGGATGTACCAAAGAATATATAGGAAACTCTAAGTGTTCCAAAGTGGAAGGAGGTTGTCTTTGAGGAGATGAGGGCTCTAGAGAAGAACAACAAATGGGAAAAAGTGAATTTTCCAAGAAAGACACTGGTGGGATGTAAATAGGTATTCATGGAAAAGTTTAATTCAAATGGATCTCTGGAACGATATAAAGCTAGGTTGGTGGCTAAAGGTTTTACATAAACTTATGAGATAGACTATTAGGAGAACTTTGCTCCAATTGCCAAGTTGAATATAATTCAAGTGCTACTTTTTGTAGCTATAAAATTGGAATGGTCTTTACACTAGTAGGATGTTAAGAATGTATTTCTTAGTAGCTAATGTGTTGAGTAGGATGATGTTGAGAGTAGAGGAGAGAAGTCTATTGGAGGGCTTTGGTGTAGGTAGGAATAGAACAAGAGTGTCCCATTTGCAATTTGTAGATGACACCATCTTCTTTTCTAGTGCTTTTATGGAAGAACTGCAAACTATTAAGATTATTTTGTTAGTGGTTAGGTAAGTTTTTGGACTCAAGGTTAATCTTGACAAGAGTACTCTTTCTAGCATCAACCTTTATCAAGATCATCTCACTAGGTTGGCTTTGATGCTTGATTGAAAGGCTTCTGATTGACTTATACCCTATTTGGGTCTTCCTTTGGGAGGGAACCCAAAGGCTTGTGGTTTCTGGGATCCAGTCATTGAGAGAATCTCGCGGAGATTAAATGGGTGGAAGAAGGACTATTTATCTTTAGGAGGAAGGATAACTCTTATTCACTTATGCCTGTCCCACATACCTAGCTACTTTTTATCCTTGTTCAAGATTCTTGCTATAGTGGCTGGAAAAATTGAGAGATTGCAAAGGGATTTCCTTTGGTCAAGGGTTGGGAAGTGTACGAGAGACCATCTTATTAGTTGGGATTTAATGTGTAAACCGAATGCAAAAGGGGGGTTGGGGTTTGGGAAGATTTTATTAAGGAATTACGCTCTTTTAGGGAAATGGTTATGAAGGTTTCTTAGGGAGAGTTCTATTATATGACATCAGGCCATTCTAAGCATATATGGGACACATACTAATGGATGGAATGTCAAAACTATAGTCAAGTGGTCACATTGTTGCCCTTGGAAGGCTATTGCAAAGGTTTTTTTAGGATTTTACCAGGTATGCTCGGTTTGTGGTAGGAGATGGGGAGAGAATCTGTTTTTTGGGAAGACTTGTAGTTAGGGGACCAACCTTTGGAATCCCAATTTCCAAGACTATTCAGAATAGTCACAGTTAAAAATCTTTCCATCTCTTCAATTCTTAGGTCTACTCATCCCTTCTCTTGAAACTTTAATTTCCGATTATGAGATAGAAGAATTAGAAAACCTCATGTCTTCTCTTGCTTGTTTGCATTTAACCTCATTAGTTTCAGATGCGAGATCTTGATCTTTATCTTCTTCAAGGTTATTTATAATCAAGTCTTTCTTTCTAGCCTCATCCCACCTCTCTAATCCCTCTCTAGCTTTCTTTATTAATTTTGTTTGAAAATCTCAAGTTCTTTTTAAGGTCAAGTCTTTTGTCTGATTAGTGACACACAAAAAGGTAAATACAAACGACTTGCTACAATTGAGAAGACCTTACAAAGCTCTCAGTCCCGACATCTGTAAGTTGTGTATGAAGTATGGAGAATTAGCAGATCATCTCTTTTTACATTGTCCTTTGACGATGAGGTTGTGGCACAGATTATTTCGAATAGCTAAGATGGATTGGCTCCTCCCGAGCAGCATTTTTGAGATGATGATTGTTGAATATAATGTATTTATAGTGTACAATCTTTCTTTGCTTTCTTAATATAGGTTACATATATGCTAGTTAGTTCAACCTAACCTTGTATATATATTTCTCTATTGTAAGAAGTTAACAAGATGAATAAGAATTAAGGTTTTCTCTCTCTCTCTTTCAACATGGTATTAGAGCCAAGGGAGAAAACTTTATTCTTTTTGGTTTACCCGTGTAATTAATTTCGGGAATCCGTTTAGTGACTGTGTTTCATTTCGGTCACCTTTTCCATCTTTCAAAGCTTTCCGGTCAGCCATATCATGGTTAGAAAACCCTCATCACCGTCAACATTTTTCCGGCGATATTTTTCGACGACTTTTCCGACAACTTTTTTTTCCTGACGATATTTTCCGACACCGACCACATCATCAGGAGCTCAAAGAGGAGATCTGCAACTTTTCTCAAAGCACCGGAGCCAAAAACCCACCCACGTGCCTCCCACGTGCCATTTTTCTCCGGCGGCCTAAATCCCACGCACTGGCGCGTGAGGGTGTGTGGCCCACGGTGCTGAGCTTCTTCCAGTAGGCTCGTTCGGCGCCGTCTTGCACTTCTAAGCCTCCGTCAGTCCTCTCCGAACCCCGCTTCTCCATTTTTTTTGGCATTTCAGCCTCCGCGGGTCTTCTTTCAGCCTCCTCCGGCCTCCGACGACAGCTCTCTTCCTTGGTTGAGACCTGTGTGTGCCTTGGGAAGGCCTCTTCTTCATCTCCAATCACTTTTCTCCTTCTTTTGGGTCCCGACATACCAGGTTCTTCTTCCACAGCTGTGATCGGACCTCCCTTTAGGGCTCTCTTCGATCCAAACGTGATTCAATCTCAAGTGAAGTGGATATGGCGACTAAAAATCCTATTTTTACATCCGTCATCTCTGGATCTCCTACTATCACATTGGAAAAATTGATTGGTAGTGAAAATTCTCTCTCCTCGTCAGCATCCGTGGAACTCTGGTTTATGGGACAAGGTTATGAGGATTATCTTGTTACACCTGAGGATGCTATACCTGATGTTGACAAAGTGCAATGGAAGAAAATCGATGCGCAATTATGTAGCGTATTATGGCAATCTGTTGATCTCAAAATTTTACATCATCTTCGTGCCTACAAAACCTGCTTTAAATTTTGGACTCAGGCTAAAGGATTATACACGAATGATATTCAACGATTTTATAAGGTGGTTTCGGATATTGTTCATGTAGATAGCAGGACATGGATCTGTCTACTTATGTTGGCAGGATTGCGTCTCTTAAGGAGGAGTTCTTAACTTTGATGCTCTTCACTAATGGTGCTAAAGCTCAACAAATACAGACTGAAAAGTTCTTTATGGTGTTAACCCTCATTGGCCTCCATCCAGATCTTTAGTATGTCCGAGATTAGATTCTTGCTAGTCCATCAATACCATCATTGGATGATGTGTTCGCTCGTCTCTTACGCCTCTCCTCTACTCAGACCTTGTCGACTGATGGTCCTTCAGATTCATCTGTGTTAGCCTCTCAGACTAACTCTCGAGGAGGACATAGTGGCAATCGGGGTCGAGGACAACGTCCTCAGTGCATCGATTGTAATAAGCTTGGTCACACTCGAGATCGTTGCTATCAGTTACATGGACGGCCTCCTTGCACTGCCCACATTGCTCAGTCATCTGATCCTCTGCTATCTCGACCTGACTCCACTGCGAGCTCCACATCTCAGAGTATCACCCTTACTGGTAGTGATTATGATGCCTATCTCCGATATCAGGTAGCCACATCAGCTTCTGTTGCTTCTGTTGCCCAGACCGGTAATGTCTCTGTTTGCTTTACTCAGTCTCCTTCTCTTGGCCCGTGGATTCTAGATTCTGGAGCATCTGATCATATCTCTGGTAATAAACACCTTTTCTCCTTTATTACTACTACCTCTGCCTTACCTACTGCTACTTTAGCTAATGGTTCCCAAACTATGGCTAAAGGTATTGGTTTGACTCATCCTTTCCCTTCCTTACCTCTCCATTCTATTCTTTATGCCCCCGAGTGTCCTTTTAATCTTATTTCCATCAGCAAAATAACTCGCACTCTTAACTATTCTATCACTTTTTCTGATAAATCTGTGATCTTGCAGGACTGGAGTACGGGGAAGACGATTGGCATAGGGTGTGAGTCTCAAGGCCTTTATCACCTCACATCACCTTCATCTCTTGCAGCTTGCATTTCCACCGATGCTCCTCTTCTCATTCACAGTTGTCTAGGTCATCTTAGTCTCTCCAAGTTCCAGAAGATGATCCCTCATTTTTCCACTTTGTCGTCGCTTGCGTGTGAATCGTGTCAGCTCGGGAAACATACTCATGTCTCGTTCCCAAAGCGTTTGAATAATCGGGCAAAGTCTCCTTTTGAACTTGTCCACACTGATGTTTGGGGTCCGTGTCGGACCGCGTCTACTTTAGGATTTCAGTATTTTGTCACTTTCATTGATGACTATTCAAGATGTACTTGGTTATTTTTAATGAAAAATCAAGCTGAGTTATTCTCTATTTTCTAGAAATTTTATGCTAAAATCCAAACACAATTTAATGTTTCTATTCGAGTGTTACGCAGTGACAATGCTCGGGGATATTTTTCTACACCCTTTACTTCTTTTATGTCCCAATATGGGATCCTCCATCAGTCATCTTGTGCTCATACTCCTCAACAACATGGGGTTGCTAAACTTAAAAATCGACATCTTGTTGAGACTGCTGGTACCCTCCTTCTCCATAGTCATGTTCCTTTTCGTTTTTGGGGGGATGCTGTTCTTATAGCCTTTAATTGTATGCCCTCATCTATATTACATGACCAAATCCCTCATTCCCTCCTTTTTTCTACCTAACCTCTTTATTTCCTTCCTCCTCGTGTCTTTGGCTGTACTTGTTTTATTCATACTCTCACACCTGGACACGACAAGCTCTTCGCCAAGGGTACGAAATGCATCTTCTTGGGATACTCTCGACTTCAGAAGGGCTATCGTTGTTATTCCCCTGACACTCATCGTTGTTTTCTCTTTGGTGATGTCACCTTCTTTGAGGACTCTCCATTCTTCTCATCCTCTGAATCTCTTCCCATTTCTGAAGTATTGCCACTTCCCTATATATCCCCCCCTTCATATGCACTCTCTCGTCCTCTTCAGGTTTATCATCGTCGACATCGTGCTGTTGCTCCTCCTTTCTCTTCAACTGAGGTACCTGATAACTCACCTCCTATCCCACCGATTTCTCATACCCCGGCCCTGTCAACTACTGACCATTTGCCTTTTACTCTTCGGAAAGGTAATCGATCTACTCGTAATCCTCATCATATTTATAATTTTTTGAGCTACCATCGATTATCTTCATCTATTTTGCCTTTGTCTCTACTTTATCCTTTGTTTCTCTTCCTAAGAGCACTAGTGAGCATAGTTTTGAAAGGCGCGCCTAAGGCGCGCCTAGGCTCAGGGCGGCGCGACGCCACCCTCCGGCGCCTCGCTTGAAGGGAGGCGACGCCCCATCACAAAGGCGCCGCTTAAGCGCACAAGGCGCTCGCCTCCGGCAAGGCGCGAGGCGGTCGCCCGAGTCGCCTCCGAGGTTCCGACCAGGTACACACTCCTCCTTCTCCTTATCCTCCTCCTTCTCCTTCTTCTTCTTCTTCTTCTCCCTCCTGCCGTCGAGTTGCAGAGAGGAGGCGGGGCCGTGGGAGCCCTAATTTTTTTTTTATTTGCTGGGCCCAAAACGACGCCGTTTTGGCCCTGTTCATTTAAAAGAACAGGGACCAAAACAACGTCGTTTTGGAGCCTGTTCTTTTAAAAAAAAAAAATAGGCCAAAATGACGCCGTTTTGGCCTGTTCCTCCCATCCAGCCCCCTTTTCTGGCTTTCTCAACCCGAGACCACTGCCATTCTTTGCCCTAGCCTCTTCCATGCTGGAGAAGTGAAGAAGAAAAAGAAAAAGAAGAAGAAAAATAGGGAGAAAATAGGAGAAAAATAAGGGGAAATAGTCACGTACCTTCCGGATCTCGGTATTTTTCTTTTTTCTTCACTTTTCTGCATTTTTTTCCATTCTTATCTCATAACTCTCATTGGTAATTTTTTTTTTTAAAATATAAATATTATATTTTGAGTTTTTGACATGAAAATTTTACAAAATAAAAATAAATAAATAAACTCATATGCATATTTGTTGTTAATGTGATAATGTGATATGCATTTTTTTTTCAATTTTTTTTCTTAATTTAATTATAATTATTTTATTGTAGAGTATAGATAATTTGTTTGCAAGATGGATAATTAGAGTGAAACTCAAGTGGACTCTAGTGCAAGTGGAAGAAGAGATCCGGGGTGGAAATATGGTCGTTTGGTTAATGAAAAAGATTTGAACACCATCATATGCATTTTTTGTGATAAAGTAACCAAATGAGGCATATATAGACACAAACAACATCTTGTTGGTGGATATAGAAATGCTAAAAAGTGTAGAAAATGTCCGGAACATGTTAGAGAAGAAATGGAAGAGTATATGAGTTCCAAGAAAAATCAAAAAGAGCAAATGAATATGGAGAGCGAATATGTTAATGAAGATTTGTTTGGTTTGGAAGATGAAGATATTGGTGAGGAGATTAATAGTAGAACGAATGTCACCAACATTTCTTAAAAAAAAAGCAAGACAAAAAGGTCCTATGGATCATTTTTTCACTCCTAATGCAGAGATGGTTGTTCAAAATTGAAGGAGTGGAAAGATGAATCAAACTACCATCAATGATGCCTACAAAAAGGAAGCAAGAGAAAGAGCTTGTATGCTTATCACAAGATGGATGTATGAGGCTGTTATTCCATTTAATGCAGTCACATATCCGAGTTTCCAATCAATGATTGAGGCTATTGGCCAATATGGTGTGGGTATGAAGGGACCAACTTTTCATGAGGTAAGAGTTACTAACCTTAAGAAAGAATTGGCTCTCACAAAAGATTTGATGAAAGATCATATGATGGAATGAGGGAAAAATGGATGTTCAATTATGTCGGATGGATGGACCGATAGGAAAGAGAGAACTTTGGTGAACTTTTTGGTTAATTGTTCAAAGGGAACCATGTTCATGCAATCCATTGATGCTTCTTCAATGATTAAGACGCGAGAAAAGATGTTTGAGTTACTTGACAAATGGGTAGAGCAAGTTGGTGAGGAGAATGTTATAACAGATAATCACTCAAGTTATGTGATGACAGGTAATAAATACTATTTCTTGAATTTTTATTTACTTTTAAAATTTGAATTATTTATCTTGAGAACTTATGTAAATTTATTATCTACAATTTCATATAGGGAGGTTGTTAGAATTAAAGCGCCCACATTTGTATTGGACACCATGTGCTGCACATTGCCTTGACTTGATGTTGGAAGATATTGGAAAGCTACCAAACATCAAGAGGACATTGGAGAGGGCTATATCACTAAATGGGTATATTTATAATCGCTCAGGGCTACTCAACATAATGAGGCGGTTTACTGGACAAAGGGAATTGCTTAGGCCTGCTAAGACTCGGTTTGCAACTGCTTTCATCACATTATCGCGATTGCATGAACAAAAAAACAATTTGAGGAAGATGTTTACAAGCTCGGATTGGTTAGATAGTAAATGGGCAAAAGAGCAGAAGGGGAAAACTATAGCCAACATAGTTCTAATGCCTTCATTTTGGAACACTATTGTGTTTTGCTTAAAGGTTTCGGGTCCCCTAGTTCGTGTGCTTCGTTTGGTTGATGGTGAGAAAAAAGCTCCTATGGGATACATCTATGAGGCCATGAATAGAGCTAAGGATGCAATTGTGAGAAATGGAAATGAAGAGAAGTACAAAGAAATCTTCAACATCATTGATAAGAGGTGGGAGATTCAGCTTCATCGGCCTTTCCATGCAGCAGGGTATTTTTTGAACCCGGAATTCTTCTATGATAAGCCAGAAATAGAGCATGATGCGGAGATTATGAGTGATTTGTATAAATGCATCTTAAGGCTAACAAGAGACCCTGCTAAGCAAGAAAAAGTTGTGGCCGAAGTGAGTTTGTTCACAAATGCCCAAGGACTATTCGGGAATGAGTTAGCTGTTAGGACAAGAAAGACTAGAGCACCAGGTTAGTTATTTAGTTTTGTTTATTTAAATGATTAGATTGTATTTTTGCTAAAATAGGTGAATTGTTTCACTAAATTGTTAATATCTATACTACAGCTGAATGGTGGGCTGCATATGGAGCTTCATCTCCAAATTTGCAAAAGTTTGCAATGAAAGTCCTTAACTTAACATGCAGTGCATCAGGTTGTGAACGGAATTGGAGCATCTTTGAAAATGTGAGTGACCCAATCCAAAATAATTACAAGTAATAGTCTAATAAAGTCTTGAATGTAACTTAAAAGTTAAAACTTTAAAATATATTTATGAGCTTATGAATTTTTGCAGATTCATAGCAAGAGGAGAAATAGTTTAGATCATCAACGCTTGAATGATTTGGTGTACATTAAGTGTAATCGAGCCTTGAAGAGAAGATACAATGAGCGTAACACCATTGACCCAATTTCCAGATATAGATGATAGCAATGAATGGTTGATAGGGAGAATGGAAGATGAGGATTCTCATGGAGGTGCACAAGATGATTTTGTATTTGATGATGACAATTTGACATGGGGTGATGTTGCTAGAGCTGCTGGAGCTGAGGAGGCCAGGTTTGATACTAGAGCTAGAGCTAAAGCAAGCTCAAGCATAATACCACCAACAAGGGGGATAGCTTCAAGTTCTAGAACTTTGCCTTCTCATTCACTAATAGATGAAGATGAAGATGGAGACATGGTTGATTCAGCAGATGAAGAAGATGGGGAAGGCTACAAATGTGGTGATGGAAATGATGATGATGATGATTTTGTTGATTTAGAGGAGGAGTGATGATTGCTTGTTGTGGACAAATTTGTGATTTAAGTGTTTTTTAATGATGTTTTTGAATTGTGGACAAATTTCATGTTTTGGACCTTTAGGTTTGGAAACTTTGGATTTGGATATGTATTAGGCAATTAGTAATATGGATTTGGATTTGTTTTTATGCTTGGAGTTCTTTATTTTTATGTTTTTTGTTTATTAAATTGAAGTTTTGGATGATATTTGATGATTTATGTGTTTAGGACAAATAAATAATTGTTAAATTTGATTATATTATATAAAAATATATATGTAAATTAGGATGCGCCTCACTTCACTAAAGCCCGCGCCTTAGATGCGCCTTGCGCCTCAGGCTCCAGGACTACTTTGCGCTTTGGTGCGCCTTGAGCCTTTTAAAACTATGCTAGTGAGGCACTTTCTCATCCTGGGTGGCGACAGACAATGGTTGATGAAATGGCTGCTTTACACTCCAATGGCACATGGGATCTTGTTTCTTTACCTCCTGGTAAATCTACAGTTGGATGTCGTTGGGTCTACACTGTTAAAGTTGGTCTTGATGGCCAGGTTGATCGCCTTAAGACCCGCTTGGTTGCTAAAGGTTATACTTAGATTTATGGTTGTGACTATGGTGACACCTTCTCTCTTGTTGCCAAGATTGCTTCTGTTCGCTTATTTCTCTCCATGACAGCTATGTGTCATTGGCCTCTTTATCAGTTGGATATTAAGAATGCTTTCCTTCATGGTGAACTTCTCGAGGAAGTGTATATTGAGCAACCACCTGGTTTTGTTGCTCAGGGGGAGTCTGGTTTAGTGTGCAAGTTACGCCGCTCTCTATATGGCTTGAAACAGTCTCCTCGGGCATGGTTTGGGCATTTTAGTTCAGTTGTTCAAGAGTTTGGAATGCTTCGGAGTGAAGCAAATCATTTAGTTTTCTATCATCATAACTTTTCGAGCCAGTGCATCTATTTGGTAGTTTATGTGGATAACATTGTCATTACAGACAGTGATCAGGAGGGTATCTAAAGACTAAAGTAACACCTTTTCAACCACTTTCAAACCAAATACTTGGGCAAACTCAAGTACTTTCTGGGACTTGAAATAGCTCAATCCAGTTCAGGTGTGGTTATGTCACAAAGGAAGTATGCCTTAGACATTTTGGAAGAAATAGGTATGTTAGAATGTAAACCTGTTGACACTTCTATGGATCCAAATGTCAAACTTGTACCAGGACAGGGGGAGCCTCTAAGAGATCCTAGGAGATATCGTTGACTTGTAGGCAAACTGAACTACCTCACCATCACTCGGCCATACATCTCTTTTCCTGTGAGTGTGGTTAGTCAATTTCTACAGTCACCATGTGACAACCATTGGGATGTTGTGATCCGCATTCTTCGATATATTAAAGGAACACCAGGCCAAGGTATGTTGTATGAAGACAGGGACCATACCCAAATTGTTGGTTACATAGATGCAGACTAGGCTGGTTTACCCTCAGATAGGCGTTCCACCTCAGGGTATTGTGTTTTTATTGGAGGTAATTTAATATCCTAGAAGAGTAAGAAACAAGATGTAGTGGCCAGATCAAGCGCCAATGCTGAGTATCGAGCTATGGCTTTGACAACATGTGAACTCATATGGTTGAGGCAACTCCTTCAGGAATTGAGATTTGGAAAAGATGAACAGATAAAGTTAGTCTGTGACAATTAGGCCGCATTACATATTGCATCCAATCCAGTCTTTCATGAAAGGACCAAGCATATTGAAGTTGACTATCACTTCATTAGAGAGAAGATCGCATCAGGGTGTGTTGCTACAAGTTTTGTTAATTCAAATGATCAACTAGCAGACATCTTCACTAAATCTCTCAGAGGTCCTAGGATTAAATACATTTGTAACATGCTTGACGTACATGACATATATGTTCCAGCTTGAAGGGGAGTGTTGAATATAATGTATTTATAGTGTACAATCTTTCTTTCCTTTCTTAATATAGGTCACATATATGGTAGTTAGTTCAACCTAACCTTGTATATATATTTCTCTATTGTAAGAAGTTAACAAGATGAATGAGAATTAAGGTTTTCTCTCTCTCTCTCTCTTTCAACAATGACCATCAATTATAATGGTTTTGGAAAATCCAAGAGAGACCTAGTATTGTGGCAAACTGTGTGTATTGCTTTAATTTGGGTTATGTGGCGGGAAAAAAATGCTAGGATATTTGAGGATAAGGCAAGGAATTTAGAGGTTCTATGGGATACCATTTACTTCCTTGCTTCTTTTTGGGCTTCTTGCACCACGTTTTTTTAAGCGTATTCCCCTTAATGTGGTTTAACTAGATTGGCTAGCGATGTGCAACTCCAAGGGTGTGGACTAGTAAGGAGAGTTAGCTTTGTGTAATTAGCAAGTAGCTTTTTGCTTTTGGTATTCATTTTGTTTAGATCTCTTTTGTGGGAGGATTCCTCATCCTTATTTTGTACTTCTTAAATCTTTTCTCAATATAATTCATTGTTGTTTCCTATAAAAAGGAAAAAAAATCGGAGGACTCAAATTTTCCTTTTTTACTTGACGGCAGCAAAAAATTACCTTTTTGAGCTAAGTGTCACGGACTTAGTCGTTCACTAAGCTCGTGCGGCACTTAGGCAAGTCAAGACGCTTGATCTTGCTAAGTCAGCCTTGATCCCCAATGCTTAGCTTGCTCGGCTAAGACACTTGCGACTCGAAAGCTTAAGAAGCTTAGTAGGCAACTCCTTAAAGAATGGAAACTCTTTATTACTCAAAGAAGCCTTTACAAGTGCTTGGAAGCTCACTTGCTTGGTTAGGAAGTGATTTGGGTGGTGCCTTGGCCAAATGAGGCCCTCACCTATTTATAGGCATCAAGGGAACTCTCTAGAACCTTGGAGGGTTCCTTACAAATCAAGAATATTCTAGAACATCCTACCCTATTCTATGTACAACCCTATGTACAAGAATATACAAGAGATTCCTAGAAGTCTCTAGAAAGCCTTGGACTCCTCTCATGCCTTCCACCATAGTGTAGAGATGTGTTGACATCTCTAGGCATTTCTAGAACCTTCCACACTCTTCCCACCAATGGCTTAGTGTAGATGGCTCTAGGAGTCTCCAGAAGCTTCCCTCATCCTATATAAGCCCATGGGGAGGGTCATTTGAAGCATCCTGTGACATAAGGGTCTGGACTTGATAATAGAATTGGAGGAATTTGTCTCCTGTTGGGATCGGTTGAACATTTTTTGCAAAAGTTCTAATTGCCTTTTGCTGAATGGACTAGAATTAGGTGGTTGGGCTGTCCTCAATGGTGATGTGGTGTCCTCAGCTTTTTCTATCATTTTGAGGACGTAATAACTTCCAATCTGTTGGTTTGCTATGGATTTTCCAGCATGTGTTCTTGGGGTGACCTGGTTTTTGACAATGATCACACCAATGTCTCCTTTTTCTTGGCCGGTTGTTATTTGAAAGATAGGGAGGACCATGGGCCTCTAAGGTTGAACCCTTGGTGATAGGTTGGTTGGTTTGTGACCCCAACATGATTTTCTTTTTTCTTTCTTCTTGTTCCACTTTTGAGGCAACTTCTTGGATGTTGGGCAAAGGTTTAGTTTCTAATATTCTGCCTCGAAATTCATCTAGATTTTTGTTCAGCCTCAATAAAAAATTGTAGGTCCGTTTTTTCTCCATAATCTTCTTATATTTGATTGCATCTGTTGAATTGTCACATTTGGTGGTTTGAAAAATGTCCAACTGTTGCCAATAGCGAGTTAGAAGACTGAAATATCGAGTGACAGACAAATCACCTTGGTGTAAATCTTGGAGGATCCCCTTCTATTTCAAATGCCTTTACTGTGTCTTTTGTATCAAAATAAGTCTCCCTTGCTGCTTCCCAAATTTCTTGCACTGTTTCATAGAGTATAAAGTCATTGTTCATTGAGTTAATTAACCAAGACATAACCATATTATTCTCAGTCTTCCATACTTTGAATTTTGGGTCTTCTTTCGTTGGTTGACGCACTACATCAGTGAGGTAGTCATCCTTCCCTCTACCGCATATGAACATTATGACTACATGAGACCATTGAAGATAGTTTTGCCCATTCAGTTTGTGTCTAGGAATGATAAGAGTAGCTCCATCCGATCCTCCATTGTTGCTCAGAATAGGAGCTTCTTGAGTGAAGGTGACTTTTGAGGTTGAGGAGTCCTTGGTAGCCATTCTGTTGTTTATGGACGGATTGAATGGTTAAGTTTCAGCTCTGATACCATGAAGAAATTTGAGGAAGGAAATATATATATTTTTTCCTCTTATTTTCAAACTGATTATTGTATCAATATTTATATGTGAATAACTGAGTTTATCTACCTTAGAAAAGAAATCTAATCCTAGATTTTAGGAGGGAAAGTCTCTATAAATCCAGAAATAAAATTAGAATAGGAAATAGGACTATATCAGCTGAAATACAACTATATCACAACTGTGACCTAGCTGTGATGCAACTATAACACAGCTATGAAACAACTATAGACACAGCTATACATTCTGGATTTCCTCCGGATTTCCACATTTACCGATCCCTGGTTGCATGGAATGTAGGAGTCAAGACATTGCCATTGAGTTTTCTGCCTACCAAATCTCATACTTAGGATCATTTTCAAATGGTGGTCTTACTGTCCCAATAACATATTTGAATTTCCCTTTGCTACTCAGAAATTTTTTTATAGATTGGGACCACTCCATAAAATTCCTTCCATTCAATTTTGACATGGAGATTTGATGGGTAGGATTTTCAGTGTATGGATGCTTTGGCATTGAAAGAAGCTACTGTTGAAGTGGTGTTGGTGGGCTTAGGGGTTTCAGACATGGTTGAAGGAGAATATGACCGTGGGAACTAAATGAGAAGAAGATTTAGAAGAAAGTAGCGACAAAAAATAATAAGAATGAAGGTTTTGAGCTAGGAAATAAATGGAAATGATAATGACAATGAGGCTAAGAAGTCAGACACAGAATGGTGTATTAACTACACCTAAAATAGGACAGCAATAAAGGCTGCTTGTAAACCCAAGTTGTGAACTAGGAAATAAATGGAAAGGATAATGACAATGAAGGTCAAGAAGTAAGACACAGAATGGTGGCTATTAACTCAACCTAAAATAGAACAATGATGAAGGCTGCCTGCAAACTCAAGAGTCTAAATGGCTTTGATACGATGTGAATTCATTAAAAATATGAAAACTGATGTATTTCTCCGGGAAAAATATTACAGGATTTATAGAAACACTAGTTGACCTATAAAGCTCTAACTAGGAAAAATATCCAAACCTCGTATCCATAGCAGATACAAATCAATGATAGTAATACAACTGTAAATATACCACTAATTTATAGAAAATAATTGCCTATTCCAACAAATTATTGCCTATTCTAACACTACTCATTGCAAGAATTGTTTTTTTTTTGTTTTTAGAAGAAATATACTAAGTAATTATCCTTTTCTTTTTTTTGGGTTTTTTTTTTTTTGGTTTCAGTTTATGTGAAGCCTTTTCCTATATTTCTCCCCTAAGAAATCTTGATTCCCATAGTGTTAGGAGTGATTTGGTTTTAGTATACTTAGATAGCAACTATATTAGTTTTTTAGTTTTTATCAATTGGTATTAGAGCCTCTGTACCAAATTCGTGGTTGTTGTGCATCATTGGCTATGTATGGGCACCATTTGAATGCAGCATCCTCAGAACTAGTAGGAAACAGTTCAACTAGAGAAGAGTTTGCTAACTTGCAATAGCAGCTTAATCAACTATGCTCCAGGTTGGAGCAAACTGGTATTTTTAGTTCTCCAAATTCCACCATTAGAGGCTAAAGCAGAACATTCAAACTTACTAGTGGGGAAATTTGAGAGATCAACTTGCTATTGAGGAGTTCTAGCAAACTCTTAAAGGACTTTTCTGATGAGGGAGGTGGACTTTTACCTTTGGGGAGGTATTTCATCATACTACAAATCATGATCAAAATCTAAATATTAATATAGACATTTCAAACTTCATTGGAGAGGAGCAACCAAAGGAGCTCTTAGATTGGTTGAATGAAGTTAAAAGTGTTTTCTTCTTAATCTTCCGCATAAGAAAAAGGTGAAGTTGGTTGCTACATAATTGTTAAAAACCTACAATACATGAAATGGTGCAACGATATGATATATGTTTATGGAAATTGATACATTTTGCAATTTGTGTCTTATATTAAAGTGCATCATATGATACATATGTGATACACAATATGTGATATAATGATATAGCAATACATACATCTTGAACTAGTTTTAAGAAAAATTAAATTAAATTTTTTTTTAAATTGATTATATTAATTATTTAAAATGTACCAAAAGATTAAAAATTGACCATAAAAAGGAGAAATAGGTAAAATAATTTTAAATGAAAAGTTATATTCTTGTTATCAAATGCTATATTTGAAGTTAAGTTTTTTTTTTTTTTTTTTACAATGAATATTGAAGAATTTTTATTTGAATAGCTTAAATATTGACATTACACATGATGATGATTAGTGAATAAAGGTTTTGACTTAATATATTAGTTTTTCTTTTATTTCGTTTTTGGTGGGAAGGAATTATGACGAGCTTGAAAAGTTGGAACTTTGAAGATGACATATGAAGGCATCAATTAAAAAACACAATAAGTGCATATTGTCACAAGCTTATTCAAATGAGCCTCCCCATGGCCTTATATAGAGCTAGGAAGCTTCTGGAGACTCTTAGAGTGGGAAGAGTGTGGAAGGTTCTAGAGAAACCTGGAAGGATCCACACAATTCTACACCATGGTGGAAGGCACGAGAGGAGTCCGGGGCTTTCTAGAGAAGTCTAGAAGACTCTTGTATATACTTGTATATAGGCTTGTAACTAGAATGGTGTAGGACATTCTAGAATAGTCTTGAGTTGTAAGGAACCCTCCAAGGTTCCAGAGAGTTCCATTGGTGCCTATAAATAGGTGAGGGCCTCATTTGGCCAAGACACCAAGCAAGTGAGCATCCAAGCACTTGTAAAGGCTTTCTTGAGTTAATAAAAGCTTCCATTCTTTAAGGAGTTGCCTACCAAGCTTCTTAAGCTTTTGAGTCGCGAGTGTCTTAGCCTAGCAAGCTAAGCAAGGGAGGAAGGCTGACTTAGCGAGATCAAGCGTCTTGGCTTGTCTAAGTGCCGCGCGAGCTTAGTGAACGACTAAGTCCGTGACAATATGCTTAGTTAGAATTTAGAACTAAAAACCATAGGTAAACATTGAAGAAGTTTATTTTGTGAATTATGTGATGAATCTATGTATTAAAGCCATATTTTATCAATTTGAACTTTTCAAAACTCTAAGATTCAATGTTTTCATATGATATGATGTGATATAGTTTAACTCTTTCGATCACAGTATCTTGCATTGAATTGGTCATATATTACATCATACTTCATACTTTCAATAGATATGCACACTTACACATTTTTTTCTATTTATTTTTCACTATATAAAAGAGCTTATGATACACGATACAAAAAAAATAGATAAACGAGACATGATACATTTTACGAGTTAATCATTATGGGTGGCTATAAAATTGAAGGGATATGCTTCCTCCTAGAGGAAGCAAGTGTAGATGACAAAAGTTCATTCTAGAAAGGACAAAATCCAAAGTTGGACTAAAATGCTACAACAAACCCGAAGTCAATTCCTTCTATTGAACTATTTGTGCGAGAATACACTAATAAGCTTTACAAAATGTGGACTAGATTATGAGTAGTTGAAACAAAAGTATAGGTCATTAATTGTTATTTGATTGGATTGAGGCCAAATATTAGAAACTTGGTGTAGCTACAGCCTTGTTGGGCACTAGCCAATGTTGCTTAGTTGGCAATGAAGATTGAAAGTCAACAAAGGTGGTCCAATAACCACCTGATTAAATAGTAAGAGGACATTTCATGTCTACTCCAAAAGCATCAAAAAGCGATTGGTAGAGAAACATTATTTTTAAAACCAACGACTTTGCAATGTTATTGTTGATCAATGGAGTTGTGAGAATCTTGTTTCTAAAGAAATAGTGATGAAGCTGAACTTGGAAGTGTTGCCACACCTAAAGCCATATTGAATTGCTTAGTTTAAGAAAGGAGGTGAAATAGAAGTTGTTTAGCAATGTCTCGTTCACTTCTCAATTTGGAAAAACTATTTAGATAAGGTTTTATGCACTGTGGTGGAAATAGAAGCTTACCATTTGTTACTAGGTAGACCAGGGCAATTTGGCAATAAAACCATTCACCATGGAGAGAAGAATGTTCCTGCTTTCTATGAAAATGGACTTAGGGGTAGTACTAGCCTAGATAAAAAGAAGAGTTTGATGATTCTAAGGTAGAACAAGAATAATCTTATATCAATGTTTAATGCTTTGTAAATGATTTCGAAGCTAATGGAGTTGTCTTTTTGGTTGTTGGTAAACGAAGTCTTAAAAGATCATCAAGATATTTCTAATGAAGCATAGGCATTGGTGGAGAATTTTGCAAATGTATTTCCTACAATGTTGCTAAGTGGATTGCCTCCAAAAAGAAGCATCCAACACGACATTTATCTAGTACCAGGAACTAGCCTACTAAACTTGCCATAGTATAGAATGCCTCTAAAAGAACATTAGCCCTCTAAAGACAATTGGAAGAGTTGTTGCAGAAGGGATATATAAGGGAATCAATGAGTCCATATGCCTTTCCAACACTATTAACACCAAAGAAAGATGGTACATGGAGAATGTGCATTGATAGTTAGGCAATAAATCTGAGGGATATGGTGTTAGGTTATGGAAAACCATAAGGAAGGATTGAGATATTTTGAGAACTAGAATTTTGGGTAATGGACAAACGATGAGGTTTTGGAAGGATAAGTGATGTGGAGAAGAACCGTTGTGTATTACCTTCCCTTCTTTATTTGCTTTAGCCATCTCAAAAGTGAAGTGGGTGGTGGATGTGTGGAATTCTTCAGTTGAAGGGGGTGGCTAGACTCCTTGCTTCTCTAAGCCCTTTAACAATTGGAAGGTGGAAAGTGTTGAGCAGCTTCTTTTGACACTTAAAGACAAGAGGGTGTACAAGGATGGGGAAGATGAGGTGCTTTGGATAGAGACAAAGAGCAAAATTTTTTCAGTCAGAACCCTCATTCTGCTTTGGAGTCAGGAAGTTTAGTCTCTTTTCTAAGGAACATCACTTGGAACTCTTGGGTGCTACCTAAGGTGGGCTTCTTTGCTTGGAAGGCGATGTGGGGAAAGGCTTCAACCTTAGATCTGATTTAGAGTAGGGGGTGGTCTTTAGCAAATAGATGTTTCCTTTGCCATAACAAAGAAGAATCCATTGATTACATCCTTGTCCTTTGTGTAAAGGGAAGGGTTTTATGGCAGTTGCTTTTTGCTCTCTTTTGCGTCTCTTGGATGCTCTCGTCTTTGGTTAGAGAGACCTTTCTAGGCTTGCATGGTTTTTTCGTAGGCAAAAAGCGTACGAAGGCTTGAAGAGCAGTCTCCTTATGCATATTTTGGATAGTTTGAAAGGAAAGACTTTTGAAAATGAGGAACTTTCAAACCAAAGGCTAAAAAACTCTTTTGTTTGTAATTTGTGGTAGTGGACTAAGTTGTTTATGGATGACATCCCATTGTCTTTAATTATTTTCATTGATTGGTTGGGTTCTCATTGACGGCAAGTGGTCTTTTTTGTAACCCTTCCTTTTTCTTGGTTATGCCTTTTGATGGTTGGTGTATACCTCATATATATTTTGGGATGCACAATAAATGCTTCCTTTTTATATATACACTCTTTTTTTTATGGATCAAATAAATAAATAAATAAATTGGATAAAGATAAAGTATCAATACCCAATCCCAAGGTTAGATGATATACTAGATATGTTGCATGGAGCAAAGATATTTTCTAAAATTGATCTTAAAAGCGGTTGTCACCAAAAAATTAGGATTCAGGAAGGTGATCAGTTGAAACCATCAAAATTAAGCATGGGTTTTATGAATGGATTGTGATGCCTTTTGGTTCTAGAATCAATGGCCTAGTCAGCAATAAGAACTGTATTGAAATTTGGTGCTCCTTTACCAAAGCATTTTTGGACTCTGATATCACCTTTTCAATAGCCTTCTTTAGCCTATTTGCCAAAATCTTCTCCAAAACTTTATACATGTGCCCCACTGAACTAATAAGCAACAACTCCTTTATATTCTCTCTCCCCCTTTCTATACTAGTAAAATGACACTCAAACTTTTCTCAAAGACCAAAATGAGAAGAAATCCTATAACAACTGCATATTATCAACTCAAATTGTAGTCCAACACGTTTTCCTGAGGCATTACTGTTATTCAGACTAGTGAGAGCCACCGAGACTTCCTTTTTTCTAACAGATGACTGTAAGCTTAAACTATCAACTTCCTCCAAATGTTTATACACAACAAACTCAATTCCAGGACAAATTACCCTATAACAGTCTATAAAAAGGGCTGGAGATTGCCCTCTTCAGATCTAGCCAGCACAGAACTCAACAATCCTATAAATTCATTGCTTCCCAGTTCATAGACAATTGGAAACCAATCTAACCATCACAAAGGATGTCCATACTGGCATTCACACCCGGTATAGAAAGCACCTGCCAAAGGGATGTTCTCTAGATCAAATTCCTCTATGAAGTCAGAAGAAAAAAAAAATCCTAGTCCTGATGTTAATTGAGTGCTCCTGCTCCTATCAAAAGGAAAATAAGCCACATTAAAAGCCCCTTCTATGAGAAAGGAGTCTCCAACTCTGGGCTCACTGAATGTAAAATTGGAACTGGGACAGTAAGAACTGAACAGAAATATTGAGTTCGCCATCTCTATGTGATATAGAGTTTATTTCAATAATGCAGATATAAACTGACTCAGTTTGCTATACATTGTGGGTTACATGTAAACAAACAAGCTAGATTTGTAGAATTGCAAAGTTAATCATAGGAAAACATTTGAAGTTGCATCATATCTTTTGCTTACTGTTGCAACCTGTGGTTTGCCTTCATGTTTTATATTGCAATGATTTTAAGTGTTTGTTTGACGGGAATTTATTATTAATTTTTGAAGGTGAAGTCACAGCCAGTTATAGACAAACGCAGAAATTTGGTCTGGTAATATCGTTGTTATTTTCTTTTCTTTTATCTTAAACTATGTTAGACAAACACTTAAAATTCCTTGAAAGGATTAATTGTCCAGAGTTGGTGAAAGAATATATATTCCTCTATTCCTCCCATTCAACCTGTCAGCAAAAATGTTCCTCTGTACAAGCAAACAAGTAAATGATGCTGTTCTCTGGAAATAACACATTATTTCTTAATATAATATTTAACCATGCAAGTGTTTATGTTTACTGCATAACTTTCATGTCTCACAAAATGAACTACATAATGTAGAGGCCTTGGCTATGCTAAGCTTTCAAGATGGAGAGATACTTACTAACAAGCTAGTAACACATAAAATGTCAAAATACTAACAGCAAGCTTGACAACCACTTCTATGACTAATTTAAGCCATACAACCAAGGTAGCAACTGTATGCTGCAGTCAACTAAATGGATTGTCCAATTCCATTTGCAACTACGGACAATATTTGAGCTTGGAATAATTTAACAACCATGAACTCTCATATACACTAAAGAGTTATGCACCATGGTAACTAAAACCAAACTAATAGACACATTAGTAAATTGCTTATATATATATATATATATATTAAAATAGATACATCTTATTCAATGTTTGCAATTGATTTTGTAACAAATTCTTTTTTGTTACCAAGATATCATGGCTCTTGAATGACTTTATGGGCACCAATCCTAAAAACCAATTTCAAAAGGGGATTTAATCTCCTGTGAGCTTTGCTGAATTGGTTTGACATCATCTTCAAATTGTGTCTAATTGAGACAGATAAGAGGACTGGTACTTTATAAATCAGATAAAGACCATCTGAAACCGATGTAGTAGCTGGGAGCCTACTATAGGCTATTAAGGAAGAAAAACGTTGTTTTTGGGAAAAGGATGGTTTGCTCGAGAGTGCAAAATTGTATAGATAGGATCCCCATTGTACATCTTGATCAATTGGCTTGTTTCTTTGTGGATTCCCATACAAATCTTTTGTAGATGTGAGATCATAAAATAAGGAGATTGTAAAGAATCTATCGGAAGGAATTAATGATTTAAATAAATGGAGTTCCCTGAAGAATGATCTCTCGGAATGCAGATTAAAAATTAGTGTGATTAGATATGATAATACTCTTATGCTTTCTAACCGCGTTCAATTGCAAATTCTCTTGCTCAAAATTCAGGGATGAGGATATTACCGCCAAGTATTGCTCAATAGTCCCTAGAAAAGAGTATTTCAGCCCAGCCGGTGGTATTTTCTTCTCTGGATTTCCTTCCTCCCTAGCTTTGAGATCCAACTGATCTTTTTTCGGAATTCTTAACTATCAGACTTTACATATCCATCTCATCAAAGTAAACAGTCCAGCTAGTTTCAATTCATCAATGAGGTCAATATTCAGTGGGCCAATCTTATCAGCAAGCTCTTGCACAATGGTTTTAATCTTGTGAACTTCCTCCTCATTGCAATCCTCTTGTTCAAATGGTTGTTTTATCAAATTAAAAACGTTTACCTCAAGGATAATATTTCCAATGGTTAATATCATTAAACCATTAGAAGCATAAAGTTAGTTCTATTTACTACTGACTGAGTACCAAAGAGTATGAAGTCCACCAGGTAGTAAAATTTGTCCTGTTCAATATGGACATTTTCCACCACTTCCCTTGGTATATTAGTGGATCTACTAGCTAAAAGAAGGGTGGTGGAAGTAGGCTTGAGCTCACCTTGTCCTAGTTGTTTGTACACTAAATATGGCAACAAGTTCACACTTGCTTCAAGGTTTAGATTTATCCACCTTAAAATTTCTAAAAACTACTGATAGGGTTGAGCATCTAGGAGCCTTATATTCTAGAAGATATTTTTATTGAATAATGACTCTTAATTGCTTTACCATAAATGCCTAGTTATGAACATTGAAACTTCTTTTCGTTGTGCATCAATCTTTTAGAAACTTTATGCAAATTTTGAATATAATTTTTATATCTTAAAATTGTACAATAGGTCTTATATACAATGGGAACAACCTAGGAAAGGAAGATTTAGAACTATAACATTCCTAAATTAAAATTAAAAATCAAGGAGAAAAATCTATGTAAAATAATAACAAAAAAGGCTAACTAGGAACCTATCTAAATGTAGTCAATCAATCAGCCTAAAGTCAAGGAAGTACATCCAATAAGAAAATAAAAATCTGAAGGTTGACTTTCCACTCTCCCCATAAGCTGGTACAAAGATGTCCATCATATTTAGGTTGCTTACTAGAGATTTAAACACTTGTTTTGACAAGCCTTTCGTGAAAACATTTGCTAACTGCTCTTGTATTGTGACAAACAGAATACAAATTAAACCACTGTTTAAATTTTCCTAAATGAAACGTCATCATTTTCAATATATTTGGTTCTATCATGTTGAACTGAGTTATGAACAATATTAATATTTGCCTTATTGTCATAGTACAACCTTATAAGATTCGTTTTTTACATCTTCAATTATGTTAGAAGAATTCTCTTTCGCAATAACTTACAAATTTCTTGTCTCATTGCTTTAAATTCAGTTTCAGCACTCCATCTAGCTACAACGACTTGCTTTTTGCTTCTCCAAGTCACTAGATTATTTTCAATTAGAGTGTAATACCCTAACGAAGACCTCCTGCCCTAATAGATCCAATGTAGTTTGCATTTGTGTAAGCTTTTACTCATATGTGATCATTCTTGGAAAATAGAAGATGCTTCTCAATTATGCCCTGCAAGTATCTCAAAATATTAAAAATTGCAGATCTGAGGCTCATAGGATGAAAAGGTGCCACCATCCTTGAAGTAATAAAGTCTATCCATCTCTCTAGCATTACCAACCTTTTTCCCTGTACATAGGTTATGAAATTCACAATGAGTAAGAAAAAATTAAACTACACAATTAAGATCTTTTGTCAATTTGTTAATTGAAAGAAGATTGCAAGCTAGTTGACAAACATGTAACACTGGATTTAGGACTAGGTGTTTAGACATAGTAATAGAACCCTTTCCAACAATAGAAGAAAATGATACATTGACAATTTTAACTTTTTCCCAACTTGAACAAGTGAAATAAATAGAAAACAAACTTGACACACTAGTCATGTGAATTGGTTGGCCTTAAATCTATGATCGAAAGGATAATATTTCTCAAGGTGATTTTGAATGCAACTAAAGATTACCTGTTTGGGCTAGTTGGACAAGGAAGAAGGTTTAGAAGAAAATGTGTCTAATTCATAAACCTATGTAGTTGTTCCAATTGTACTTTGGTAAAGAGAGATGGAAACACCAGAAGCAGAGAGCTTCCTTTGCAGCACACACCCACAACTGTTACACCATGGTGAAGTAGACAAATATGAGAGACTAGCATTCGGGATCATCGTCAATGGAGGACAAGGGATCTGATGTTTCTCACAAATGATAACAACAACATCGTTGGCATGAAGGTGTTACAGTCCATCCTTTGTGAGGTTAGCGATGAAATGCCCTCAACCTCTTCTTCTTATACACCTTAAAGACAATCATAGGTTGGACTAACAAAAGATTTCATTAGGGGTCATCTTCCTCATCACAGGTTGTCAATCATGGGTTGTAAAAAACTTTTCCTTCCAAAGAGAATCATTGATTTTTCAAAGATCTCTTAGTTTTGGTTGTTAGGTGTTCTTTTGTTGTGATTTGGAAGGAAGACTTTGATTTTTGAGTTGAACTTGGGAATTTTTAAGTAACATGGACAATTCACCCAAGTCAACTTAGAATCTTAACCAAGTCAACCGAGTTTAATTGATTCCTACTTGAGTCTTTGTTTATGATTGTATTTGATATCTAACTCATTGTGGAAAGGGCCGATGTGGATATCACTCGACCAATACTTTGACCTTCAGTAATGGTTTCTTAAAAATGTGTGGGAAGTTAGAAAGCATCAGCTCCTTGATCGTTTGGGGATGTTTTAGAAAGAGGATTTTTGTCTTGAAAATATGGGCTTACAATTTCATTAATTGCTATTTCCCCTCCACCAATTTATAGTAATTGGGTAAGTTAAATGATTCAATCTTGGTTTTTGTTCAAGATATTATGTTTTTTTGTTTCTTTTTACTTCAATAACCTAAAGCAAGAGGTAGGTCCAAGAGTCATGTTTAATTAATTGTACCAATAAGAAAGATCTTCAGGTTAGATGATGTGCAAAAACTATAACTACTCTCTCTCACTCTCTCTCTCTTTTATTTTAAAAGATTTAATATTTATGACAAATGCTTCTAGGTGCGGATCACATGACCACTACCTTTATGCCCTTAATTATCGAGACCATTGTTGTGTGTATAAGCTTCCATGTGGTGGGAGTATATTTGGGTCACCTTCAATTGATGAGGTGTGTTTGGAACTTCATTATTAATTTTCTCATTTTATTTTTATTTTTATTTTTTTTTGTCTTGTTGCCAAATTGCAAACATCATTTTCTTTTTATCTGAAATTGCAAACATCATATTATACATATCCTCTCATTGTGCAAGTTTTGTTTGAATTCTTTATCTCATCTAACCCAATTATTATTATTTTTTTCCTTTCACAAGGCATAATTTTGGTGTTATACAATGATTAGTGTGTGTTTGCACCTTTTCCTAGAGTTTCATTTTTTTTTTTTTTTCTCATAAGAGCTCCCTAAAGTATTGTATTAGTATCACGTTTCTTGTTTTATTGGAAACCTCGATTTTTGTTAATAGAAAACAGAGGAGAGGAAATAAGGATGATTGGTCCTCTCCAAAAAGGAAGCATATAAGAAAACAAAACCTTTACTCTTATGTACACCCTATGGCAAACCCTAACTAGAATCACTCACCATTGAATTAGGAACATGATTAAGGAGAAACATGATTGAATGAAGCGCATAGAGATAGAGATAGACAAACATTTTATTAAGGAGAAACTAAATCGTGAATTGATTTGTACTACTTATATATTTACTAATCCCTAACTTGCAGATGTCCCAAAGGTTTAAGCAGTACAACATTTTAAGTAAGTGTATCTAAGTTGTGAATGGAAAACATCTATTCATCAGCTTTAGGGGGAGTGTGGAAGAATGTAATTAAGGAAGATTATAGCTGTATATTTTTGCAATTAAGGAGAGGATTGGGATAATCCTGTAATCAAGGGGTTAGGTTAGGTAAGTTTCTATTTTTATGCTAGGAATACTTGTGTAAATATGTGGGTCTATATAGATTGAAATTAAAGAAGAAATTTATTCTTTTACCTTCCAATTCTTCTTTAGATTCTACAAGATTCATAGGGAATGTAAAACTTTATTGATAATGTAGATAATGTGAAAGTTGGATAGTTAGAGTGGGTTTGTGCTAGTTGGCAATTAGGTTTATAAAACCTTTCCTTTTTCTTTCTTTTTTTTCCTTTTTTTTTCCTTTTTATTATGTGGCTTGTATATATTGTGGTATGCAACCTGTTTTTGTAGGTTCTTTATGCTTTACTTTTATCTTGCTTATCAATAAGTAAATAAATATATAAACATTCATCAAGTTTTTTTGTTAGGTGAAACTTATAACAAATGAAATGGGGGAGTTCCTACATCTTAAAAGAGAGTAAATTCAAGTCCCTAAAGAATCATTTCTCCATCATAGATTCTCTCAGATACATCCATTACAAAAAGTAAATGTAATGAGAAAAAAATGACCTGATAATCTAAGGAATTAGCTATATGGTCAATAATATTTCATAACTATACAGTTGGCATTCCATCCATTAATTTGTAATGTATTGTTAATAAAATGCTAAATAGTGGTTTGCTTCCCAGGAATCTCTATAACCTTTAATGAAGGGATTTTAGACAAGAATTCCTTTTAGTGGCTTAAACTTGACCCTGCTTGTCTACACCACTTTTCATTGAATGAGATGATGTTTACTGCCTTCCCCAACCTAAAAGAAAGACCTATCAAATGAGATCCTTTGAATTCTAGCAGCCTTGCTAGCCAACAATGTAAAAATGAACAAAAAAAAAAGATAAAAAGGTAGGTGATGGCCTAGGGAAGACATTGTTAGGTAATTTACTGAGAGATAGTTCTTCTACTTCTCAAGACATTATACACCCTTTTCTTACGACATTTTCAAAAAATCAGGTCACTACACTCTATCTAGGTCTCCCACTAGGGTGTGGGGGGAGGGGGGAAGGCTAAAGGCATATGTTTTTTGGATTTGGTGATAGAGCGAATTTTGCAAAGATTAGATGAATGGAAAAAAAAAGTATTTTTATTATTAGATGGAAGGATAACTCTTATCTAGTCATGCTTGTCTCCTATCCCTAGCTATACCTTCTTTAGTGGCGTTAAAGATCGTGAAAATGCAAAGAGATTTTCTCAATTAGGGGCTAAGGAGTACAAGAGAGACGATCTCATTAGTTAGAATCTAGTGTTAAGGTGGAAGGGGGTTTGGAGTTTAGGAAGATTTCTCGAAGGAATCTGTGGACTCGTATCTTTCACGTAGATCCTCACTCAACAACAAGACTTGTTTTCTTAGTGAGAAATTGATTAAAATTGGTTTGGAGTTTAGGAAGATTTCTCGAAGGAATCTGTGGACTCGTATCTTTCACGTAGATCCTCACTCAACAACAAGACTTGTTTTCTTAGTGAGAAATTGATTAAAATTGGAGTTGTCATTTATTTTTATTTTTAAATAGAAAATAAAATAAGAAATAAAACCTTAAAAAAATGACTATTTATTTTTGGAAAAACGTGTCTTTGAAAACCCAAGTCTAAGTCCGGAGGTCAGGTTACCTATCTGGAAGGTATCATGAAAGTAACACCCTTCTAAACCCTAAAAATTGAGGAAAACATAACAAAAAAAAGAAAAAAAAAAGTTGGTTGCAAAGGGAGTTTCATCTATTTTCAAAGGCTAATAGCTAGTCTGATGACCAAAAGAAGAAATGAGGAACTCCTCAAGTGCTTTTGATAGAGGTTAATACCTAATCAAGAACTATTCAATTTCTACACTAAGGTCCAAAACTTGGCAAAATACTCTTAGAATAAACTAGATGTTGCAAACATTATGTTCAAAAGTGGACAAGGAATAAAAGGATCATCACAAATTGGATAGTTGAGACACTTTTCCCTACCTTTCAGCTCCGCACTTAACCATAGACGTAATATTCTTATTAGCTTTCTTAGTGAAGGTCTTGTTTACTTTTTTACATTAATTTATTTCTTAAATCATTGAAGTTGAAATAGTAACCAATGATTTTCCATTGCTCTATTACTTTCTAGTAGTAGACACTAGGGTTTTTTATGAGGCATCATTTCTGTTGGCATCGTGGAGAAGTAATTGAGCCATGATTTTTTTTTTTTTTTTTAATCACTTCTTTAATTGTTGATCAATTCCATGTGTAGGCCCGAGACATTTTATATGTTGCATCCACTAGTGGCCGTGTCACTGCTATATCTTTGAAGGTATAAAATTTGCAAATTTTCAATTATTTATGCAAAGTATTTTGGGCATCATGTGGAACAAGGGAAAAAGTTACTTAGTTTACAAAGGAATATGTACTTTTTTTCTTTATGAGTTTGAAAATAATAAAGATTTTGATTGCTCAATCCATGTGGCCAATGTAGAGCACTAGATATTGAGCCTTCTCAAAAAATAAGGGCTTTTCTTTCATAAACTAACGTGTTTACAAAATCTTATATAAATTTGTCAAAATATATAGCTTACTCAGATAATGTTTGGATTTGGGACTTAAGAAAGGTGTCAACTTTCCAAATATTCCACTCCTAAATAGATGTACCTCCTTGATAGGATAGCTAAAGATTTATATCAACCTTGAATGATTTTTCATATATTTACAAAAGATTTTAACAGGAAGCTAATTATTTTGTGAAATTGATATTGATTCTTTTCAAAAAAGTTGTTGTTCTCATATTGTTATATTTGAATAGTATTGGGTTGAGCATTTGCACATATTACACACTGTTTTTGTTTTCCATTTCTCTTCTGTTATTTCCTCTCTAAAGATCATATATTTCTTGGTTGAACATCAATACTTGGAGATAGAGCTTGTTTTGGAAGAATAAATTGATGTCATCCCCTTTTATTTGACTCATAGGTGTTTGAGGTTGTTTAGTCTTTTTTCTCATTTACTCTTTACAATGGTCTCATTGTATCAGTCACAACTTTGATTCCGTGTTTATATGTGCAACTTGGAATATCTCTTTTGTTCTTATATTTATAGGCATTGAAATCCTTTCCCTCCATACATTTAGCACTTTTCTTAGTTTGTATACTCTTGCGAAGCAAGTTAGTGGCACTACATACCTCTATTTTTTGAAATGGTTTGAAACCTCAATTGGGATAGTATCAGGTATAACATAGCCTTTCCATTTTCATCTTTTTTTTTTTAACCACAATTAACTTCATATGTTTTAACATTGTTATACCATTATTTTATAATTTATTAATCATTTTGTTTTAGACTTAGATGCCCTACACTTTTTCAACATATAACTTTATAACAACCCTTTCGCCCTTTTATTTTTCCTCTTTTGCTCAAACTCTATGTTTTTCATTAGCATTACCTAGCTCTCTACTTTATTTCTTTTATCCAAGAAAATTCTTATACATCTTGCCTTATATCCTTCATGTTTAACTTGCAATGGCAATCACCTTATGCCTTAATTTAGTCTCATTGCACTTTCTTTACTTATTGTCCAACCATGTCTCTAAACTTTCCTCATCCTTGTATTTTTCCAAGCCTTGTAATTGTTCGTTTTTCATTAGCTGCTTTTTTGACACCATCATTCAACCATCAGCTGCTCTTTAGAAGACAACTTACTTTGTTTAGATTCATGGAAAACCCTTATGCTACCTTTCTAATATCATTAGTCATCTCAAAATTGAAATGCAACCTAGAAGAAGCTCTTTCTTGTTAAAAGCATCTTAACATATTATGCTTTGCCATCAGCAAACCTACTCTAAGCGGCATGCATTCTGCAAGTACAAGATGGGCATAACTAATTGGTTTTTACCTAGAAATAAGGGTCTCTCCTATTTTTTTGAAATGAAGCCTGATCATGCTTATCAATTGTTATTAAGCTTGAAATGCCAAATTTAAGCTTCCATGTTATCTCTTTTGGAGTAGATTTGCATAGGGAATTTTGTTGTATGCATTAACAAAATACTTTTAATTCCTTTTTTTTCTCTTGAGGGGGGAGGGTGAATTTAATTGACTTGTTTAAGAAAAGCTAAATTATATTTTTATATTCCTTGTAGCATATCTTTCCCCATCCTAAACATACTATGTTTGAAAGTGTTGGGAAACTAATTTTTATTGATGTTAAATAATTAATATTACATAGGCAATATACACAATTTGTAGTATATTATAGGAAATTACATATTTTGTCTACACATAATTCTAGGGTCAATGACAACCTATATATTTATAGCATCACAACAATTTAGGATAGAATACATACAGAGAAGGACACAAAATCATATAAAATAAGATTACCTAAGATTATGGAGATTTCCTAAGATTATTAGGAACTTCATATGGTAGGATTTCAACACTCTCCGTAAGCGGATGCAAAGATATTTTGCATGTTAAGCTTATCTAAGAGTTGATAAAATATTGAGCTTGATACGTTTATGGTGGCTTTGTTGCCACAATATCCCATCATAGACACTTGAGTCTTTACTTTAAGATTGGTAAGCACTATTTTAATCTAATGTAGGTCATAAATCCCTAGGGTCATTTCCCTGAATTCAACCTCTACACTAAACTGAGCCACCATTGAATGCTTCTTACTCTAAGCTATAAGATTACCTCCAACTGAAGTTCAGTACCTTGTAGTAGATCTCTTATCAGTTAGGGATTCTACCTAATTTGCATCAGTGTCGGTCTCTAACTGAAGATGTCCTCTATTCTGGTACAAATTCCCTTGCTCAAAGAAGACTTGAGATGCTTGAAAATTCTATGTACAACTTCTAAGTGAGATTTTAGTGAAGAATGCATGAATTGACTCACAACACTAATTGCATAAGGAATGTTAAGTCTGGTGTGTGAGAGATAAATGAGTTTCACCGCCATCATTTGATAGTTTCCTTGGTCAACAATAAGCTTCTCCTTTATGTCCCTAAGCTTGTGGTTAGCCTTAATTGGTGTTTCTACTAGCTTGCACTCTAATGATCCTCTTTCTTGGAGTATATATTGCGTATATTTTTGTTAAGATATAAAAAGTCCCTATTTTGATCTTGCTACATCAATTTCTAGGTATTATCTAAGATTTCCTACATCTTTGATTTCAAATTCAGTTGCCAAATAGGACTTAAATTTTCCAATCTCAATTAAATTATCTGTTGTAACCATAATTATCTCTAAGTTTTATCATAAAGTGGCTAATGGCAGACGAAATAGGAAATATATCAAGGAGTTGGAGAATGAGAGGGGCTTAGTGCTGAAGAATGCCAAGAGTATCACAGAGGAGATCTTACATTACTTTGAAAAGCTTTACACAAGTCCTACAGGAGAGTCTTGGGGCGTTGAAGGATTAGATTGGTCCCCTATTTCGGAAGAGAGTGCGTTAAGGTTAGACTCCCCTTTCACTGAAGAAGAGATTTCTAAGGCCATTTTTCAGTTGGATAGGGACAAGGCTCCGGGGCCTGATGGCTTTACTATCGCCGTATTCCAAGAATGTTGGGATGTGATGAAGGAGGAGTTGGTGAGAGTGTTCGCGGAATTTCATAGGAGCGGCATTATCAATCAAAGCACTAATGCCTCTTTCATTGTTCTATTACCCAAAAAGAGTTTGTCAAAGAGAATATCAGACTTTAGACCCATTAGTCTGATCACTAGTCTCTATAAGATAATAGCCAAAGTGCTCTCAGGGCGCCTAAGAGGGGTTCTACAGGAGACCATCCACTATTCTCAAGGCGCTTTTGTTCAAGGGAGACAAATATTGGACGCAGTTCTTATAGCGAATGAGATAGTGGATGAGAGAAGACGGTCAGGGGAGGAAAGCGTCGTATTTAAAATGGACTTTGAAAAGGCCTACGATCACATGAAGTGGGATTTTTTGGATCATGTGTTAGAAAAGAAGGGGTTCAGTCCTAGATGGAGGAAATGGATGAGTGGATGTTTATCTTCGGTATCTTATGCAATCTTGGTGAATGGTAGCGCTAAAGGGTGGGTTAAGGCATCAAGAGGATTAAGACAAGGCGACCCTTTATCCCCTTTTCTGTTTACTTTAGTCGCAGATGTACTGAGTAGGATGCTTATGAGAGCAGAGGAAAGAAATATGATGGAGGGTTTCAAGGTGGGTAGAAATAGAACTAGGGTGTCCCATTTGCAATTTGCTGATGATACCATATTCTTTTCTAACTCAAGGGAGGAAGAGCTGTAGACCCTGAAGAGTCTTTTGTTAGTGTTTGGGCACATTTCTGGGCTCAAGGTCAATCTTGACAAGAGTAGTATTTATGGCATCAATCTTGATCAGGCGCATCTTTCAAGATTGGCTGTGATGCTTGATTGTAAGGCGTCTGGATGGCCTATTCTCTATCTGGGTCTCCCTTTGGGCGGGAACCCTAAGGGCGTGTGGCTTTTGGGATCCGTGATTGAGAAAATCTCAAGTAGATTAGATGGGTGGCAAAAGGCCTACTTATCCTTCGGGGGGAGGATAACTCTTATCCAATCTTGCCTTACCCATTTGCCATGTTACTTCCTCTCCTTATTTAAGATTCCTACTTCAGTGGTTGCAAAAATTGAGAGGTTGCAAAGGGATTTTTTATGGTCAGGGGTTGGGGAAGGCAAAAGGGATCATTTAGTGAGGTGGGATGTTGTGTGCAAATCAAAGACAATAGGGGGTTTGGGTTTTGCGAATATTTCTTGGAGGAATTTAGCTCTTCTAGGGAAATGGTTATGGAGGTATCCTAGAGAGGGTTCTGCTCTTTGACATCAGGTCATTTTAAGCATTTATGGTTCTTATTCTAATGGTTGGGATGCTAACACTTTAATCAGATGGTCACATCGCTGTCCTTGGAAGGCTATTGCACAAGTCTTTCAGGGGTTTTCCTTGTTTACTCGATATGTGGTAGGAAACTGGGAAAGAATTCGGTTCTGGGAAGATTTGTGGAGGGGGGACCAACCTTTGGGAATCCAATATCCAAGACTATTTAGAGTAGTCGTGGATAAAAATGTTTCTATTTCTTCAGTTCTTGGCCCATCTCGTCCTTTCTCTTGGAATTTGAATTTCCGCCGTAACATATCAGATTCAGATATTGAGGACTTAGAAGGCCTCATGCGGTCCATTGATGATTTGTATCTTTCTCCTTCGGTCCCAGATGCCAGATTATGGCCATTGTCCTCTTCAGGGATTTTTTCAGTGAAATCTTTTTTTCTAGCATTATCTCAATCTTCTGGATCTCCTCAGGTCTTTCCTTCAAAGTTCGTTTAGAATTCTCAAGTTCCTTTCAAAGTGAAGTCCTGTGTTTGGTTAGTGGCACACAAGAAGGTGAATACTAATGACATGTTACAAGTAAGAAGACCCTACAAAGCCCTTAGTCCTGATATTTGTATTCTGTGCATGAAGCATGGGGAATCAGCAGATCATCTTTTTCTTCATTGTCCCTTGACGATTGGGTTGTGGCACAGGTTATTTCAGTTAGCTAAGATGGATTGAGTTCCCCCAAGGAGTATATATGACATGATGTTCATCAAATTTAAAGGCTTCGGTAATTCTAAGAGAGGGATTGTTTTGTGGCAAGCTGCGAGAATCGCTCTAATTCGGGTTGTGTGGTGGGAAAGAAACGCAAGGATTTTCGAGGATAAAGCTAGGAATTTAGAGTTCCTTTGGGACTCTATTGTTTTCCTTGCTTCCCTTTGGGCTTTCTGTTCCAAGGCATTTAAGGGGACTCCCCTTAATGTGATTCAACTGGATTGGATAGCGGCGTGTTCTCCTTAAGGATTGGTCCTTAGTGGGAGTTCGTTTGTTTATGTGTATTTTCCTGTAATTTAGTTGCCTTTGGTGGGAGGATTTTTCATCCTTCTTCTTGTACTTCTTTCTGCTATCAATATATCTTTGCGTCGTTTCCAATCAAAAAAAAAAAAAAATCATCCACATACACAACTAGAGCAGATACCTTTCTATGAGTAGAATGTTTGATAAATTATGTGTCATCACTTTGACATTATTTGTAGCCTCTTCTCACCAAGGATTTGGTAAACCTTCCAAACTAGGGCCTTAGAGATTGTTTAAGCCCATATAGTGATTTCTTTAACTTACACCTTTTGTTACCCCATTTTCTATGAGAAAAACTAGGTGGAACATTCATTTATACCTCCTTTTTCAAGTCTCCATGGAGAAATTCATTTTTTGCATCAAATTATTGCAATAACCTGTTTAGATTTGCTACTAGGGACAATAAAATTCAAATGGTTTTCATCTTAGCCAGAGGAGTGAAAGTGTCTTGATAATCAACAACGTAAGTTTGAGTCTATTCTTTTGCCACAAGTGTTGCCTTGTACTTTTCCACTAAGCCATCAACTTTATACTTAGTGGTATAAATCTATTTGCATCCCATGGTCTTGCATCTTTTTGGCAAATCCACAATCTCTTAAGTCTTGTTTTTCTCCAATGCTCTCATTTCTTCTGTCATAGTCTCCTTTCATGGTTCCAAGCTTGGAGCTTCCCCAGTGGTTATAGGAATTCCATGAGTGAATAATTGCATATTGAAGGCTCTGTGTTGAATTAAGAGTTTTTGTAAGGACACAAAATGAAAAATTGGGTGAATTGTATAAGATCTTGCTCCTTTTTTGAGAACAATAGGTAAATCCAAATGATTATTTAGGGTGGGATTTTAATTATCTTTTTCATTATTTGTTTTAGAGTTAATAATTGGGTCTTGCAAAGGAACTTCTAGTTGTTTTCTCCCGGAATACACTAACTACAGGAGGTGCTTCATTTTCAACTATTGTAGGATTTTCAATAGTGATATTGGAATTTTGAATAAATTTCTCATAAGTGGAAAGAATTATTTGAGGAAGTGGACCTTTAAAATCATTTTGATTTAGTGTAAAGGGGTTAAAGAAAGGTTCAAATTCAGGATCCCACCACCTATCTTTCATCCTATCTTTCTCCCCCTAAAGATAGGTTAAATCTATAAAAGGATTGGTTTTCCACAAATGTTATGTCCCTTGTAACATGTTTTTTTTCATGTGGCTAGATGGCTAAAATGCAACAGATTGCTCAAGGGTCAATTTCCCTCTTAAATGGCTATGAACATGTGCATATGATAGACACTTGAATATTTTTGGAGGCAATTTGCCAAATATTTGAAATTAGAAAACAAACAGTGGAGTTTTTCTATGGAGGATTTAAATTCAAGGACTCTAGTAGGCATTCTATTTATCAAGTAGATGACTATCAAAATGGGTTATCACTAATATGTTTTTGGATCATTCTTTTCAAAGTAGAACATAGGCAACTTCTAATAAGTGCCTATTTTTTCTTTTTGACAATGCTGGTTTGCTTGATTGTGTTAATGTATGATGAATGATGAATTATACCCTCATTTGGTTGAAATATTCCCCTCCGTTATCTGTCCTAAGAGTATGGATTTTAACTCTCAATTAGTTCTAGATAAATTTGTGAAAAAAAAATGAAAAATAGATGATACTTCAAATTTTGATTTCATAAGGTATACCCAAGTAGAATGAGTACAATCATCTCTAAATGTAACAAACCATCATGAACTAGAAATATTGGTGACACAAGATGGACCCTAGACATCATAATGTATCAAACTAAATGGAGGAAAATTATTTGGAACATTTATTTGGAGAGGTATGCAATGATGCTTTGCAAGTTCACAACTTTCACAATGCAAATCCTTAACGTCAATATTTGTAAATGAAAAGAAATCAACCTTAGGCATCTAAGCCAAAGCCATATTTGATTTATTTTAGAAGTAGTAGAAATCAGCCCTTAGGTGTCCATTATCAAGCTCTAAATCTACATCTAAGTAATATAGCTCGTCCCTTAGTTTAGCATGCCCAATCATCTTCACCGTCATAGGGTCCTAAAACAATGCAACCAACAAAGGTAAAAATAACATAACAATATAGATCTTAGGTGAGTTTGCCTATAGATAACAAATCATTGGTTGAATTGGCAACATGTAAGATAGATTTTGAAACTAAGGATTGAGTTATTTGGATTATTCCTTTACCAACACTAGGCAAAAATAAGTTAAGAGAGATAGAGAGAAGAAAACCTTGATTCTCATTCATGTAGTGTCTACTTATAATTGAGAAAATATATATATACAAGGCTAGGAGTCCTAACTACCATACATGTGACCTATATTAAAAAAAGGAAAGATTGTACACTATAAATTCATTATATTCAACAATAACCATTTGCAATTTTAATTTTTTGTTTTTGAGAATATATGTAGGAAACAAATTTGAGAAATTGTCATATGATTGGAGGCATCTAAATCAATGATCCAAGTATAAGAGCAATTCATTTCACAAGCATTTAAGGCAAAGATACTACCTGTCTGGGCCACAAAGCCAGAACCTATGGTTGTATTTTGATTCTCAAAATGCATCAAGAGTTTCAACTTGTCAATGTCATCTTTATTGAGTAATGGCCCTTAGAGTTCCTTAAAAACAATCGTTTGATGAGTTTGCCCTATTATGGCTCCAGTTTTGTTTTTGTTTCCTTGCTAAGCATATTTGGCTCCAAGTTTTGGTCTTCCATGAAGTTTCCTACACATTTACTTAATATATCAAGGTTGTTGCACTAGTTGCACCAAAGCTTGTCGTTGTCTCCATGTTTCTTCCAAACAGGGGTGGCTTTGGAAACTTTTGATGTAAAACTCTTAGAGGTTGGAATTGGATTTTCTGGTGTCATGAGCATAACTCCCGTTCAACCTTCTCCTTGACCATAAGGAAAGACCTGTCTTATGGATGTAATGAGGATCTTTCTCATTCAATCATATCCTTCGCTTTCTTTGTATCATTCATGCATTCCATTTCTACATTTTCAGGATCATTTCCTCTTCGTGCAATAATATCTCTTTTAAAATTATTCTTGATCTCTATATGTTTAGTTCTTCGATGATATTTCAGATCTTTTACATAAATGGTTGCAAATTGATTGTAACTTTAGACTGTCATTGGCTAAAAAACATCCTTGACTATTCCCAAGCTTTGCAAAAATCTTTTCAACCATACAACTTCTTATATTACAGCTAAACAAACAATAAATTCAATGTCGATGGTTGACAAAGCTATACAAGTTTGTTTCTTGCTTTACCATAAGCTGACACCATTATTAAGCAAGAATGAGTATCTAGATGTTGATTTGTGTTCATCTAGATCACCTGCCCAAACGACATGTGAATAACCCACTAAGCTTAATTCTTTGCCTTGATAACAAAAGGAATAGTCCACAATGCCTTTTAGATACCAAAGAATTTTCTTTATTGTTTTTCAATGCATCATTCTAGGATTTTCTTGGTAACAACCCACCATCCTAACAACATAGCAAATATATATAGTTTTGTACACATTGTAGCATACATTAGACTCCCGACAACACTGGAGTAGGGAACATTAGTTCTTTTTCTCTTTTCTTTTGGAGTCTTTGGACCCATTTCTTTACTTAGGTTTCCACATCTTGCAAATGGAGTGTCAATGGGATTGCAATCTTGCATATTAAATCATTCAAGGGTATTTTTAATATAGTGCTCATGTAAAAGAGTCACTAGTTTGTGAGAACAATCTCTATGGATCTTTACTCCAAGAATGTAAGATGCTTCTCCCATATCTTTCATTTCAAAAGTAGATGACAACCATCTTTAAATGGTTTAAACAAACTCTAAATCATTTTTAGTTATAAGTATATCATCCATGTATAAAGATAATAACACATTTATCTTTATTTCGCTTAATATAAACACAATGGTCTTCATCAATCATTGTAAAAACATACGAAGTTATTGCACAATGAAATCTTAAGTACCTCTGTCTGGATGATTGTTTAAGGCCATAAATCAATCAATTTAACTTGCACACTTTGTGCTCTTAGCCTTGGATAATGAAATCCATTGGTTGTTCCATATAGATTTATTTATTCAACTCTTCATTAAGGAAAGTTGTCTTAGCATCTATTTGGTATAACTTTAAATCCATATGAGCTACAATTGCTAGAATGAAGTGAATTGAGGCAAACCTAACTACTGGAGGGATGGTTTCCTCATTGTCTATATACCCTCTTGTTGGGTATACCCTTTAGCCATTAATCGAGTTTTATTATTTTCAATGGATCCATCCGCCTTTTGTTTTATTTTAAGAATCCATTTGTTCCTAATAGCTTTTCAATCTGAAGGCAGATCAACCAAGTCCTAGACTTGATTCTTTTGCATCCACTCCAATTCCTCTTCCATTGCTTTTTTCCATTCATTCTTAGCTAGTCAAGTAAGAGTCTCTTGAACCGACTTAGGCTCAACATCATCATATTGAGTGACAATATGAACTTCCCCTTCAATCTCAAATCATCATCGAGGAATTATTTATCGAGAACTTTTTCTCAACATCGACTCTTTTACTGTACTTGCTACAAGTACTAGTTCACTCCCACTCGATTTAAGCATCAATTGTTGTTCAGGTATAGATCTTATTTTAGGATCCATCATTTCATAAGAGATGTAAATCCCCATCAATCTCACCTATATGTGGGAAATCATTCTCTAAGAAAGTGACATCTTGTGATTCTGATTTAATTATTGTTCCATCTTCATGCTCACCTATGAACATATACCCTTTAGAGTGTTCACTGTATCTTATAAAGATACATTTCCTTCATCTAGGACTCAATTTTCCATATTTATGAGAAGGATTGTTAACATAAGTCGTTGACCTTCAAGGTCGCAATTGCTAGGATCAGGCTTTCAGTTATTCCATAACTCATATGCAGTAAATGGAACAAACTTTGAGGGTACTTGGTTAAGTACATGAGACGTAGTCAACAATGCGTCTCCCCAATATGAAATGGGAGGATTTGCTTGAGCCACCATTGACCTAACCATGTCTAACAACATTCTATTCTTCCTCTTAGCAAAACACCATTTTGTTGTGGAGTCCTTGGAATAGTCTGTTGTGTACCAATACCCTTTTCATCATATAAATCTTTCAATGGTTTTGATAGATATTCTCTACCCCAGTCTGTTCTTTATATTGTAATCCTTTTGTCCCACTGATTCTCAACTAAATTAATGTAGCATCTGAGACAATCTAATATTTTTTACTGGTAAGAAATCAGATAAACATGACCATAACGAGTAAAGTCATCTATAAATGTGATGAAGGTATAAGGCCTCATACCTTGCTCTAACATTCGTGGGATCACAAATGCCAAAACGGATCAATTGCAATGGTGTTTCAGTTCTAGTTCCTCAATGGTTTTCTTGCAGTTTTATCAACTAGGCAATATTCATAAGTTGGCATATCCATCTTTAGTGAATTGACAAATAAGATTTTCTCTAGCTAGTTTATTCATTCTTTCTTGTCCAATATGCCCAAGTCTAGCATGTCATATGATCACATTATCACATGTATTTCTAGAAGTAGTCATTAACGAATAATAACTATCATTAGTATTAGACAACACATAGTTATCAATGTCAAGAACCATAAAACCATCCAAAATAAATCTAAACCATAGTATGTTGGTCCCAAATACAACTTCATTACTGAATCATGAAAATTTAAATTGAAACCTAAACTAAGAAGGATGAATACAGAGACCAAGTTTCATCGAATATCCGGAGCATAAAGAACATCATGTAGGAATAGGGTATGTAGAGCTACACAATTCCAATTTGTACGTCCCAATACCCTTGACCTCAACTTTGGAGTAGTTTTCTACATAGATCCAGCTTGGACCTGAACTCTACATATGCTCCTTGGTCTCTAGCTATATGGTCGATGGCGATTGAGTCTAGTTTGACTCAATGCACTCACGAGTAAAATGACCTTTGTTGCCATAATTATAGCATTTGAACTTGCTCTTATTCTTCTTAGCATGCTTAAACTTCTTACGTGTCTCAATCTTTCATTTCTTTGAAGCGTCATCAGATCTCTTATTCTTCTTAAAGAATTTTCTATTATGCTTAAAGTAGGAAGTTTTGCGAGAACTGGATTCAGTTACATGAGCTTGTTCATTAGGCCTAGCAACCATAAGTTGCTCGACTTCCAATTCAAGATAGCGAACTGTATCATCAAAGGTCTTGACACTCTTATCATGTGTCATATTCACCACCATATGTTCACAACTCTTTGGTAGAGATTTGATGACCGCCTCAACTTGTTGCTCATCAATGAAGACGTGTCTGGATGTCTTAAGCTCTTTTATCATTTTTTTCATCTCCCTGAGATGTTTCATTGTATGGTTCAATCGCAGCTTGTAATTTTCAAATTTCCTTACAGGTTCTCTCAGCTTCGTAGTTGAAAGTTCACCATACTTTTCCTTTAGAGCTTGCCACATTTCATGAACAGTTTGGTAAACCTCATACTCAATCAAGAGATCATCTTGCATACAATTTAACAATGTAATGCAAGCTAAAAAAACTCTTTTTCTTCCAAGTCATACAAGCCTCTTAATCTCTTCTATGTTGAGCAGAGTTTCCTTATTTAGGTTCTTACATGCCATGGTTCAGTGTTTCAAGAGCCTCTTGCTCTACAAGGATATATTGAACTTTGCGATGCCAAACCTTGTAGTTATCACCATTCAGTTTCTCATTCTTGTTTAATTCTGCTATGATGTTCCTAGTTGTAGTCGACATATTCAACTCCTTAAAAATATTACACAATCTTATTAATTGGTACTTTTATGGATATTGATATTTTTACTTGCTTTAATCATCTTCTAATATGTAATAATCTTAAATTGCAATAGAAACGAAAGTTCACTATGTTTCCAATCAACTCCTATATACAATTTTAATTATTACAAATTAGAAATAATCTATGCAAGTATTTCTAATTTTAGACAAGAAATTACTTAAATTTCTTTTTAGCCTAAAACCTCCAACTCCATAAAAAAAAATATTATACAACTAGCATGTATCAATAACATATGCAAAATAATTGAAGACATGCATGTAAATAAAAAGGCATATTGATTTATCAAACGATAAATATTCATGTCATATCTTGCACATAAGATATTTACATGTTATGTACAAAGCATAAAAAAGTATCATGTAGAAAAAGAATTAATCTTCTCTCTTGAAGCTAAAAGGAACAATATTAGGATTATTCACAATGTCTTCTATCACTCTAGATGTTTTCAATAACCATAATCTTTTTATGAAAACAAAAAACATCTAGCCTAGTTGGTAGAGTACAAGACTCTTACTCTTATGGTCAAGGGATCAAACCTCTTCATGGACAATCCCTCATCCCTTTCTTTTTATTTATTCTCTTCATGGGCCTCCTCCCCTTCTTTTTATTTATTTATTTTTTCAATGAGTAACGGATACTCATATTTAAGACCCTACTTTTTCTTTTTTTTAATAGTTTAATTATATTTGAACAAATCAACATAATTTGATAAAATTTATATTGTCTAAGTCAAAAAACTTAAAAAAGGAATGAGGGCATCAAAGCTCGAACTTAGGTTTGAAGTGAGACCAAGAAAGGTTCTAACCAACAAGAGTAATTCAACTTTGATGTTAATAAGTAGATTAAAACATATTTAACTTTTCTGTATTATTATTACTTTTTCAAAAACAAAAAAATTCTTGAAAAATATTCCACTTTGTTTGTCTTGGAGAAGAGCTTTTCTGGAACCATAACCATAAAATTGTGGCTTTTGTCTTTTCCCTTTTTTTTTTATTTTTTATTTTTTTATTCTCCATCTCAATTTCTTCCAAGACAGGATGTTTGTGGGTGCACTTTGAACCTATTCTTTCTCCAGGTGGCTCTTTTTTTTAAAAAAAAAAAATTTTTTGGGAACCTTTTTTTATTTTTATTTTTTATTTTTATCTGGAACAATATCCATAATCATATTTATCCCAAAATATTTTTGGTTTATTTATGTTTCAGCTTTTTTGGAACCACAACTAGAAGAAAAATCTTTCTTGTTTATTTTTTTTGAGAAAAAAATATTCTTTTTCTTAAACACAAAAAGATAAAAAAATAAAAGTTAGAAAACAACCTATTGAGCTCTGATACCAATGATGAAAAATAAGGTTTCTCAATTACTTTCTGAAATGCCCAAGATCCAGATTGGTTGTTTCACTGACCATTTTTCTCTCCTCAAGTCATGAATGGAACTGCGAATACAAGAACCATTCATTTCTCACAGCATTGGAGTCTTGACCTTCGTTTCACGAAGAAAAACAAAACTTTCAAGACAAAAAGGACTTTTGTTTCTTTAGAAAGAAAAATTGTATTCTTTCTTGGTTTTTCGGGAGAGAAGAAAAACATATTTTTTTACTTTCATTTTCTGAAGTAAAAAAAAAAACACGTATTCATTCGCTCTGGTTTTTTAGGGAGAGAGTGTTCTCACACATTGAGAGATCAAGAAAAATAATAATAAATAAATAAATAAAAATTAAAAATTAAAATCTTTTATTTTAATAGTGGCAGTTTATGGGTAGTTTTAAACTCCTAGAAACTGCTCCCCTTATTTCTCCCATTTATTGAGTCAGGTTGGGTCAGCCCACTTGGGCACCCAAACCCAACTCCAACACCTTTGTTGTTGAGATGGATTTTGGCAGATATAGAACATTTCATAAAGTTGGATCCATTTAGCTTTGAAGTTGTAATCTATTTAGTGGGATTTTCCGAAGAAAAGGTCCTTAAATTGGTAGTAGGTGTTGTATTGGCAATAGAGAGAATTTCTAAGGTGAACATTTTTCCAAAGAAGAATATGGACAAAATCATGAAGAAATTTGAGTGAGTAGGGCTAGAGGAAAAATAGAGTTAAAGAAGAGTTTTAGACCTAAACTTGCTCTAATGCCATGTGAAACTAATTTTCATTGATGTTGAATAATTGAGATTACATAGGGATATATATAAAGTTGGTAGTATGTTCTAGGAAACAACATATTTTGTCTAGATATAATTCTAGGGTTAATGACAACTTATATATTTATAGGATCATTGCAATTTAGAATAGAATACATATAAGGAAAGATATTAAATCATAAAGAATTAGATTTCCCAAGATTATTAAGAACATCATGTGGTAGAATTTCAACGTAAAGACCTTTGTCAACCATGTTATGATTCACCTTTACAATTTTGAATTGTTTCAATGGTGTTTAATTATTGGCCAATGTTCTATCGATGCAGGTTCAACCATTTTGTACTTTGTGGCTGCATGAATTGAATGTTCCAGTGTTCGGATCTCTCTCCATTAGTTCTAATGGAAATGGTAATTATATTAGTTATATCACCTTTAATCTTTATATATGTCCATAATAATCATTGGAAGGTGTTAGAAAACATTTTAAATGATTAAAATATTTCTAAATGATCTTTTGGGGAACAAGTTTTTCTCCTAATGTTATGTGTTGACAACACAAACAAAATGTTAGAGCCACCTTGGGGCCAGTAAGTTCTAATGCCCCTTGCTCCTTTGCTTAAAAAACTTATTTCCACCAAGGAAAAACAAAAGAAAAAGAAAAAAATAGAAAAATAAATAAACTATGTCCAATAAGCTAAATTTTAGATTTTACGTGGTGTACACATTTTTTATTTAAACAATTTAAAAAGTAACAAAAAATAAAAACTTTCATTGAAGTTATTTCAAATAGTGTTTATTATTTAATATATATATATATATATATATATATCTGTGTTTGCACATATTACCTACATTCATAGGTGGCAACTTCTTTTGTTAGCTAGGCTTTCTTCTATCCTACCTAGGTTGCTTGACCAACTATTGTATTTTTGTGCACCTGATCTACCTCTAACCTATTTCTTTGTTAGGCTTTCTTCTCGAGTGCTTCGTTGGAGTATAGCTCCTTCAATAAGCCTACAATAATAATAACAATAATAATGGTAATCATATGATAATAATAATGATAATCATAATAATTATAATAATAATCATAATCATGATCATAATGATACTATTAAGTAGCACTATTTATGTGATGCATGTAGACTTTAAAACAATCACTATGTTCTATGCTCACCCCACACATGCAGCGTGCAAAATAGTAATAATAACAACAACAACAACAACAACAACAATAACGACAACAATGACATTCTGATTATTCTATTAGTAGCACTACTCATGTGATGCATGTAGACTTTAAAACAATCACTATATTATAAATTATGTTTGGCATCAAAAGGTACAAGATGGATGAGGAATCCTCTAGAAAAACTAAACAAAAGGTTAGTAACCTCCAAAATACAAAGTAGACCTAACCAACTATGAAAATACCTTAGGTGCTTAATCCAAGTATAAATCCCTCATAAAGCCTATGAGAATAATAATATTATCATCCTATTTAAGTAGACCATTTTATGTTAAGACTTGAACTAATCCAACCTAGGTTCTAATTGGATGTTGGTCAATTTTAACAAATTTTAACTATTATGAATACAAATGAGAATTGAAGCAATAATACGAACAATAAAAAGTAAATAACGATATGGAAGAGAAATACAGTCAAGTTTTATAGTGGTTCAGTGTAATTTCAACCTATTTCCACTTTCCTCAAGCTTAAATCCAAGCTGAGGGTTCCACTAACTTCAAGACTTCAAACCAAGTTTTTTTTTTTTTTTTGATCAATAAGGCTTCAAACCAAGCTTTATTCTCTTTACTCTTGGATTTTTTGTTCCTTCAATACTTTAACTCTCAATAGATACCTCATCTCATGGTTTACAATTAAAGAAAGTAAATGAATAGTATCCTAGCAATAAATTGTCTCAACAATTACAATGGGAAGCTAGAATTGAAGTAGGTGCACTAGGGGCATGCAAATTTTGGATCAAAGCACTCAAAAGATGAGTGAAATAGCTCTTGGATTCAATGAACAGTTAAATCAGGTTGCTTTCTTGGTAATAAATGGGGTTTAGAGTTCTTATATTTGAGTTCCAAACAAAATAGTCGTTAGGCACATTTTAGAGCTTGATTAGTTGATTGCCAAGTCCATTGGTTAACTAGTCGTTGTTGGTATAGGATGCAGCAGGTAATAGTTGGGAACGAGACAACCTCAGCTAGTTGAGATATCGGTCGGTCGATTGGTGCCTCGACTGGTCAAGCTTCCTAGCTCAACTGGTGGTATTGACTTAGCATTGCTAAACACCTTTAAACCAACTCGATTGATCGACTCAAGTGGTCGAGCGGTACCCTCATGTCTTTCAATTTTGCAAGTTTTTCAAATTTGACTCAAAATAAAGGGTGTAATCAGGCTATATGAACTCCCTACTATTTTGAAAAACCTTTATGAAGATATCCTTAACTAGTTTAAACTTAGATTTCTCTTTAAATAATTTTCATTTAATTTATAAACCATAAAATCAATTTAAGTTTGTTTTAAGATTTGTTAAGGTGCTTTAAAATAGATGCAATACAATATAATCTTAGTGCACAAATCAACCTTATAAAAATGCATCCTAAAGGATTTCAATATCTAGATGTTCTCATGATTACTTTGATTGATCTTTATATTACTGTTTATTGGATGGATTTTTTTAAAAACTAAAATCAAAGAGCTTAAAAACACAAAAGATCAATTAACCTCGTTTTGTAATCATCAAAATATAACCACGGAGAAACCTTAGCTGACATCTTCTCTCTCCTAATGTTTGGGCTACACTATTGATAATAATGATGATGATGATGATAATAATAATAGTAATAGTAGTAGTAATAATAATAATAATAATAATAATAGTGGTAGTAGTAATAGTAATCACAAAAATAGCATGCATATTGTTATCATCATCATCAATGGCCTACCAAGGTGTCCAATTAGTTAGGGTGAGTACTAGGATGTGTGGTGAGGCGCAGAGCCCTTGGTTCAATTCCTATTGTTGGTTGAATAACCGTGATTACTCGATATTAGTTAACACCTTGAGATTTGGGTCCCTATGGAGAGTGAAGTACTTTACTATGAAAGGTCCCTCGGTTATAATAGACATATACACAATTATCATCATCAACATTTTCCATGTACCTACTTCTAACCTCTCTTTTTGTTAGCTAGGCTTTCTTTTCTCTCCCCTAGCATGAGTGCTTCATCAAGGTATAACTCTCTTACCAAAGCCTTTCTCGCATTAAATTGTTTAACAAAACTTCACAACTCCATATATCAATCTTTTTCAATCAAACAAAAACTTCACTAAGCAACTCAAAGGTTTCAAACACTTTTGTTTTTTTTTTTTTTTTCATAAAAGCAGTTACTTTTTTGTTCCTTTTTTTTTTTTATAAAAAAAATGAAATTTCTTCTTATTATTTACATTTACCCCTCTTTATTAGCCTTTTAGATAGTATTATTAAAAAAATAAAATCTAATACTATATTCCCTAATGAAATTACTAAATTTCTTAAAATTAAGATACAATCAAATAAAAGTCAATCAATAAAAATCAATCAATCATTAAATGTATTTTTCATTATACATATATACATATAAAGAAAAACATACTTAGTAACTTTGATAATGTGACAATTTAAATATAAAATCTTATAGACAATACTGATAAATTATTGAATAAAAGTATCATGAATTAATTTTAAATTATCATATTTTTCATTCATTTTAATTTTTTTATGTTACTAATATTGTGAAGGGTGCATTCTATGCAAAGGAAATGGAGAATCGATTGATCACCTTTTTCTTCATTGCTCTTTAACTATTGGGCTTTGGCATAAGCTCTTCAATCTAGCTGGGTTGGATTGGATTCCACCAAGGAATATTGAGGACATGATGATTATTGCATTTAAAGGTTTGGGGAATTCAATTAGAGGCAAGACACTTTGGCAAATCGCTTGCCTCACTTTGTTGTGGATTGTGTGGGAAGAGAGAAACGTTAGGATTTTTAAGGATAAGGGGAGATCGGAAGGGATGTTATGGGATTTACAACTTAACTAGACTGCGGTTTGTGATTCAAAAATTTGAGTTAGTTGGAGATTATCTTTGTATATAGTTTTCTTTAAAGGGGTGTATTCTTACTTTGATCAGTTTCTGTGTTTTGAGGGAAGAACCTCTCATCCTTTTCTTGTATATTTTCTACTATTAATATACATTTCTTTGTTTCTGATAAAAAAATAAAAAAATAAAAAATAAAAATTGTGAAGGGTGCCTCCTCTAGACTAAATTTCTAGTTCTATTTCGGTGTGCATTTACAAACACACACAAACACTGCATATGCTTATGTATTGCACACTTTGTTATCTATGTATTTGAAGTCAATTTCTTATGTTAGCATATTGGGGTGTGTGTGTGTGTGAAAGAGCAAATGTGCAAATGCGTGTTTTTCCTTTCATTGGTTTATTTATTTATTTATTTTCTTTTTCTTTTTGTGCAGTCATTTGTTGCTTGGTGGATGGGCATGTTCTTGCATTTGATTCTAGTGGATCTATTGTTTGGAAGGTATGAATCTAGCATGCTACTTTGTTGCTACTTTTATTTTAATCTTTCTTGAATAAGAAACAAAATTTTCAGTGTATTACAAAGGAAACAAAAGGTACAAGAAGAATCATCTATTTTTTTTAAAATAAAACTAGAAATAAAGGAATTACAACCAAGTTCATCCAACAAAACCATATACTTGTGAGCCTATCTAATCTCCACTAAACATCAAGGATTGTGGGAAGTCTCCTAAAGAACATTTCTCGTATTTTAGCTCATGTTTAATCTAGTTAATCCGTTGTCTCATTTTTATACTAAGTGAAAGTTTTTAAAACTTTGGTTTCATGGAGAAGTAAAAAATAGTCAATAATAGTTTATTACAATTTAGAAGTCAAGTGTAGATATGTGGAAAAAAATGATTTTATTTCTTGCATTTCTAACAAAATGATATTGTATTTATAATTGTTGAAATTTGGCATTCAAAGTTAGGTTTTTAATTTAGGAAAGTATTTTAGGAATAAAAAAGGAGAGATCATTTAGGATGATTCAGTTTCCTAATTTTAGGAGAGAATCAAGCTAGATTGATATTTTCTTATTCAGTCATTTGTGTATATATATGTGTATGGTGTGTACCTAAAAATATCAATAAAGGAATTCAGAAATTCTTCACGGTATTAGAGCCAGTTTTCTGAAACCCTAATCCCTTCTGGCCACCTCTTATTCAGGCCATCATTCATTCCTACCAAATCTCTCTGACCATCTCTCAATCCGACCATCTCTCTCTCTGGCCATCTCTCATTCCGGTCATCAGTCCCTGTTCTCAGAGCCAAGGGAGAAAACGCTTTCCGGTCGGTCGAATCGTCGTCAGAAAACATTCACCGCCGGCAACTTTTCCGGCGACGTCCTTTTCCCACACCACAAGGAGCATCTGGAGGAGATCTCCAATTTTTCCTAAAGCATCGAAGCCAGAAAACCACCCACGCGCCGGCCACGCATGTTTTTCTGGCCGGCGACTGCATCTCACGCGCCGGCGTGTGAGGGCGCGTGAGCCACTTTCCGGCGACGCACTTCCTCCTCCAGCCTCGCCTGACGCCGACCAGCCACCCTTCATACCTGTTTCTGCCATCCGAGCCCTACACGTACCTCTTTTGGGGTTCTTTTGCCTCCGCGGGCCCTCCGATCAGTTTTTCCGGCGTCCTCCGACTATTTTTTCTCAACTCCAATCCCTGCACGTGCCTTGGGAAGTGTTCTTCTACCTTTTCAGCTGTCTTCCTCATCTCCATGACAAAATACGGAATGACATCATCACAAGTATCCAGCGTCATGGCACCAGAATCAGGGGACAAATCTGAAATTCCAAACCTTGGTGGCAGTGATTCCTCTCTTATTCTCATCACAGGACACAAATTAAATGGCCATAACTATTTACAGTGGTCACAATTTGTGTTGCTGTTCATTTGCGGTAAAGGAAAGGATGAGTACCTCACTGGAGAAGCAACCATGCCAGAAACTACAGAACCGGGTTTCAGGAAGTGGAAGATTGAAAACAGCATGATCATGTCATGGCTTATCAATTCCATGAACAATGACATAGGTGAAAATTTCTTGTTGTTTGGGACTGCAAAGGACATATGGGATGCAGCCAAAGAAACTTACTCAAGTTCTGAAAATACTTCAGAACTTTTTCAGGTTGAATCAGCCCTACATGACTTTCGCCAAGGAGAGCAGACAGTTACTCAGTATTACAACACACTTACAAGGTATTGGCAGCACCTTGACTTATTCGAGACTCACTCATGGAAATGTTCGGATGATGCAGCAACATACAGACAAATTGTGGAACAAAAGAGACTGTTCAAGTTTTTCCTAGGACTAAACAGGGAATTGGATGATGTTAGAGGCCGAATCATGGACATTAAACCCCTGCCAAGTCTCAGGGAGGCTTTTTCAGAGGTTAGGCGTGAAGAAAGTAGAAAGAAAGTGATGATGGGATCCAAAGAGCAACCTACCCCAACATTGGATGCCTTTGCCCTTGCTGCTCGGTCATTTAATAGTAGTGGTGGAGATCGTCAGAAACGGGATAGGCCTTGGTGTGATTATTGTAAGAAATTAGGCCATTATAAGGAGACTTGCTGGAAGCTTCATGGCAAACCGGCTGATTGGAAACCAAAGCCACGGTTTGACAGAGATGGCAGAGCACACGTGGCTGCCAACTCTGAGAGCACATCTGTTCTCGAGCCGAGTCCATTCAACAAAGAGCAGATGGAGATGCTACAGAAACTATTAAGCCAAGTTGGCAGTGGTAGTACTACCGGTATAGCCTTCACTGCTAATCGAGGAGGAATGAAGCCGTGGATAGTGGACACAGGTGCTTTTGATCACATGACAGGAGATGCTACCATTCTTCAAAATTACAAGCCAAGTAATGGTCATTCATCCGTCCATATTGCTGATGGTTCAAAGTCAAAAATTGCCGGGACAGGTTCTATAAAACTTACTAAAGACTTATATCTTGACTCTGTTCTCCATGTTCCAAACTTGGATTGTAATCTTTTGTCCATTAGCAAATTGGCCCGTGATCTCCAATGTGTTACTAAATTTTATCCAAACTTGTGTGTTTTTCAGGACTTGAAATCGGGGAAGATGATTGGCAGTGCTGAACTGTGTTCCGGGCTCTACCTTCTCTCATGTGGCCAATTCTCAAACCAAGTCTCTCAAGCCAGTTGCGTACAGTCTCAGAGTATGTTCGAGTCTTTCAATTTTCTGTCAAATTCTAAGGTCAATAAAGATAGTGAGATTATAATGTTACACTATCGCCTTGGTCATACTAGCTTTGTTTACCTTGCAAAATTGTTTCCTAAATTATTTATCAATAAAAATCCAGCATCTTATCACTGTGAAATTTGTCAGTTTGCAAAGCATACTCGAACAGTATATCCTCAAATCCCATACAAACCTTCGACTGTTTTCTCTTTAGTACATAGTGATGTGTGGGGTCCCTCACGGATAAAAAATATTTCTGACACTCGATGGTTTGTGACATTCGTTGATGATCATACACAGGTAACATGGGTTTTCCTTATGAAAGAAAAGTCAAAGGTCGGGCACATTTTTCAAACCTTCAATCTTATGGTTCAAAATCAATTCAATTCCAAAATTCAAGTCCTCAAGTCAGATAATGCAAAGGAATACTTTACTAGTAGTCTCAGTACTTATCTTCAAAATCACGGCATTATCCACATAAGTTCTTGCGTTGACACCCCACAACAAAATGGGGTGGCTGAACGCAAGAATAGACATCTCTTGGAGGTTGCCCGGTGCCTTATGTTTTCCTCTAATGTTCCAAACTATTTCTGGGGGGAAGCTATTCTCACAGCTACCTATTTGATTAATCGTATGCCATCCAGAGTGCTTACCTTTCAATCCCCATGTCAACTTTTCTTAAAAAAATTCCCTCACACCCGTGCAGCCTCTTCTGATTTACCACTCAAAGTATTTGATTGCACGGCATTCGTTCATGTGTATCCTCAAAATCATAGCAAATTTGCTCCTCGAGCTAATAAGTGCATTTTCCTAGGGTATTCTCCAACCCAAAAAGGGTACAAATGCTATTCTCCAACCAACAAAAGATTTTACACCACCATGGACGTCTCTTTCTTTGAACATGTCTTCTTCTATCCCAAATCTCATGTTCAGGGGGAGAGCATGAATGAACATCAAGTTTGGGAGTCTCTTCTTGAGGTTGAGCCTTTTTCTCACTCAGAGTCATCAAATCCTTCCCAATCCGCGTCCACTGAGTTGTCCCCACCCATGCCGTCATCAGTCCAGCCAGCCCAGCACTCAAATGTTCCTTCTCCCGTGGCCATCCAGTCTCCCCTGGCTATTCAACCTATAGCCCCACAACTTGCTAATGAGAACTTACAAGTTTACATCAGGAGGAGGAAAAGACAGGAATTAGAGCACGGATCACAGTCAACATGTGGCCAATATATTGACTCCAATTCAAGTTTACCTGAAGAGAACATAGGTGAGGATAGGGCTGGAGAGGTGTTAATTCCCAGCATTGATGATTCTACTTTGCCGATTGCATTGAGGAAGGGTGTTAGGAGATGTACAGATCATCTAATTGGGAATTATGTTACGTATGAAGGGCTATCACCATCTTACAGAGCATTTGCTACTTCTCTTGATGATACTCAGGTTCCCAACACAATACAAGAGGCATTCAAAATTTCAGAATGGAAGAAGGCAATACAAGATGAGATTGATGCACTTGAGAAGAATAGGACATGGACTATCACAGATTTGCCGGTTGGGAAGAGGCCCGTGGGGTGCAAGTGGATTTTCACCATAAAATACAAAGCAGATGGATCAGTCGAGAGATTCAAGGCTCGTTTGGTAGCTAGAGGGTTTACACAATCCTATGGGATAGACTATCAGGAGACTTTTGCTTCTGTTGCAAAACTGAACACTATCAGGATTCTTCTCTCATTGGCTGTCAATCAAGATTGGTGCTTGCAACAACTGGACATAAAAAATGCGTTTCTAAATGGTGACCTAGAAGAGGAAGTCTACATGGAAATACCACCTGGTTTCGAAGGAAGTATGGCAAAGAATCAGGTTTGCAAACTCCAAAAATCCTTGTACGGCCTTAAACAATCTCCCCGAGCCTGGTTTGATAGATTCACAAAAGCAGTCTTGAAGCTGGGCTACAAACAAGGTCAGGCTGATCATACTCTATTTGTCAAGAAGTCTCATGCCGGGAAAATGGTCATATTGATAGTTTATGTCGATGATATTATTCTATCTGGGAATGATATGGAGGAATTACATAATTTGAAGAAGTATTTGTCAGAAGAGTTTGAAGTTAAAGACCTTGGAAATTTGAAATATTTCCTTGGTATGGAAGTGGCTAGATCAAGGAAGGGAATTGTAGTCTCTCAAAGAAAATACATACTCGATCTTCTTAAGGAGACCGGTATGCTTGGATGCAAACCAATTGATACTCCTATGGATAGTCAGAAGAAACTTGGTATCGAGAAAGAAAGTACACCGGTAGACAGGGGAAGATATCAGCGACTCTTCGGGCGCTTGATTTATCTCTCACAACTCGGCCAGATATTGGCTTTGTAGTGAGTGCTGTAAGTCAATTCATGCACAGCCCCACTGAGGAACGCATGGAAGCAGTCTACAGGATTCTTAGATATTTAAAAATGACACCAGGGAAAGGTCTATTCTTCAGAAAGATAGAGAACCGTGACACTGAAGTATACTCAGATGCGGATTAGGCAGGAAACATCATGGACAGGCGGTCCACTTCTGGATATTGTTCTTTTGTCTGGGGAAATCTTGTTACCTGGAGGAGTAAGAAGCAATCAGTTGTAGCCAGAAGTAGTGCAAAAGCTGAGTACAGAGCTCTTGCACAGGGAATCTGTGAAGGGATTTGGATAAAAAGGGTTCTTAGTGAACTGGGACAAACGAGTTCATCTCCGATTCTGATGATGTGTGATAATCAGGCAGCTATAAGCATAGCAAAGAACCCCGTGCATCATGACAGGACCAAGCACGTTGAGATTGACAGACACTTCATCACAGAGAAGGTGACTAGTGAGACGATTAAATTGAACTACATTCCTACCAAGCACCAAACCGCAGACATCCTCACCAAAGCTTTACCTAGGCCTAACTTCGAAGACTTAACTTGCAAGCTGGGATTATATGATATATATTCTCCAGCTTGAGGGGGAGTGTTGAGATTTGACATTCAAAGTTAGGTTTTTAATTTAGGAAAGTATTTTAGGAATAAAAAAGGAGAGATCATTTAGGATGATTCAGTTTTCTAATTTTATGAGAGAATCAAGCTAGATTAATATTTTCTTATTCAGTCATTTGTGTATATATATGTGTATGGTGTGTACCTAAAAATATCAATAAAGGAATTCAGAAATTCTTCAATAATGTACAATACTACAAAATTAAGAAACTAAATTACATTAAGGAAGTGGACTACTTCCTAAAAATTCTCTACCTTAAAATCAAGGAAAATCAAACAGGAAATATGCAACTATACCCCTTAAAAATTAAGGTAAGCGAAAATTAGCCTACCATGAAACCTCCCTCCCAAACCCCCCCCCCCCCCAATTGTAATGGGGAAGAGTGTATAATATAATTAGGCTCCACACAACTTAACAATTAAGGTTGTGATTTTACTAGTTGTTGATTATTTGATAAAGAGAGTATGTTCCCCCTTGGTTCTGTTGAAACTTGCAATTACCTATAAATTTAGTAAATCTTGCAAACCATGCTCTATGAGATTGTTTTAAGCCATATAATGTCTTTTGTGGTCTCCATACTTTATTAGACTTAAGCTGTATAATGTCTTTTGTAGTCTCTACACTTCATTAGCCTTGGATCCATCATTAAACCTTGGAAGTGTTTCCAGGTAGATCTTTTCTTCTAATCCATCATGCAAGAAGACATTCTTAACATCAAATTGCTACAAAGACCAGCAAAGATTAGCTATTAATGACAATAATACCTGTATAGTATTCATCTTTTCTATCAGAGCAAAGATTTATTTATTTATTATAAGCAAACAATGTAAATCTTATAAGAGCACTAAAAAAAAAAAAAAAGAAAAAAGAAACAAAGAAAAACTAGTAGCAAACAACCACAACTACTTGCAGCTAAGACTGTCTAGGAAATCAAGTATTGAAAAAATTCCCAAATCTAGCGAAGCACTTGTCCATTCCAAGAGGGCTCTAATAAGGTTTACCTTTAACATTTTATTTGTGAGCTTTTCATTATTAAAGATTTAGTTGTTGCGCTCTTTCCAAATGTAGGGGAGCCACTCACCAAACATGGTGTCTCTTCTTATTAGTCCCTTAAACTTCCTCTTAGGAAGCAAGTTTCTCAAAGTTGCTGGAAATACCCATTTGAGAGTGAAAGATTTCTAGGAGAAACATTTATGACCATTGTCCTCTTACAGTGAATCAAGATATATTCTTCTCTCTTTGCAAAGACTACATCTATTAATTGTCGACTACCCCATCTTCATTAACATGTCAATAGTTAAAATCTTCCCCTAAACTACTTCCCAAGTGAAACAAGATATCAAAGGAGCGTGAGAACCCCATTTTTCCTAAGTTGGGAACTCCATTCTAGATTTAACACTCAAAGAATTGTGGTACGACTTTACACTAAAAAGGCCACTTCCTACCTTTTGTCCAAACCAAGATATCTTCTTCTCATCTTTGCTATTAGCGCAAAGATTTCTTAATGGTCCACTTTATATGCCTGAGTGTAGCCTTTAACTATAAGTCTAGCTTTGTATCTCTCCAAGGTTCCATTTACCTTATATTTTACAGTAAACACCCATTTACATCCCATTGGTTTATTCCCTTTAGGTAATTCAATAGTTGCCCATATCTTGTTTCTTTCAAAGAGCACTCGTCTCCTTTCCCATAGCTTTCCTCCAATTCACATTCTTAAGTGCCTCTTGAACAGTTGATGGAATTTCAAGAAGATCTAATTGGGTAATGAAGCCTTTGTGTTATGAGGATAATCTATCAAAAGATATAAAATTAGATAGAAGGTGTTGGGTGCATTTTTTAACCCCTTCCCTAAGAGCTTTTAGAAAATTTGGGTCTTTAAACATTGGTGACAAAGAAGAATGACTAAGGTTAGATTTAGTAACTATCATGGATTTGGATTCTTGGTTTTGCACTATAACAAGATTCCATAATCTTCTCCTTGAGTAGACTCGTAGTGGCACAATAGTAATGCTACCTTTCCTCTCATCCTCATCCTTATCCTCAGGTTTAGAAGTGTTAGACCTTGTATGAGTACATCTGATAACTATGGAAGGGGGCGAATGGTAGATTGGGGAAACTCAAGCAGCCTCATATCTATTTAATGATAGAGACTCCCCCTAAAGATGAGGATTAGTGAAGAAGGCCGGTTTTCAATAAAAGTAGCTTCCATCAAAATGAAAAATTTCGTGGAAGTAGGGTAATAACATTTGTACCCCTTCTTTGTTGGTGAATAACCAATAAAGACACATTTAAGAGCTTGAGGATCAAGTTCACTACTTTGAGCATCAATTTGGACAAAGGAGACATGTCCAAATATATTAGATAGGATTTTGCTAAACCCATGAAAATCAGTAAAGAAGTCAATGAGTATTTGTTTGGGCTTTATTTCCCAACACTTCCAAAAGTAACAATTGATTAAGTAGTAGTTAATGCAACTGCTTAAATAACAAGGCATGAGATACCTCAAGAAAGTGACAATTTTTTCTTTTGGAAACTCTATTTTGATGAGTATCTTGACATGATGAGTTGTGTTTTATTCTTTCTCTATCTAGGTAAGAGGATAGGGTTTGATTAAAGTATTTTTTTCCTTTGTCATATTTGATGTTCTTTATTTGAACATCAAATTGGATATAAATCATCTTATGAAAAGGAGAGCAAATAGAACTAGCATCGAATTTGTTTTTTAAAAGGCATAACCAAGTGACACTAGAACAATCATAAATAAAAGAAACAAACTAACGAGCTTCATTGATATTTGGAATGCGAGAGGGTTTCAAAACATTAGAATGAATTAATGTAAAAGTCTAAGATGATCTTATTGTTGTTTAAAGGAAAAGCAATATGATGATGTTTGGTTAAGTGACAAATTTAATAATAAAAATTGTTAAGATACAAATTTTAAAATAACAAAGGAAACATAGTTTTTAACAAAGAAAAGGCAAATGTCCTAAATGTAAATGATGTAGCCAGATTTGATTTTTTTTATTTATTATTTTTTTTTTAATGGAAAACTTGAAAGATAAGATAAAGGTATGCGACTATTGCCATTGTCACTCCAAACATCAAGTTAATTGAGTCCTTCCTATTCTATAGTATGACCAATCATCATCACTATATTAAGGTCTTGGAAAACACAATGAGATGAGAAAAATGTTACTTTTCATTTTTTATTTAATTTTTATATTTTTTATTAGAAACTACTTTGCAAAACACAATGTTACAATTTGGATCTTTGATAACTTAGGGGATTGACCAGAGATTTGTAGGGAGTATAGGAATATATAGTACATATATTAAGGAAAGAGCCGTGGTAAGGACTAGTCCTTTGTCCCGACCACATTAGCTAAACAACAATTTACTTTTTTTTTTTAATAGGACATGGGTTGTAAAACGAGAAATGATGAAAGTTGTCAGTCATGTGGTCTCTAGCACCTCAATCTAACCCAATTTCCATGGCAACAATCTTTGGAGGCACTAAAAGAGCTAGTTATGGGGTACTTACCTAATTTGACTAAGGAGCATGATGCGTTGGTCTTATCTAAAGGGGTGAGGAAACTTTGAAATCTTTGAATATCTTCCTTTTTTGAGTCTCTTAAATGTCGAGCGATTAGAATTCTCACCATTGGGTTTCTCCTCCAAAAATGTCATATTTCCTTAGCCTCCTTTCTATTTAGATTGTTGTTAGTTCCAGTTTCGACCATTCTTACAAAGAGGCAGAGCCATATAAGGTCTAGGAAGAGCGAATGCTCCCCTTGAACTTGGAAAAAAGGAAATCTTCACTCATGATGTTTTGATCCTTTCCCCTTTGATTTACAAGGGAATCTTAGTTACCACAAAGCTATGTAGTTGATTTGTGCCTTTTTTACTGCCGCTTATATAAATATTTGTTCTTCCCCACACCCCTCCTGTTACTTAGTCACCTGGATACCTCTCCTCTATAAGAATTTGTTCTAAGGATTGGACTAATCATAGTCAAAACAACCCTTCAAAGTAAAGGGTTATCTCATCAAGGGTTGACCTTGTTACTTTGCCACTTGGATACCTCTCCTCTATAAGAATTTGTTCTTGGAATTAGACTCCTCCCTTCTTCAACTCTTATGACTGAGAATACCTCATTCAAGCATGTTCATGATTCCTTCCCAAGTACTTGAATGCACACTTGATTGTATTCCATGTTAACTCTAACAAGGAATTCAAATATTCTCTCTTTCAATAAACTTAAGAAACAAAGCAACATCCTCACTATTCTTATCCTAAGATTTTGATAATAGTTTGTTTCTAATCACAATCCTTTAATTACATTATAGTACTCAATTACAAATAAAATGCCTTGCTTTGTAGAGTGAATCTTGGCCTTTACCTCGTAAATTTAACATCTTGGACTTTTGAATAGGTCGGTTTCATTACGTCTTACATTTTTTTCCTTGGTCAAGAACATACACACTCTATTGATTTTGGGTTGCATTATGTTCCATAATCAAGACGTGACCATTGAGTCCTCATTCAAGGTAACAAATTTAGTATCATCTTCACTCGACATTAGTCCAATCAAGGGATTGAACTTTCCTTTTCCCTTTAAGAACGTGTGTACATGTTGAGATCATATTAAATAGTTTCGTGTATCAAGTCTAGATGAGGGTTGAAGCTTTTGACAGTCACGAGAAGGTGGTTACTTAGTGTTTGAGGTTAGATTTTATCAGATCTTTGACATAGTGGACAATAAAACAAAGAGCCATAATAGTGGTAAAGAAGGTTGTTAAGAAGAAAAAAAAATGGTGATCAAGTGATTCAACTCTTGCCATAAGTTTCGTAAAATCAGAACATATTCGTGATGGGAAAAACCCGAATCTCTCCGTTTTCCAAGCCCGGATCAAGTTAACAACATGCACAACTATCCTAAGCTTTTTCTAAATCCTATGCACAATGGAAAAATAGCATTTTTATACTTTAAAAGGATTAAAAAAGTGTTAACGAAAACCATACCTAAGATTCGAATGTTCCCGAATCAAATCCACATGGTGAATATGAAGATCGAAATCGTAGAAGTCTTGTAAATCGAAGTCTTTTGCCCGATGACTCAAACCTTGATCTTGGCATACTTCCGGTGGGGAGGAAAGGAGGGTGAAGACTATGACTCTCTCTCTTTGGATGATGAAAAACAAAAGTTATGGAAACCCTAATCCCTATGGGGTATTTATAGGGTTCTTAATTGGGCTTAAGTGACTTGAGCCCATATGAGCTTGGGTCATTTAATCTAGTCCAAAATGGGTCATAATTGATTAATTAACCCAATAGAGCCTACTAATTAATCAATTAGTCCAATTCAGAGACCTTGTTTACTTACTCCTATACAACCTTGTGTAATTACCAAAGCGCCCTTATGCACAAAAGTGAACCTCTAACTAATACGACCCTCATAATCCATGCCAATAAGGTATATGAGCTTTAAGCGGGGACCACTGGGACCCACAGGAGTACTGGCTCCCTCGTAATCCAATTCTAAAGTTGATTCAATATCCTACTACAGAGAATCAAGTGAACTCTAGTATCCTATGTAAATAACAATGAGACACTATGTGTCAGGTCCGTGACCTGCTATCCATTGTGTTCAGTCTTCCTATGAACTGGTGTCCATAGTCTAACAAAGTGAAAGTTATCAGCCTTTCAAGACTACTTCTACCATCCTTGAGTTATAGATCTTCCTATTATGTATTCAATTGACATGTCTTAGCTCTCAAAGAGCCTATGTCAAGTTCCACTAAAGGAACTACTATGGTTATAGTTTCCATGAACACACCCAAGAGGACACACTGTCTCAATCTTAAGATATATCATGGTGCCTCTATTGAGAATATCTATTGCCACTGGCTTCCATCAACAATAACCTAATCCATAGGGAATATATGATCAGCTTACGATCTCACCCATAGGTCAAAGCCACTATTAATTTCAACACAAGCTTAATATTCTCTCAAGGTTGAGAGACAACACAATGAAGCAACTTGGTGGAATTATGACTACTTGATAGCCTTAAGTCATAAATTACCATAGGTCTTGTCCAATGTGCAACCATACACACTAGTGCACTCACCATAGGAACTCATTTCAATAGCCAAGACCAGTCATCCCTCCAATTAGGAGGTGGTGCACTACACCCTCTAATGGGTTGCCTAGGCCTATGAACCGACTGTGAACAAGTCATCTATTTTCAAGAAACCCATGACTTAAATCTTCTGTGCAACTCCTAATGCACCTAAGTCACATACAATGCAAAAGGTATGAATAAGAATGCTCATAAAGTATAATACATGGAATAAGGATAGATAAAAGTGAAATTGGAATATCATTAAATAAATAATAAATTCCAAATTTATTACATCATGTCATGCTTTTAAGGGTTCTATCCTAACAATTCAGTGATCAAACGATTACCTTTCTTGGTAGATGGAAAATTTGTCTTAATCTCATTGATTTGTTAAACATTTTGGACTTTGGAATAGGTCTGCTTGCAAGACTCCCAAATATCCTTTGCTGTTGTTAAACACATGCAAGTATCACTGACTTTTGGCATCATCGAATTTCATAATTAGGACATAAACATAGTCTTCATCCCACGCAATGAACTTTGAATCATCTGATTTCGGTCCCATCCCAAGTCGGTTTATCCTTCTCTTTCAAGAAGGTTTGAACAACTTGAGACCGCTTCAAATAATTTTTGCCATTGAAACATAAACCTGGTTGAATATTCTGTAGCTCTCCTACTACAGTGGTGATGACTCCATTTGTTACTACTAGATTATAGACTTGCTAATTGGTAGATTCCAAAACCTCAGACATGTTTTTTGGACAGAAGTCAAAGAAATCAAATAAGAGGTTGAGGAAGGATTGCAACAATGCAAGCCACAACAGGGAAATAGAACATAAGTGGAATACTTTTTGCACTGCTTTCATATTAAAAAATAGAGCAGTTTTGCTAAAATGGCAGATTTCTCTGGGTTTTTGAAAAAAGAAAAAAGAAAAACCCAACAATAACTGGAAAATCGGCGATGAAGTTTGAAAAAATTAGAAACCCTAAGGAGCCTAATTTTGCCTTGATACCATGTGGAGAAAAATTATATTTCTCATTCATATATTGAAAGCATACAACCAAAGAAATATATATACAACAACAGAAAAGAAAGAACAAGGAAGAATCCCTTCAAATCAAGGATTATATGCACAAATATACACACCGCTATATATATATAGTTATATAACTTACATAGCTGTATATTACAACTATAACAATCTTCAACACATAGCTAAAGAAATAAAGGAATTTCTTGAGCTCTTCCTACCTAGAATCAAGTTTACTTGAAAACATTTAATAAGAGTGAGTTCGAAAGCCCACTAAGGGGTAGAGATCAAGTAAGTTTATTTTTCAAAAATGAAATAGGGAATGTTTGTTTGTAACACGAGTACAAACATACAAAATAAACTTGTATTACATTTGCTATTATCAAAACAGTCTCAAATTGAATATTTCAATAAACTTGCATATATTAAAAAAAATTTAATTGTTAATAGAAGTATTATTCATCATAGTGGGATTTACAGAAGTGGCTTAGTATTCCTTATTTGTTAGTGGGCGAAACTAAAACCAATCTAATAGTATACCATTCCCTACAAACTAGGTTTTTAGATCATCATTACCCACACCAAGGGTAACAAAAATCAACATCTTTTCCCTTGTTGATTGAAAACAGATAACCAGAATGCCCATTTAAGTCAAAATACAGTCAAATAAAAAAGTGATTCCCAATTTCAAAATTTTAAACTTATTTAAATATTTTTCAGAATTTACAAAAATATAATTGATAATTTATGACGAAAAAATATATATTCACATAATTCACTTATATAAGTTGGATAATCCCAAAGAAACAAAGTTGCAGACTTTTCCTATTAATCATTTGTTTAATAATCATTATACTCAAGTATATATTTATTTATTATTTAACCCTATGTCAAAATTAGATGAATTAATTCATCTAGGGAAATATTCAATTTCCATTACTTAGGTCGACTTAGCTTTATTTTCTTAGACAGTCGTCCAAATTTCTCCCCTAAGGAATTTTAGCCTACTTTTTTTCTAGCATCCAACCATCTAAAATTTATTTAACTTTTTATTATGATTAATTCTTCAATACAACGAAGGTGCAATCTTATAAAAGAAAACTTATTATATACAGAAATTGCATGGATGCCCATACCAAATTCCCCTATGTTTAATACCACACCAAAAACACCTTTGCAACCTACAATCCTTTAAAACAATACCTACTACTTCCAAACATCCTATTATTTTCCAATCTCAATACACACTACAAAAATTCTCATAACCACATTTAGCATATAACCACATTGCACTCTTCGCAATGTTCACCACAATAGTCCTATAGTCTCCACATGTAGTGCCCTATGGATTCACCCATAACAACAAGACATCAATGGGCATGAGATTTGATCTTACTATTGCAACCCTTTTTTTAACTCTTTAAAAAGTAAAATGCATAGACCCATAGGATATTTCCACCATATCCAAACTTTCATCCTAGGGTTAATTTCTTTTTCTCAAATCTACATCAAAATAACTCTAGATTTAAGATTTATGGACTCTAGATTCACCTAAATACTGATTTATTTATTTACATACTTCTCTATTAATTATTTCTTTCTCTTTTAAAAACTAAAACAACAATTGCATTCTAAGGAGATGGGACCTATGTACTTTTGTGTGCTATTTGTGTTAATTAATACATTCTATTATTTATAAAAAAAATTATTACTATTATTAGTTAATTAATTAATTAATTATTTTTTTCTAGCATATAGCCTAAAATTAAAGCCCATGGAATTTACCTATTGAGTATGACACAAATCTAGAAATTTTCGTTTTTAAGGGGCTAGACTATTAAGCATGAACCAAACTTCTATAAAATATGTATCGTAATATAATTTATAATGTAAAATAAAATTCACGATAAAACAAATATAGTATCTATAAGAATTGATGGAAAGAATTATCTTTGTTTCCTTTCTAATCAAATATGGCATAAATATGAAAAGAAGAAAGAAGAAGAAAACATAGGTATGTACACACTTAAAACATGAAATATCTTTTTCATCAAACTTGTGTTGCCTATCTTTTAGGGAATAAAAATTATTTATAATAATATAATTGAAAGTTATAATTTTTTATTTTGAATTTCCCTTTATTTAATTTAATACTTTCATAGTTATCCAACACATGCATGAGATAATTTTATGTGAAGTGAAAAATTTAATTTAATACTTTCATAGTTATCCAACGCATGCATGAGATAATTTTATGTGAAGTGAAAGCACTATCTAAACATTTTGATACACAAATCTTTAAAATTTATAAATTTATGAAAAGAGAATATTGCAAATTACCCATATTGATACTATTCTCTAGATTTAACATGCTAATGTTTGTCATATATTATCAAGAAAGATTTTCAAATTCAAGGGCAAAGTCATGTGATATATCAAATTAAGGAACCAACATTATAATAATGTCACATTATATATATATATATATATAAATAGATATATATATGTATGTATGTATGTATATATGAAATTACAAATTCCATACGCCAAATATCCAAACAATTAAACAAATTGAAATACTTTATAACTTAATTAAGAGAAAAAAAAAAAAAAAGCAATAAAAATAACTCTTGAATCCAAAATTATACTACCAAAAATAAAAATTCAAAATCTGAAACTTAATTTTATTGGAATTGTTCTGGTTGTTGATTTCTTTTATATGAAAAGTTAAGGGCGTTTTTTTTAATCGTCCAAGATTTTAGTCTACTAAGGGTATACTTTTGTTTGAAATAAGATGTCAGTATAGCATAAGTCACTTCTGTAAGCAAAAGGTAAGAAGATAAAGTTCAATTCTTGAAGGGATATTATTATAAAGCAACAATGGAATTTTTCAATATTGTTTTTCTTAGCCTCTCTAATATTCTGCTCTTGCTTGACCCTTAACCCAAGGCCAATTGTAAGTTTAGAAAAAACTTACCCAAGCTCATGTATTAGTTAAGTTTGGCCTAGTTTTTTATTTTTTTATCTATTAGTTGGGATCAACATAATTAAACTATACATATCAGGTCACTTGCTACTTTGTTAAGAGAAAACTAGCAATTAGCCCCACCTAGACAACTTGTGAGTTGAGTTAGTTGACATCTTTAATAAAGCTCTTTCTAAAACCACCTTGGAAAGTACTCTATTCAATTTAGGCTTGATTGATATATTTATAAACTAGCTCAAGAGGGAGTATTGAAGATATAGATAGCATGTGTATCTTTGTTATCCTAATATAAGGTTATGGTTTTTCTTCTTAATAATCCTATAAATAAAGTTATTTGATAGATGGTGAAGTTATGCTTGATTTCAACTCTCAAATTTTCTTATAAATACGAGGAATCACTAGATGACTAAGATATGTAGATTAGTATTTTCATAGCCATAATTAACTACATGTACAAAAGATTACTTCAATTTTTTCTTATCCACTCTCTTTTTTAATTTAGGGTAAAACCGGCGGTCCAATCTTTGCTGGAGCTTGCATATCTCATGCACTTCCTTCTCAGGTAAAACTTTTTTTTCAATGTTTCAACCCCTTTTGAGATACATATTTGCATGTTTGCATCTAACACAATATAATTTTAAATAATCCATACAGTGGTTGGAAATTTTCATAATGATCAAAATTTTCATCTTTTTCTTTTTTTCAAAAGGAAAAAATGTTTATTATAGTTAACCAATGCATTGATTGATTGTGTTAATATTGCAGCATTTTCATGAGGAACAAAGGTGAGGTGTTAATGCTTGCTACCTTTGAAATCTAAAAACTATTTGTCAACCATGAACTTTGATGTTGCATTTGGCTCTAACCAATCATAAAAATGATTATAGGAATCATGTGCGTTAACTGTAACAACTTGCACCCAACCATGTAGATATTGTCAGCTTTGAGCCCTAAAGGCCCTCACGGCTTTAAAACGCATCTATATAATTAGAAGGAGTCCATATTTATATAGCGCTAGGAATTTTCCCCTATATCCGATGTGGAATGTCACAAACACCCCTCATGCAAACACAACGTCCTCATTGTGTTCCACAGGATTACGGGGCCAAATAGACAAACCCCCACGTCAGGGTTGGGGATCGACTCTGATACCATTTGTAACGACCCACACTCAATCATGTAGATATTGTCCACTCTGAACCCAAAAGACCCTCACAGCCTTAAAATGTGTCAACATGGTTAAAAGAAGTTCATACTTATATAGCGTCAAAAACTTTCCCCCCTATCTGATGTGGAATATCACATTAGCTCTTAGTTGTTTGTAGCAAGCCATGTACTCCAAGGAATCATGTCCTCCAAGGATTACCTTTTCCTTTAAATCTTGTTAGTGTGACTTCTGACACCAATCAACTGAACAATCAAAGCAATAAGTGGTTCACTATTGACCTTTTGACTTATTGCATGAATAGTAACCACTCATGATAGTGAATAGTAAAAATGAGCTTTTACTATAACACTTTTGACTTTTGCGGCAGAATCTTGCTTTTAGCGGATTACTGTACTACTTTCAATTGGAATCTTACTACAACATCACATGTCTTGAAAAGAAACATGCAATTGATGTAGACTTGACTTAAAACTGTTGTTAGAGAATCTTGAGCCGACAACTTACTGATGCAATCTTTACCGAAGGTATCTAATCAAGTAATTTACAAGAAAGGAACCTTTAAGTTTTTCTTAGACTACACCATTAAGACACTTGAACAAACCATAAGCTTAGAGCAAGATGATCAAGTGATAAGACTCTTGGATAGTAAATCCATAGAGAAACACAAGAAAGACTACAATTTCATACACTTCAGCATAATTCAAGCCAAGCCCTTAGCAAGGATAGGTTTTAACACCTCAATTGTCATGTGTCTAAGGGATGATAGACATCTTGATTACCGAGATTCTATTATTGGAGCAGTTCAAGCAGGATTAAATGATGGTTCTATTTACTTTCAATGTTTCTCTAACTTCATAGTAAGATTAAGAGATGCCGACATCCTTGATTCGGTTGTCCTCCATGTTAAGACTCATGGATTTAAGTTCAAGGAAGGAAACAATCAAGTTTCCATCATAACAAGATTTGCTTACAAAAGCATGACCACAAGTGTAGGATTCGGAGCATTGTGCACTAGTCTAAGAGAGAAACTATTCTCTTCTAATCAGACTTAGTTTATAAGCCCAAAGAGAATCTTGTGGAATGAGATTGAGTTTCCATAATCATGGCATTTCACCGATTTGTTCCAGCAATAGAACAAAGGATAGAAAATTTTGCACAAATAGTTCAATATCCAGACGGAAGAGGAGATTTGGTTTTCTCCAACTCTTTCAAATATTCTAGGAATACTAGGATAGAAGAAGGATCCACTTAAACAAATCCCAAGAACATTAAGTTGACTGGTGTTAGGAGTTTTAAGAAAACTTCCAATTTTAAGAGGATTAGATTCTCATATGATTATTTTCTCCTATATGAGTTTCCAAAGTTTAGAATTCACTATATATATATATATATATATATATATATATATATATAAATATAACCTATGTTCCAGTAGAATAACACCCAAAGGGGGGATGAATGAGTGAATTTTAAAAATTATAATACAAGAGTTAAATATTTCAATTTTATTAAAAATTATAGTAGGATTTTACGTGGAAAATCCCCACACAACATGTGGAGATAAAAAACCATGTGGTTTAAGACTTCAAATCTAAAATTCACTATATGAGATCATAATACACAATTTTACCTGACAAATACTACTTAAGACTTACTCTCCAACACCTATATCACGATTCACATCCACGATGCAACATGTGGAGTGCTCCAGTGAATTCGCCTCAACCTCTGAGGGGATGCAAACCTTTCTAACAACTCAAAATTCGTTCGATGAAGCCTTGAGGGCTTTTGGGAATGGTAAGGCAAGTTAAGGTTCTTTCAAAATGACAGCATCAACCCTAAAATGAGTTTAGGAAGGGTATATGTAGGGTTAAAGACCTAAAGTATCAAAAATGAAATTTTTCCAAAAATTAAAAAGTAAAATTTCAAAAGAAATGACTTCCAGAATTTGGCAGGCTCAAAACGAGCGCTCAAGCGAACTTAACCACCACTTAAGTGCCTTGAGCGCTTAGTCAAGCACTTGAGCATTGGCTTCAGCACGTAAGCACTTTGGCCAATGCTTAAGCACTCCAATAATTTTCAAAATGACTTATAAACCGTTTAAACTCAAATTAAAACTTTCAATCCAACCCATACCGTTTAAAAAGCTAACTTGCTTTTACCCAAACCATTTAAACTTATCTATGATGTTCCGATTGAATAATTTGGAACCTCGGATCTTTAATGGGGAGCAAGTCACTATCTAAAAGGATCTTATATCAGAATGAAACGGAACAAAATTACCAATAAACAATATCAATGCATAATGCCTTAACAACACACACACATACATACATACATAAAATATGATACACTTTATATGTCAACTAACATATTACCAATATGTAATGCATCTTATAATACAAATCTCATATGTGATACTTTATGCCAATGTTTTAAAAGGCTATTGTGGCTTATGCATTGTGATTCACTTCAAGGCTAGGCTCTTCAAATTAGCCTTGAGGTTATAGTCTTAGTTAAGATAATTGATGCTTAAGGTTGTTGAGGGTTAAGCCATAAATATTTAAAGGGTTTAATAGGTTTTGGGCCTTAGTGGACTATATATTTTGTAGGAGGTTTAAGACTTAATATTCAATGAGCTTTAATGGGTTCTATGTTTTTATGGGCTTTTGGTACAGATTATAAATTTTTTTTGAAGAGTCCTCGCATAGGTCAAACATTTTGCAAAATAAGGGCTTAGTTGACTTTCAAATAACTATTTAAATAGAGAGAAAAAAGAGAGATTGAGAAGAATGAAAAGAGGAATTGTTGGTTGCCATAGTGACTAAACTCTTATATAATCCTTATTTTTTTATTGATAAATAAGGAAAAAACCGTTGCATTTAATGGATAGAGAAGAACAATGGATGTATATAAAAATAATTGTTGAAGATAATTATAGCTTGTTACAGTTGTATACACAACTATATGTGAAAATTATTACAGTTGCATACACAGTTGTATATCTTCCACAACCATATATTACCACTTTAATATATATTTAGGTATATTTGTGTATAAAATCCCTAATTTGTTAGGATAGTTTCCAATTCTTTCTTTATTCTTTCTTTTTGCTTTTGTATATAATTGTAGGGTTGTATACTTTTAAGATATGAATGAGAAATACAATTTTTCTCCACATGGTATCGAAGCCAAATTTGGCTCCTTATATTTTCTTTTCAGCCTTCATTGCTGAATATTTTTTGAAGTGTTTGTTGTCCACATGGTATCAACGGCAGTTTTGTTCAGAACAATGAACAAAAACACTATTTGGTACTGCAAGAAGCTAAGACACACATGGGACTAGTGTTGGAAACCCTATGGAAAGCCTCAAACTTTGAGTAAAGATAGGGGTTTCAAGGGTGGATAGTAGAGAACTTAAGTACACTTCACCAACTCTCAAATCAATGAAAACCCTTTACATGATGGTGAATTCTGGTGGCAATGAACATACTGAGCTTAATAAGGAAGAGATTGAAAAACCGAAGAATCTCCTAGGAACCATTGAGAGTCCTAGTGGTGCTTGCTCTCTCACTTAGTCAGATAATTATTCCCCTTCTCTTACTTTTAGTGTCTCGGATGTGTCTTTCCTAGGCTCTTGGGTCATCAACTCAGGAACTACAGATCATATGACCCATTCCTTACAAAAGTTTAGTACCTATAGCCCATGTCCTAGTAATAAGAAAATAGTCACTGTTGATGGCTCTCTAGCCACCATGGCTAGTCAAGGGGAAGTTCACTTGAATAAATCCATAGTTTTGAAGAATGTGCTATATGTACCTAAGCTTTCCACCAATCTTGTTTCCATTCATTTACTTACCAAAGAGTTGAATTGTCATGTGATTTTTTTATCCCTCTCATTGTGTATTTTAAGAATAGGGTATGAGGAACACAATTGGACTTGCTAGGGAAAAATATGGACTTTACTATCTTGAGTTACCGTTTGGTCAAAATAAGACTGAGAACTAGGTACCCTTATTATTCATTTCTGAAATCTCATCCACAACAAAAGATAAGATTTGGATTCATCATCATCGTCTTGAACATCCGTCGTTTGGTGTTCTTAAAATTATGTTTCCTTTATTGTTCAACGGAATTGATGTAGAAAAATTACATTGTAATGTTTGTGTACTTGCAAAGCATCGCCATGCTTCTTTTTCAATAAGTAACAAAAAAGTTTCAATTCCTTTTGCATTAGTTCACAGTGATATTTGGGGTCCCACAATTTCTAATATTTCAGGCTCTAGATGGTTTGTTTCATTTATATATGATTGTACTCAAATAACTTGGGTCTTTCTTCTCAAACAAACATTGGATGTGAGTACTCTATTTCCCTATTTTCACAAAATGGTCAAAACTCAATTTGGAGTGGGAATCAAGAAGTTTAGGCCTGATAATGCAAATGATTACTTCAATCAAGTGCTATCTTCTTATTTTCAAAAAGAAGATATTATCCATGAATCCTCTTATGTTAGTACTCTCCAACAAAATGAGGTTGCTGAAAGAAAAAATTGTCATCTTCTTACTGTTACATGAGTTTTTTTGTTATAGAAAAATGTTTCTAAATCATATTTGAGGAAGCAGTACTTATTATTGTTCATCTTATAAATTGATTGCCATCTAGAGTTTTGGGGTTCAAAAGTCCAATGGAAATTTTTACAAAATACTTCCTAGACTTTACAATGTCTACTAGTTTTGTTCCAAAGGTTTTTTGTTGTGTTTCTTTTTGTCCGTGTCCATGCTCATAACAGAAGGAAACTAGATCCAAGAGCAATTAAGTGTATTTTTGTAAGGTATTCATCTACTCAAAAAGGTTACAAATGTTATCATCCACCCACTCGACAATTTTATGTCTCTTCTGATGTATCCTTTGTTGAATATGAAAGCTACTCCAATCACCCTTATCTTCAAAGGGATACATCATTCATGGAAGATACGAATGTAGAAGATTTGTTCTTACTTGATTTGACCTCATCTATGCCTAAACCCTCACAATCACAGTCATCCATGTCTAAGTCAATGTCTAAGCACTCACAAATTCTTGAACCGACAAGTCCACCTTTAGGGAAGAAACAAGCCAACTTTGGTTTACTCAAGGAAGAAAGCAACCATCACTTAACTTGTGCAGGTCCAAGAGTCAGAATCGACCACTTCCTATGAGGTAAATGATCCATCTTCTCCAAAGATTTCTTCTGATTTTGTTGATACTAGTGATCTAAATCTGCCAAAGGTAAATAATCTATCTTCTCCTAAGATTTCTCCAAATTTTGTTGATACTAGTGATCTAAATTTGCCCATTGTAGTTAGAAAAGGCACAAGAACATGTACTCAACATCCTTTATATCCACTTTCCCATTTTGTAACCTACGAAATATTACCATCATTTCATAGAAATTTTCTCACCAGCCTAAACATTATTTCCATACCTAAGACTTTGTCTAATGCACTAAATGGTAAGGAGTGGAAACAAGCCAAGAGGGCAAGCACTTGAAAAGAATGGGACTTGGGATGTGGTTGAGTTACCAAGAGAGAAGAGTCAAATAGGGTGCAAGTGGGTGTTCATAGTAAAATACAAGGCAGATGGTTCTCTTGAGAGATATAAAGCCAAGCTCGTTAACATATGGAGCAGATTATCACGAGACATTCACACTAGTAGCCAAGATGAACAATGGCTTAAGTAGGACATTGGCTTAATTTGCTCACCATATGTGTCCACTAGAAGTCGATTAGTTGATGTCTTAACAAAAGGATTAGCCAATGCCCAATTTCAAGAGATCATTATCAAGTTGGGAATGGATGATATCTATTCACCAACTTGAGAGGGAGTGTTGAAGTTATTACAGCTTGTTATAGCCATGTACACAACTGTATGTGAAGATTATTACGATTGTATACACAATTGTATATCTTTCACAACTGTATATGATAGCTATAATATATATTTGGGTATATTTGTGTATATTTGTGTATATAATCCCTAATTTGTAGGGATCTTTAATAGGATAGTTTCCAATTCTTTCCTTATTCCTTCTTTTTGTTGTTGTATATTATTGCAGGGTTGCATACTTTTAAGATATGAATGAAAATATAGTTTTTCTCCAGAATAACTAATATGATTATATTCCTTAGATGATCTTACTGGTGATAGTAACATTAGTGTTGAAGATTATATGATGAAGCTATGAGAGAGAGCTAAACTTTTAGAGAAAGAAAGATAAACTAAATTAAAAACTATTGATAATGAAAAATAAGTTTAAATACACTTTAGCCTCTCAATCTTTTGTGTTTTTCACACTATGCCCCATTATATTCAAAATCCAACATCTTGCCATCTAAAATTGTTAAAGAACAACACTCCACATTTTTTTGGATGATGTTTACTTTCATGAATATCCTCGATTTTTCGGTTATTGGTGGATCCTTACACCAAATCATAAAAGTTATATTCGTTAATCGATATTTCCGGATTTATTTCCATTTATCGTGGTTTTATTGCAATTCTATTGATTTTCGCCGATTTATTGAGATTTTCCCAATATTTCGGTCAGTTAAAGCATAGGTCAAAGCTACAAAAGTGGGTCAAATGAGCAAAATGCTACGGTGGTTCGAACCTAGTATTCTAGGTTAAAAAACCAGCCCTTGCACCACTAGGCAAACATGCCTTTACTTGATATTTAGACCTACATTTTATATATTTTATTTTCACTCTTAAATTTTATATATGCTTTAAAAATTAAATATTAAAATAAAGTTTTAATAAAGACATTAATTTTAATTATTTATTTTCAAAGTCCATTTAATTTGTTATTTAAAGCACAAAAATCATGAATTAAATACAAATATAATAATTAAACATATATTATAAAGTAGATAAATTATCATTTTAGTATTAAAGTTATTTTCAAAGCCAACAAATTATCCTTTTAATATTAAATGCATTTTCAAATATCACCTATTATTACTATAAAATGTCATAAATTATATTATTCATATATCAATTTCTTCATATCTCAATTGTAATGTATGTATTATTACTTATCATATTTTTTTTTTGTAAATTGTTCAATATTTTCATGAATTTTGATCAAATTTTGCTCTACTAATATTTTGTGTCGAAATATCCACCCACCAATATTTCTCAATATATCTATAAAATCAAGTTACCGATATATCTATTAAAACCTATATTTTCATCATTGCTCTACACATACTTAATATGGAAGGATCAAAGTGTCATTTGAGAGTTTTCTCAAGCCCTAAAATCTTTTCATTCTTCCATTTTCTTCCTTTGAAAGCCCTAAAATCCTATCGCCCATAAACTCAATGCAGGCATCAAAGGGCAAAGAACTTCCACCTTTGTTTTGAAGATATCTATTGTAAGAAAATAATATTTTTAGAAAGAAGCGATATTTTGATTAATGATATGGATTTCAATCAAAGAAGTACAACTCCTATAAGCTTCATAATAAAAAATAATTAATTTTATTATTATGAATTTTATGGCTTTCTTAATATTAATTTTCATGTTATTATATTTGTATTTTTCGGAATTTTTTAGAATTATATTATTATCTATTCATTTAAGTTGGGGCTTACATCTCATTCCACCTCAAAGCCTATACCTTGCCTCATTTGGGCAAAACATCTCAAGGCTACCATTAACCTTTCACAACATTATTATACATAATATACAAGATGCTTGCATATTTAGATGTCTCTTGATAGTTTTAAGGAAAGTTAACTTTAATTTCATTTAAGAAAATTATTATATCAATGTTTAAAAAGTGTTTTTTAAGGTTACAATAATGTAGCTAAAACTCTTTAATTTTCATTTATAATCATAAAAGAATCTTCCACCTCTACTTGGGCTCTATATTGAAAAAGCTTTAATTATGACATCTTTATTTTGATACTGAAAATGGCATGGAAAATTTCCATTAAAGGAAGTCAGAATCTGGAAAGTAGAGAAGTACTAGTGAATTCAGAACATAAAAGAACTACTAACACGTCAAACATTAATATATCTAAACTGTAGAATACAAGTATGTATTTGTAATTGTGCAATCATAAAAGTTTATTTACCTGTTCTTTTAAATTCAATTGCAAAATTCATGGCTTTTATGATGTCATAACATTGTTCTTGCACTTCATTAATCACTTCAATGCATAAAAAATATAGCCTATCTAAGACATAAATGTCCATGTCATGTGGAGTAATGAGTATTTTACACCTGCTTTGTCATGTAAATGAATTGTACTTGCTATGTATTGTATCTTTTTTGCATATTTTTCTTTTATCTGTTCCAGCTTTTTTGATATATAAAAGAGTACCTTATATTACATGATAGAGTATCTATACATTATATGAAGATAGGAATGGATGCTTATTACTCAACATGGTATACATTTGACACATGCATATCAGTCAATTTTCATTGCCCATGTAATAAAAAACTGAAATAGACTGTTGTTGTGGACTAACTTCTCTATTGACTGATATTATAACTGTTTTGTTTCATTTATTCCTATGCAGGTGCTCATATGTTCAAGAAATGGAAGTGTTTATTCATTTGAACTGGTAAGATCCAGTTTTCATTATGTGTGAATTTCTTTAGGTAATCCATTTTGCTTCCTTTTTGCTACTATTTCAGTCATAACTCACATTGGTTTTACTTGTTGGATCACTTCTGAGTATAGTTGTCAAAAAACCTATGACACACGATACAGTACTTTATTTTTTATAAAAATTGATTTGTGTTGCAATTCGTATCTTATTTAATATACAATACATGATATGTATCAATACATAATACAAAAATACTAAAAAGATACATGACACCTTCAACTATTTTTCATAATTTTGAAGAAAATCTACTTCAATTTTTCATTCTTTTATTTTTTGTTATAAGAATTATTATATTAATTTTTAAAACATATAAAGAGGTTATAAATCAATCATCAAAAGGAGGGAGGGGTAAAATAATCTTTATAGGAAAAGCTTCATTTTTGTTGTCAAAGACCATAGTGGAAATTAAGTAAATTTATTCTTATAATGAATATTAGGGAATTATTATTGAAATTGTTTGAAATTTTGAAAATGATGGTGATTGGTAAATAAAAACTTTTACTTAATATATTAATTTTTGCCCTTTTTTTTTTGAATTTTTTTTTTGTGGGGAAGAAATATTGACGAACATAAAAGATTGGAACTTTGGAGACGACACACAAACACATTAGCAATACATATGCATAGTTAGAAAATGGAAAAAACAATCAAATCTAAAAATTTGAAAAGTTTGTTTTTGTAGTGAACCTATACATTAAATTCATATTTTGTTGAATTGAACTTCTCAACGCTTTAGTATTCAAGATTTTCATTTGGTATGATATAGTTTATCTTTTTAAATGCTACTATATTTCATGCAATTGGTTATATATTATTTTGTACTTCATACTTCCAATATATTTTGAACATATATGCATATTTTTTTTATTATTTTTCCTTGTACTAAAAAAACTTACAGTACATGATGTGGGAAAAATAGAAAAACAATGTCATACATTTTACAAGTTAACAATGAAGCTTCCTAGAATCTAAATTTCTGCTGGAACCATTGTGAGGGGCTTGATCTCTCTGAATAGGCTTTTATTGGATTGTCTCAGACTATTGCCACTCTCTGCTAGGACTTCGATTTATTTGCTTGCCAAACCAAAGTCCATGTATACCATATGCCTGTGTCATCTGGTTTCAGATATGCATTTTGAAAAGAAAATTTCAAGTTTCATTAAGCCAGTCAATCTGGTTGGAGGGATATCATCACTCGTACCACAATCTTTCCTAGCAGGCCTGGTTACCCAAATTTTTAACTGAACAGATTCTAACAGTCTGACATGCTAACTTTTCTTGTATATCTTTAAATTTCTTTTCCCATAAACATAATATAAAGGCTTGAATATTATCATTGTCATTAACTCCAAATAAGTAGAGGACTTATTCCCTTGAAGGTTGTTAATTTACTTATTGTATAACTCCTGATGTGGATTAATGGAATCAAATTAAATCAGATCTAGGAAAATTTAAGGGTCAAATTTTGGCCCATGGAATTTCTTGTATGTAACTCATTATATTGTATCTCCGCATGCTACTCATCCATAAAACATGTTCTATATTGTTGCACCATTGGCTTGTGTCCTGGTTATAAGCTTGGGGCACCTGACAAAGTGATGATAATTTTACCAGAAAGTAAAAGAAAAAAAAATCCTCCTCGTGTTCTCTCATAATTATGGGAAAACTTGGGGGAGTAGGAGGAAGAGGGGAAAGAACCATTATTTTTGGTGTGTTCAATTGCAAAGAGGATGGGAGTTGGTCAAAGAACCTTCTCTCTCTCTCTCTCTCTCTCTCTCTCTATTCTGAAGGGAGGGAAAGAGGGAGGACAAGATGATGATACGAAGATAATGACAAAGACACAGTCATTTTCTGGTTGAAATATATCACTAAACACCTCGGACAGGAATCCCTATAAAATTTGATAATTTCCATTGCCCCTTGGTCAATACTGAAGTACTCTTTTAACTCCAGGAAGGTGGAGATCTACTCTGGGAATGCAGTGTTGGAGATCCGATTACTGCAGCTGCTTATGTTGATGAGAACCTGAAACTGGTATCTGCTTCCTCCCTTTCTTCAGACAGGTAATGAAACTCAAAATATATATATATATATATGTCTCAACTTTATGCAGTTAATTATTCTCTAAATATCTCAACTTTATTTTCCAGGTTGGTTTGCATTTGTGCTAGCTCTGGAAGCATCCACTTGCTTAAAATCAGCTGGGATACCATAGGGCGGGTGCATAGACCAACGGAATTTGCAAGGTTGAAGCTCCAGGGAGACATATTCTCTTCACCAGTGATGATTGGTGGCCGGATTTTTGTTGGTTGTAGGGATGACTATGTGCACTGCATTGCTGTTGAGGCCCAGAGTTCGTTGTCAAACTAGAAGGTTATACAACCCGTTTCACCTTACGTACCTTAATCCTGACAAGTTAGCACAAGTTTCACAATCCTTATGTGATCAGGTGGCCATGGAATAGCAAAGCTTCCAACCGAAGCTGCAAGGCTCTGTGCTCTGAATTCCCAATCTTGTACTCTTTTTAACTTTCATTGGTCCCGCTATATGAACCCATCCTCTAAAATAATTAACGTTACCAAATGCCTTTTGCTTACAAGATCATAGTTTTTTCTTTCAGTCAAAGCTGTTTCTAATTTTCATTATGGACCATGGAAAGTTTCAAGCAAAGAAAACGAGGGAAAGGAAAAAAAATGTGAAAGAAAAAAATAATTCAATTTTTTAAAATAAATTTTAAAACCATTACTTTATCAATGTAAAGCCTCCTAGAATGATTCTATCTCATATAAAAGTTACTACAATTAAATTTTGATAAATTAATAGTTTTGGACCAAGGAAAATCTATTAATTAAACAAATATTAATTAATTGATAAATTAATAAATATTAATTTATGAAGTAATTAATGATTTATTAATCTATTGACTAATTAATAAATTATTAATTTGTTAAGGTATTTTTTTATTTTTTCAAAGTATTTTTTTCAAAATATGTATCTAATATTGTTTTATTTAAATATACATTCAATAACTTTTTGTTGCAATTGGAGAACCCACGAGAACTTTGTTGTAATCGGATAATGCCACACCAGAAACTTTTTTCAGCATTACGTGAAATTAAAGAAGAGATCCAAGTTGACATCCATTTCAAAAAGAAATAAGCAACACTAAACACATTTTAGGAAGGGCTCCTAGATAGATCACATGGATTTAGTTACATAGCAAGCTGGTCCTATATGATGAAACTATATAGATTGTTCTACAATGTATTCGCATAAATTTTTCAAATTATTAATTTAGCAAGTTAGTCCCAAGTTGGGATTGACCAAAAACATTATTTAACTAAGGTTATCAATTTATGTAATATAAATTCATCAAGATTTTATTATACTGTTTTGTGATTTTAAAAAATAGAAAACAAGAAATTATCCAAATGGAAATTAACTTTTCATTATGAGGTATATATTATGGAAAGTTATGTTTTGGGTTGCTAATATCTAAATATTATGAAAATCATAACCCATTTTTACCATTTTTAAATTTACAATGTTGAACCCAAAATATTTTGGGTTTCATGCACTTCGGGTTGAGGTGGTATTTAATGGGAAAAGTTGTGTTTTCATGGGTCAATATGGTAATAATATTGTTTTTGGAACCCAGGTTTGTGAAATATGAAAAACATCTGTTAATGTGGAAACTTATATCAGATTCATGCACTCTGAGCCGGCTGTATTTTTTCTATCGAGCTTGCCCCTCCAGGTATCCACATCAACAGCCCATCTTAGCACGAGCTGAAACTGAACCGGTTTTCTTTTGCAAAATCAAAAACAAAAAACACCCTAGGCGACTGATCGTTGTTCCTCCCTCTGTCTCATTTGGTACCCATTCCTCTCATCTTTCTACACTCTGTCACATAGGCGAAGCAAAGGTTCCCACAAGAAAACCCTAGCGTTCAGCCGTTCTTTCTTCCCTCTCTCTCATTTTGGCAGTCATTCCTCTCATCTGTCTTCACTCCGTCACCGAGGCGAAGCAAAGAATCTTATATATTTTTCAACAATTTCTCTCATTTAATTTCTGAAGCCTTTAATCCAAAACTCCAATCTAGTTTTCTATCTTTAGGCCCTTCTCCTCTCAAAGTCCTAACCATTTGAACCCGATCATCCCAATTTTGTCACCCCTCCGGATCGAAGAGGGTGTGAAAATTTGCAAAATTTCACACATTTGAAAGTATAAACCTTTACTTGAAAACCTGAATCGAAATTTTTGTTGCTTGTGGTAATTGTGAAGAACCAAATGGAGCACTTCATTGAAACAAGGTCGAGTTAAGAAGACGGCTTGAGGAGGGTACGTGTTGACTGAAAATCTGGTTTAGGATAGCGAACCGAAATGGAAACAATAACTCTGATATATTGGGTTCATGAAGAAGAAATCTCGTGTTCTTCTCATTGGATCACATTTTTCTGTAACCTTCACATCAAATGTGAAGGTAATTAATTTGTATTTAGGGTTGTTTTTTTAATATTTTTTTTGTTTAAAATGGAGTAGAAGAGTGATTTTCGAGTGGTTGTTGTATTTGCAATTTTTCTTCCATTGGTGAGGGCATAGGTTGAGGCGAATGTCGATTTTGGATCGCATGAGCGGCTGTTCGATTTCAATATTTTTGTGTATTGGAGACTCATGAAATGGAAAAATGTTGTGGACATATTTAGAAATTGGGTGGAAAACTTGTGTACTTATTCAGATTTTTAGACCGATGGTAATAATTGATGAATATAATTAGGCAATATCATATATTGGCGAAAAACATGATAATTCAATCATATATGTTGAGAAAAAAAAAATAATAATAAAAATTAAAATGCATAAATTATGTGTTGGTTAGTAGAAATTGTTGGTAGTGTTTGTGAATTTGTAATATTTGTTGGAATTTGTAGTGTACATCTTTTGTCAAGGAAGACAGAATTGTTTCATCACATCAGGTACTACCTTAATGCAAAACATGTACTACCTTAATGGTCTTGAGGTACTACATTAATGTACATCAGGTACTATCTTAGTGCATATTTGAGAAATGTTGTTGTTGTGTGACTTAAGACACAATTAGTTCATTTCATTACACATTGCAGCATGACATTGTTATGTTCTCATAGGTTACTCCATCGGTGGCGTATGTAATCATAAGAAATTTCAGGTATTACCTTAATGCACATAAGGTACTACCTTAATGGTCTTCAGGTACTACCTTAATGTACCTCAGGTACTACCTTAACGCACCTGCGAGAAATGTAGCCATTCTGTGACTTCAGATTTTCATTAGTTAATTTCATTACCTATTGCAGCATGACACTACCTTAAACCATATTCAATAAATTTTGCTCTCCTGATAATTTTTCACTCTCAGTATTTATTTAATCATACTGTTGTTTTCTCATTTTTCTGGTTATGTCAAGTTACGATGGTTTTGGTTGGATACAGAAGGTGATCATGCGAAGCAAATATTTATTGGTTTTCTACCACATTTATTTTTTCTATAACAACCTGTACATGGTTTGAAGCACAAAATTAGCAAAATGCACAATCATTTAGGAACCCTGAGTTGCCCTTGCCAATGAGGATGCGCAATAGTCCTGAACCCTGGTAGATCAGGATTTGAAGGGCGCCATTGCAAACTATTGGTATACCAGCAAACTGTTTCTAATGTAGTAAATCAAACCAAACGAACCTCCCAACTTACCAATAACATTAACAGAAGATGCTATGTAAAAGCTTACACAATAACTAAATATGAAAGGAAAGCCGTCAAACAATTTACTAATGTGAGTATAGAAGGATAAACTGAAACTGCATCAGTGTACAAACAAATAGGTTCCAGTCTATGTTTGTTGTTCTCTTATGAAATTAGTACCATACCCCAAAATAAACCTATCACTTTGGATCACATCCTACAATCATAATTGTTGTCCAATCAGTCGCCAATACAACACTGACGAGCACCCTTAACTATAATAAAAGAACAAATACTGAGTGTTGTCCATGTTCCTACTCCCTTCCTTTACAATATTGAAGGAAAAATGAACAGCCCTATTACACTGCTGTTACTGCGTCCCATATGCTCCAGCAGCAGCATCACCAGGTACTCTTCCTTTCCCTTACACGTTGGCCATTCTTGTACATAAAGTCCTCATATACAGCATAACCCAACTGCCACTGTTACAATGGGATGTGGAATACTTCATCAGATACATCACATATAGAACATAAATAATGGTTTTACAATTGGAACAAATCACATCAGCACACAACATGATATGAATTAATAAATTTTGGACAAACTACAATCAACCCTTGGTCATTTTGGTACGTAGCAGCAGATAGGAAGAAACTTATCATGAACTATGAAGTCACAAATGACATGCGGCCATAATTGTATCTCTGACACTGTTGCGTTCATTAAGCACTAGTTGCAGCACTAGTTGGAGTCTGTACATGTTCGTCTTGTCCTACGGAAATGGGAAAAAATTATTCCATGCGATTGGGAAAAAAACAAAGAAAAACAGTCCAAGTTTGACAGTGTAAACCAATTCTAACCTCTGCCACTGAAGTAGTTAAGGTCGCCCCATTCCAAAATTCCATGAACTTTAGAACCAGGACACCACAATCAGACCTATAACACATCAGAAATGTGTTAGATGATAGAAATATGATAAATCAAATTATTTAGAAATGTTTGTTTTCGTTGGAATATCTGAATACTTTACCCATTCAGCTGGAAGAGTTGAGATACTTTCGTCATTGCCCCTAAGGCGGGGCAACAACATCAGTGCTGCAACGCGACGATTATCAATGGCACTCCACAAAGCATTGCATGCATATAGAATCCATATGGATGCGGATGTCTCAAGTTTTATGCATGTCCAACCACACCTTCTCCAACAGCTGAATGGGTAAAGTATTCAGATATTCCAACAAAAACAAACATTTCTAAATAATTTGATTTATCATATTTCTATCATCTAACACATTTCTGATGTGTTATAGGTCCGATTGTGGTGTCCTGGTTCTAAAGTTCATGGAATTTTGGAATGGGGCGACCTTAACTACTTCAGTGGCAGAGGTTAGAATTGGTTTACACTGTCAAACTTGGACTGTTTTTCTTTGTTTTTTTCCCAATCGCATGGAATAATTTTTTCCCATTTCCGTAGGACAAGACGAACATGTACAGACTCCAGCTAGTGCTACAACTAGTGCTCAATGAACGCAACAGTGTCAGAGATACAATTATGGCCGCATGTCATTTGTGACTTCATAGTTCATGATAAGTTTCTTCCTATCTGCTGCTACGTACCAAAATGACCAAGGGTTGATTGTAGTTTGTCCAAAATTTATTAATTCATATCATGTTGTGTGCTGATGTGATTTGTTCCAATTGTAAAACCATTATTTATGTTCTATATGTGATGTATCTGATGAAGTATTCCACATCCCATTGTAACAGTGGTAGTTGGGTTATGCTGAATATGAGGACTTTATGTACAAGAATGGCCAACGTGTAAGGGAAAGGAAGAGTACCTGGTGATGCTGCTGCTAGAGCATATGGGACGCAGTAACAGCAGTGTAATAGGGCTGTTCATTTTTCCTTCAATATTGTAAAGGAAGGGAGTAGGAACATGGACAACACTCAGTATTTGTTCTTTTATTATAGTTAAGGGTGCTGGTCAGTGTTGTATTGGCGACTGATTGGACAACAATTATGATTGTAGGATGTGATCCAAAGTGATAGGTTTATTATGGGGTATGGTACTAATTTCATAAGAGAACAACAAACATAGACTGGAACCTATTTGTTTGTACACTGATGCAGTTTCAGTTTATCCTTCTATACTCACATTAGTAAATTGTTTGACGGCTTTCCTTTCATATTTAGTTATTGTGTAAGCTTTTACATAGCATCTTCTGTTAATGTTATTGGTAAGTTGGGAGGTTCGTTTGGTTTGATTTACTACATTAGAAACAGTTTGCTGGTATACCAATAGTTTGCAATGGCACCCTTCAAATCCTGATCTACCAGGGTTCAGGACTATTGCGCATCCTCATTGGCAAGGGCTACTCAGGGTTCCTAAATGATTGTGCATTTTGCTAATTTTGTGCTTCAAACCATGTACAGGTTGTTATAGAAAAAATAAATGTGGTAGAAAACCAATAAATATTTGCTTCGCATGATCACCTTTCGTATCTAACCAAAACCATCGTAACTTGACATAACCAGAAAAATGAGAAAACAACAGTATGATTAAATAAATACTGAGAGTGAAAAATTATCGGGAGAGCAAAATTTATCGAATATGGTTTAAGGTAGTGTCATGCTGCAATAGGTAATGAAATTAACTAATGAAAATCTGAAGTCACAGAATGGCTACATTTCTCGTAGGTGCGTTAAGGTAGTACCTGAGGTACATTAAGGTAGTACCTGAAATTTCTTATGATTACATAACGTACCGTTGGAGTAACCTATGAGAACATAACAATGTCATGCTACAATAGGTAATGAAATTAACTAATGAAAATCTGAAGTCACAGAATGGCTACATTTCTCGTAGGTGAGTTAAGGTAGTACCTGAAGTACATTAAGGTAGTACCTGAAGACCATTAAGGTAGTACCTTATGTGCATTAAGGTAGTACCTGAAATTTCTTATGATTACATAAGGTACCGTTGAAGCAACCTATGAGAACATAACAATGTCATGCTGCAATAGGTAATGAAATTAACTAATAAAAATCTGAAACCACAGAATGACTACATTTCTCGCAGGTGCGTTAAGGTAGTACCTGAGGTACATTAAGGTAGTACCTGAAGACCATTAAGGTAGTACCTTATGTGCATTAAGGTTGTACCTGAAACTTCTTATGATTACATCAGGTCGATGGAGTCACCTATGACAACATAACAACGTCATGCTACAATAGGTAATGAAATGAACTAATAAAAATCTGAAGTCATAGAATAGCTACATTTCTCGCAGGTGCGTTAAGGTAGTACCTGAGGTACATTAAGGTAGTACTTGAAGACCATTACGGTAGTACCTTAAGTGCATTAAGGTAGTACCTGAAATTTTTTATGATTACATAAGCTACTGATGGAGTCGCCTATGACAACATAACAACGTCATGCTACAATAGGTAATGAAATGAACTAATTATGTCTGAAGTCATAGAAGAGCTACATTTCTCGCAGGTGCATTAAGGTAGTACCGGATGTACATTAATGTAGTACCTCAGGACCATTAAGGTAGTACCTGAGGTGCATTAAGGTAGTACATGAAATTTGTTATGATTACATACGCCACCGATGGAATAACCTATGAGAACATAACAATGTCATGCTGCAATGTGTAATGAAATGAACTAATTGTGTCTTAAGTCACACAACAACAACATTTCTCAAATATGCACTAAGATAGTACCTGATGTACATTAAGGTAGTACCTCAAGACCATTAAGGTAGTACATGTTTTGCGTTAAGGTAGTACCTGATGCGATGAAACAATTCTGTCTTCGTTGACAAAAGATGTACACTACAAATTCCAACAAACATTACAAATTCACAAACACTACCAACAATTTCTACTAACCAACACATAATTTATGCATTTTAATTTTTATTATTATTATTATTTTTATTTTTATTCTCAACATATATGATTGAATTATCAAGTTTTTTGCCAATAGATGATATTGCCTAATTATATTCATCAATTATTACCATCAGTCTAAAAATCTGAATAAATACACAAGTTTTCCACCCAATTTCTAAATATGCCCACAACATTTTTCCATTTCATGAGTCTCCAATACACAAAAATATTGAGATCGAACAGCCGCTCATGCAATCCAAAATCGATATTCGCCTCAACCTATGCCCTCACCAATGGAGGAAAAATTGCAAATACAACAACCACTCGAAAATCACTCTTCTGCTCCATTTTAAACAAAAAAAAAATATTAAAAAAACAACCCTAAATACAAATTAATTACCTTCACATTTAATGTGAAGGTTACAGGAAAATGTGATCCAATGAGAAGAACACGAGATTTCTTCTTCATGAACCCAATATATCAGAGTTGTCGTTTCCATTCCGGTTCGCTATCCTAAACCAGATTTTCAGTCAACATGTACCCTCCTCAAGCCTTCTTCTTAACTCGACCTTGTTTCAATGAAATGCTCCATTTGGTTATTCACAATTACCACAAGCAACAAAAATTTCGATTAAGGTTTTCAAGTAAAGGTTTATACTTTCAAATGTGTGAAATTTTGCAAATTTTCACACCCTCTTCGATCCGGAGGGGTGACGAAATTGGGATGATCGGGTCCAAATGGTTAGGACTTTGAGAGGAGAAGGGGCTGAAGATAGAAAACTAGATTGGAGTTTGGGATTAAAGGCTTTAGAAATTAAATGAGAGAAATTGTTGAAAAATATACAAGATTCTCTGCTTTGCCTCGGTGATGAAGTGAAGAGAGATGAGAGGAATGACTGCCAAAATGAGAGAGAGGGAAGAAAGAACGGCTGAACACTAGGGTTTTCTTATGGGAACCTCTGCTTCGCCTCTGTGACAGAGTGTAGAAAGATGAGAGGAATGGGTACCAAATGAGACAGAAGGAGGAACAACGGTCAGTCGCCTAGGGTGTTTTTTGTGTTTGATTTTGCAAAAGAAAACTGGTTCAGTTTCAGCCCGTGCTGAGATGGGTTGCTGACGTGGATACCTGGAGGGGCAAGCTCGGTAGAAAAAACACAGCCGGCTCAAAGTGCATGAATCTGATATAAGTTTCCACATTAACAGATTTTTTCATATTTCACAAACCTGGGTTCCAAAAACAATATTATTACCATATTGGCCAATGAAAACACAACTTTCCCCAAAACCTTCCCTATTTAATGCCTAATATGCCCTCTCTTTCCTTGCTAGTCAACCTCCACATATTAAAAATAATAATAATAATAAAAACAAAAAAAACTTAAAACATTTTGCCTTGTTCACCTTCTCCACTAAACACTGAAATCCAAACAAAAGATTTTCCATCTGCTCTGCTCCTTTTCGAAACTCAAATCCAAAAAAACCCTAACCTCTCCGAGTCTCTCTCTTTCCCCCCATCTTTGTCCATGTCTCTCCCACAACTTCTCACACCTACAACTAGCATGCTTCCTCTCCCAATTTACTAAGTCTCAGTCATTTGTTTCCTATGATGAGGCCTACAACCAGAGAGTGGAAGATAGGAAAGGAATTTTGGATCATAATGAAGATGAATCATGGGCAGATCGACATTGCTTCTTTCTCTACTCCTCTGTCTATGGGTTTGTCTGCAACTCAGACCCACAACTTGTTCAATTTCTCCTTCTCTTCACATTAATCGAGTACTTCCCTTGCCAGAAACCTACTTTATTTTGCAATTTATGCTCAAATTTAAAGCATCTATGGAACAATACTCATTGAGTTCTGTAAACTGAGAGTTGAGAATCTTATAAGTAGTGTCCATAATTTGATACCAAAATGCCTGTTGGTCAAGTTATTACATCATGTTTTAGTATTACTGGAAACAATATATCAAAAATTTAAAATTTGGTTTCAAATGTGTTGGAACGATGTGTCTATTTGTTATGTTGCTTTGGTCTAGGGTTTTCAAGAATCGACTTGAGGTAATGAGGTTTATACTCTTTATGAGTCTATTTGTGTGTTAAACTATGTAGAGTTCCAATTACAGGAACAACCTAATTGAATTTAATTCAATTGTGTCTTGATGCGGGTTACATTTAAGATCATGGTTCTCTCTAGTTTCAGAAATGGGGTTCAATCTAAGCTTGTGGGACATATTATGGAAAGTATTTATCCTGCTCTGTGATTTATGTCTAGTATGCTACCTGCATATGATTTGGAAATACACATTCTCATGTAGCCTCCTTTCTCCAATAAGGCTTTAACCCATTCTTAATGTTATGATAAAGTAACTGAGAGTATTGATGGTAGAAGTTGATGGGACGGTTCTTGTTTCTTATGTTGAAATGGTCATTTGATGATGGCACTTGTTGTGGACCCGCATTTTAGAACTATGTGTTCCCACTCGATTGGCGAGACTTACTTTTGATTAAAGTGAAAAACTAATTTTTTTTTTTTATAAAAAGTTGGAGTCGCCACTTACTTTTATTTATTTTTAAAGGGGAAAACAAGTAAGAACAAAACTCCTAAAAGGACTCTTGATTTTTTTTTAAAAGCTGTCTGCGAAAAACTTGGGTTTGGGTTCGAGGATTAGGTTACCTATCAGGAAGGTACCTCCAAAGAGGTAACACCCCTCTAAGTCCTAACAAGGTCTTTACTAGCTTAGTTGAGAGAAATATGACAATTAATAAATTGATTATGAATACCTAGATAAGTTAAGGTAATCTAAAAAAATCTACTAATTATAACATGCCAAACAAGGATTCAAACCACTATCATAAAGAAAGGATAATATGCATACCTAGATCTATAACTTATATGCTATCCTAAAACACCGAAGTTAGTTCAAGTATTATATTACTCAACATGCATTTTATCAAAGGAAATCAAATGAATCTCAAGGCACCCAAAGTCAATATCAAACGGAGATATATTTCTTAATGACATACATATTCATGGAACTTTAAAATGGGAAGATAGAGAGCGTACCTGTGTTGCAAGCGTCAATGATTCTATACAAAATGAGGTTAATTCACCAATAATAATGATAAGATTAAAGAATAATAAATAAAAAAATAACTAAACCTATATATATACACTTAGCATGTCTCAAGTCAAGGAAAGTTCACAAATGATCAAAAGTGACTAAATTACCAAAAGCCAAGGAAATATTATTAAAATGGTAGAATATCGGTTCACAAAATAAACTCCAAATAAATATCAAGAAAGGTTATCTCACCAAAATAAAAATTAGGTAACATCTTTAACATCTCTAGATAAACATCCAATAGGCCAAATTAATCGATTATATTCCAATCAATAACAAATTTATTCACAAATGAGTTACTTCATAGAAAAAAGTCAGCAAACGATTAGAATAGAAGACTGTACAAAAATAAATATAAAACAAATACCTAGAGGTTAAGTTTTACCAAGAAATTTTTTAGAGAACATATCCTATATGTCTAGTTTATCATTTAAGTGACCAAATTAATTAACCAACCCTCATTTAGTACCAGATTTCATGATGATGATAATAGGTCCAGAACAGAGCATCTTTTAAAGGTATTCAACAATTGATTTTTACAATTAACTTATAAATGTTCTAAGATCATACGAAAATTCAAAAAACTATCTTAATGTGTTTATTTTATATTAAAATAATCTCAGAGAAATATCTTATCCACAACATATTTAAAAATAACTAAACATATCTCTACTCTAAAGAGCACTCATGCAGTGGGTGCAAGAATAAAAAATTACATCTTTTATTTTATAAATTATTTATTAATATTTTTTACATCAAAAATTAAATTTAAGAAGTCTAGATTAAAATAAAAATGTTCAAAGAAATTAAAGAGATCGTTTAATAATTTAATTTTGTAAAACAATACTGAATGTCAAAAATAGAGTGAAAACTGAACCTTCTGAAAAATTGATTTATATCTCCTAATTGGAAAACCATATTTGACCCAAGAAAGATTCTAAAATCAAGTTTGAGGAGTCTAGAATGTCATAGAATAGTTAGAAAAATTTAAAGGGTTTCTAAGTTGTCAGATTTCAATTTACAGAATCAGAAGTACAATGCACTATAATGAAAAATTCTAAACTAACTAAAATGAAAAAAAAAAAACTGCATCACCTAGAAGCTAATTTACCAAAAATATAAGAAATAATTAAACTAAAAGAATGAGATCAAACCAAATCAAAGCATGAGATATAACACCAAGGATCGATTAAATTAATGATGAAAAATCATAAATGGACCTAAACTAATAGAACAAATTAAACTAAACTAAAACAAGAATTTAAAAAAGAGAACTTACCTTCCACTGTGTAAGAGGGGCTGCTGTTAGAACGCTCTTAATCCTTCCAATCTGATGCTTTATATGCTGTATGTTCTAAAAGAAAATCCCGAGACGTCCTCAAAGTGGCAGCTTGTTGTCATCTTCTTTGCATGGTATGGTTGCCCTCCAAATTCATCAAAACATGTGGATGTTTTTCACAAAATCTGGTGGAAACCCCTTCTTCAGCAATTGGAAGAAGAATTCCAATGCCTCATCCAATCTCCCTTTAAGAATTGGAGCAGAGAAATACCTTTATCTTGGTGCCTCCAGCATGCGGAGAAATGCATTTTAAAAAGATTCATCTTTTTCATAAATTTGTACGCTTACATCACCCATGCACAAAAGTTAGAAAGAGGCTTCTTGTAGAAAAATTGCTTCCATTGGGAGAATAACCCACTTTGAAATTTGTCAGACAGTTGACAGAATGATTATGATATTTTTTTAAGTCCCTCAAATCCCAATGAAAGCAAGCCTCTTGGAGGTTACTAAGCTGAACCAAATAGAAGCCGCCATGTGATACAAGATAAAAAAAATAAAAGCTAGAGCTGTGCCAGCACAGACCAGAAAACCAAATAGCACTCCATCAACTTCAGCCATGAAGAAATCCAGCAGAAGATACCCATTGATCACTATTACAAGGGCAGCCACAGTCCACGCCACTCTCTCTAAAAGTGGTCCGACCTTGAAGACGCCCATAACCTGTTCCTTGGACACTAAAGTAAGAAGGGGAATAAGTGCAAGAGGAATCTGCATTGACTGAAGCACATTAAGCCATTCATTTAAAACATCCAGTGAAGCTTCAGATCTGTTGAAAACAAGAGCTACAATCATAGTAGGCACAATAGCAAAACTACGTGTTATCAATGCTCTTAGCCATTTCTTCAGACGGAGATTGAGAAAGCCTCCCATGATAAATTGCCCAGCATTTCTTCCGAGAGAAAAAGATCATCATTTGCGTCAACTCTGAAAAAGGGATCTTGTTGGCGAATTTCAAAGATTGAAGCAGTAACTTCAATAACAACTAGAAGACATCCTCTGCTTCGCCATGCAGATACTTTTCTTTTCCTCTCCAAAACGCTAATCTTCCACCTCTCTCACACGGTGATTTTGTTTTTCTAACACCAACCCCAATTTTCCTCTCTAAATTCCGGACTGTCCATCTCTCCATCTCCGCCTCCATCTCCCTTTTTGCATCTTCCATAGCTCGGTGATCTGCAAAGGTTATAAATCCAAACCCGCGAGGACGACCAGTATCTCTTTCCATCATGACCTACGCCAACACCAAACATATTGTGAAGTCAAAGGGGCATTTTCTCGCAGGAATAGTGAACCAACAAATATCATGGACCCTGTTTATTTTGAAATGAAACTACTCCTTTGCCAAATAAAGAGGGCCTAAAACATTTCAGTGTAGCAGATATGCTTCCACAGTTTAAATCATCAACAAATAGACATTTCGAGGGACTATCGGTGCCTTTGCTGCAGCTCCTCTATTGCATTTCAGATGGCGCCCAGAATAATCACCTAGGAAGACCAACAATTAAATTGTTACACCTCACGTGTGCAAAACTGATTGACAATGCAAGAACAAGCCATCTACATACCACAACTCAAAAAATGCATTTTATGGATGAATCTATATTCATATCGATTTATAGTTTTATCAAAAAGCACCATTGCGGGTTCTCTCCATCCAAATCAATCACAGGAACAATGGGACATGACACTAGAAACTAGCAGGCTCAGATACAGTAGGCCATAAGAAGAAAATATGCAATCAGGAACCCTTTTCACAAATTTGAAATTCAAATCCGGCCTCCAATAAGACCATCCTGTAAACTGCAGCACATCATCATACTCATTGCAGCCAAGACAGAAATATAACTATCCTCTCCCACTTCAAATTGCAATCCAAAAAAATCTACTTTGTTTGAACAGAATCTCGTGTAGTCTCACAAAATAGAACTTTAATAGCAAACACTGAATCCTTCATCTAGAAGGAATGGAAAGATAATTAAAGAATGATTCAAGTGCTGCACTACCACCAGGAAGCCTAACAGGGACTCGAGAATTTTTCCGTGTCGACTGAAGGCATCTTCAAGATGCCTCTCCGAAGTGTTCCAACCCAATCCTCCCAGGAATATGCGATTCTCTTCTCTACTGCCCTCTTCACAAACCCTAAGAGTCTCTCTTTCTTATCACTGAGATGTCGCGGGAGAAGCAGTTCTTGCTCTATGTTTTTTTTTTCTTCTTAACGTCTCCTTCCCACTGTATCCCAGAGAAATCCCCCTGCATTTTTTTCTCCTCCTTACTCTAATCTCAATCTTCTCTAAAATAGCCCCATCTCTGTTTTTTTTTCTTCCATGAATAACCAGTCGGTTCCCCTTTTTCTGCCCCTCTCTTCCTTCCTCTCCAAGACTTCCCTTCTTTGCTTTTCCCATGCAAAACTCCTTGAAACTCCTCACTAACCCTTTTGTCCAAGCATCCTTTTCTTCACCCTAAGTTTTTCAAAAATCCAGCCTCTTTTCCATGCAGCCCACCGGTTCCCATGCTTCTCCAATTTTTTTTTTTTTACATATATAAAATAAAATAAAATAAACATTAAAAAAAAGAAATGAAAATAAAATAAAAAATAAAAACATAAAATAAATAAACAAATAATAATAATAATAATAACTTACCAAAAAATTATTCATTAAAAAAAATTATATTGAAACATTTCGAAAAATTAATTTACCAAAATAATAATAATAAATAAAATAAATAAAATAAAAATTACCTTATCAAAATTCAAGTTAAAATGAATATGTATCTAAATTAACTAATTTGAAATGTACCTACAATGTAACCAAGTGGACTAAGTTAAAGTGCAACTAAGTAGATTGGAATGATTTGAAGTGTGACTAAGTGAGTTTGCGTAAAAGATGCTTAGGTGTGCCTAAGTAGATTTAAGTATGTCCAAAAGTGTCTGTTGTGTCTGAATGAGTTAGGGTGCGTATATGTGACCTAAACTAGGCGTGAAGAGTAGCCAAGTTTATAGTGAGGGTCCTAATGAGCCCCTTTACAAAATGGTTCCCGAAGATGGCTTAGAAAAAGAAGTTGTATGAGTATCAATGGGTTACCAAGGAACGATCACAAGGTAAAAGGGAAACATAGGGTAGTAACTAGCATTACATGTGCTAAAAGGACAAAATGGAGGGTCTACACTTTTATTTTGAAAAGAAATATGATGTTAGTTAAACTCTCTTCTTGCATATCAAAGACTTTAGATGCCTGATTGAACAAATCTTCATATTTACTATTGTTTTATGTTTTTAGATATAACTTAATATTATTGATGTATATCAAAATATCTACACTCTCTTATATCCCTCTTTGTCTTTTTGCTCATGTCTAACTATCCTTGCAATTCAGGAACATTTGAGATAAAGGCTTTATTGAGTTGAATTCAATTAAATAACATAGGATGATAAGAGAAAGCATTTTTCAAAACTTGGGCAAATTAGGAATGTGTCTTGTAAACCCATTCACACTCAGGACATAAAATAGTTCATACAAACAAAAGATTAATTATGTCTATGATTCAAAACATATGTAGGTGGAAAAAGTTTTACTAAGTGCGTGTTTTGTAAACCAACTTTATAACTTAATAACTTAAAAAGTGAATTAATAATTTAATTTAAGTCATTAAATAAATTAAGTATATTTGCTAAAATAAGCTAATGATATGACTTAAAATTAAAAACAACTTTAAGTAATAAGTAAAAACAATTAATTTATTCTTAAATTCACATTTCATTTTGCTTTTTTATTTCGTTTGTCCTAATTACCTCTACGATTTCATTTGCCATTTAACAATCTCCATTATTACTCAACCTCCTTTATCTTAATTATAATTTATGGGGATAAATATGTCAATTTGATGATTTAAAATAAATTTTAAGTTAATTTTATCAAGCAACTTTAATATTTAAAATAAAAATTAAATAATAAGTTTTAAGTCAACAACTAAAATATAATTTAACTTAAAATCAACACAAGTTATTAACCAACAAGTATTAAGTTTTACCAAACACTCTATAATTCTTATATTTAGAATGGTTTTTGGATGAATGACTTTATTTAGATAATTTGGATTAAGGGGGGAAATTTAGTACAATATTGTACCCTAATTTTTTGATAAATAAGGAAAAGGAACTTCCATCTTCATGCATTAAGAAGAAAATGTAAAAATGAAATAATTTGAAAATATATAAAATTTTAATTATATTTGATTATTTTTTTCATTTTTTTATAATGCAACCTAATAAGCATAAAAATCATTTTTCTTATTATTTTTTTTATTTCCTTAATACTTTCTCAGAACTAAATATAACCTAAAATTTTAAGAAATATTCGGAATCCTATTTGGATTAAGAATGTTTTTTTGATTTCTTGAAATTTTGGGAATAAATGTTGTCATACAAATCCTATTAACTAAGTTGTACTCAGACACAAAAAGATTGTTTATTAAATAATAAAATATTAATTACTTATAATTAATTAATTTAATAAAAAATATTTAATTATTGTTGATTTGACGGAATAAATATATGCATAGAGTTATCATGATGCTATAGTACATTTTTAAACACAAATATTTCATTTTTTACTAAATTATTTTTTTCATAATTTTTGTTAAATAATTAAATAAATTATATAATATTAATTTTATTACCCTACTGTACACACGTGCTTTGCGCGTGCGCGTGGAAACAACTGGGCTTTAGAAAGACATGGTATAAATATGAAAAAATCCGTCAACAAAGAATAAAAAAAAAAAATTAAACAGGCACGGAACAAATAAGGAAAACTCGTCCTCCTAATACCAAGCCACCACGTGTCCCAATCACATAAAGTTGTCTTAAGAGTGGGAAAATTCCAACACTGACTGAACCTAGATCACGCCTATGTCCACGTTCATCCAGTCACAACTGAACCCTATAATACTTCTACCTTCCCCTCCCACCCCCAATCTCAGAGCTCCAATCCAAAAGACTCTTCAGTTTTCACCCACTCTCCACACAGAGAAAATGCAGGGAAGCACAAGGAGCCCCAAGAAGGCGGCCCAGAAGCAAGAGCCTTACCATGTTATTCACAAGCTCCCTCCTGGTGATACTCCTTATGTTCGAGCCAAGCACCTTCAGGTTTCATTTTTTACTTTTTCTTGAAGTCTTTCGATCCATCTGATACCTTCTATTTGTTCGCTGATTTTCTTTCTTTGATTCAGAGGTTTTTCTTTTTCTCGTAAATTCTTTCTTGGGTTTCTGCTTTCTTGCGTGGAGCATGGAGATGTTTACCATGCTCTTTTTTCTTCTCGGAATTTTTTTTTTTTCCCGAGAAAGAAATATTCTAAGTGAAGATCCCTAACAGGGTTTAGAATTTTCTTTATAGAGATCTGGACCCTACTTTAAAAAAAAAAAAACAGAATGAAACGAAATGAAGTATAGTTTTCGCATTTTGTTTTTAATTTTAAAACAGGCTATAATGTTTTAATTTCTAAAATGGGCTATAATGTTTTAATTCGGGTGGTTGGGCGAGTTACGAAGGGTGTTAACTCTGGGTCATGACCGACTCGTGGTGGGGCCCCTGTTGTATTCACTCCCAGTTGATCTCCTCTGTCATATTTGCCGGATTCAGTTTGTTATAATTACTAAAATGCCCTTGATTTCTTTTTTAATATACATAACGCTTTTGAACAAAATGAAAGGAATTTCTTGATTTAGCTTCCTAGGAGAAGCAATTCAGTGTATTTTGATATTTGCAACATCAATCATATTAAATCTTATGTAGTTTTTAGTTCTTTAACTTCAATTTGTAAGAGAAGATTTGCTTTCATTCTTAAGTTGTTTGTTTTAGATGGGGCCATTCTCAAATTTTTGGAAATTTTGAAATTGTGACCACATTTTTTTTTTTTTATAGGCGAAATTGTGACCAAATTTTGATTCCTAAGAACCCTAATTTTTCCATGAAGTTTAAAACTCTTCCTAATTGATATTTTCTACCGAAGTGTTTGAGTTTGTAGCTAATAGGGTTTTTGGGATAATTTAATAGCTAACATTTAGAGGGTGTTTAGTAATCCAACTTAATAACTTAAAGTGATTTAATAACTTAATTTAAGTCATTCAGTAAATTATGTATGTTTGGTAAAATAATTTAATAGTATGACTTCAAATTAAAAACAACTTTAAGTAATAAATAAAAATAATTAACTTATTTTTAAGTTCACATTTTCATTTTATCTTTTTATCCCTATTTGCCATAATAGATTTCTTTTGCTATTCCGTGACTTTTATTGTTACTTAACTTTCTTTATCCTAATTATAATTTATGAGGGTAAATATGTCAATTTGATGGTTTAAAATAAATTTTAAGTTAATTTTATTAAACAACCTTAATACTTAAAGTAAGAATTAAATGATAAGTTTTAAGTTAACAATTTAAGTATAATTTAAGTTTAAGTAATAAGTATTAAGTTTTACCAAACACCCCTTGGTATTTAATGACTTAAAATAATTTTAACTTAAATTATGCTTTAAGTTCTTAAATCATTAAGTTGATTTACCAAAGTCATTATTAACTTTAAATTGTAATATTGAGTTACTTTACTAAATATACTTAATACGCTTAGTAACTAAAATCAAGTCATATTAAGTGGATAAGTTGATTTATGAAGTGCCCGAGGCACTTATTGCTGAAATTTATAGCCGAATGATGATAAAGACAGCGAACAATAATCTCTACTCTTTCATCAAAGCATTGTGAACCCAACCTGCCAAATTTCTATGATATTAACGAAGGACCACGAAATTTAACAAAAATGCTTTTGCTCATGGATGCATGAAAGACAAACATTGTGCTCTTGTGGGAATTGCCTAATTAACTATGTTGTACAGAATTTGCAGCAGTATTTTGGTTCATCATGTACTGGTGGTGGTTTTTAGCCATTCTTAATTTTGACTTGTTTATTATTCTCCATGAAACTTCAGTTAGTTGAGAAGGATCCTGAGGCTGCCATTGCTTTGTTTTGGGAAGCAATAAATGTTGGGGATAGAGTAGATAGTGCCCTCAAAGACATGGCAGTTGTTATGAAGCAACAAAACAGAGTCGAGGAAGCAATTGAAGCTATCAAGTCTTTCAGGGACCGCTGCTCAAAGCAAGCTCAGGAATCGTTAGACAATGTTCTCATGGATTTGTACAAGGTACGCACGCATTCAGTCACGAATGATCAGCTTAAAAAAAGCTGTCTCTCCTGTTATATAAACTCAAAACAGACTTTTTCTCTGAAGTGGGATGGGGCTGGTTCTGTTGGATTGGTAGCATTCAAATAAATGGTTTAGTTGGTTAATTAAGGATTTTAAGATGTGATTTCCATGTTATAATGGGATGGGGTAATGAGTTACTTTACATCATGTGTTTCAAAATCTTAGTTCCAAATCGGGGAGCATTTTATATAGCGTGGGATTGTTGTTTACTAAGGCTATGTTTGGTTCCCAAAAAATACTAAGAAAATAAAATAGTTTAGAATACCCAAAAGTAGCACTTGGGGATTCTAAATCTTCGATTTCCAGTGCATGGATGAGTGGAATTTCATAAAAATATTGAAGCTTGTGTTGTCATACTTCTTATGTTGGCTATATCTGTGAGAAATCTGCAGAAATGTGGGAAATTAGAGGAGCAAATTGAGCTGCTGAAGCAGAAACTTCGAATGATCTATCAAGGGGAGGCATTCAATAGAAAGCCCACTAAAACTGCTCGGTCCCATGGAAGAAAGTTTCAGGTCACCATCCAGCAAGAGACGTCCAGGATACTGGTATAAGTTACTTGTTTGCAAAATTTAAGGTTTTAGATTTTGAAATGAAAGCGAGACTAGCAATCATGGATATAGTGTTCCTTTTTCTGATTAAATATTTCTATGATCCCTAGGAGACAGCTTGTTCTACCATGGGGTTTTTAGTTGATACTTATATTGTCCCTGTCATTATTTTTTGAGTGATGTTGTTGTGATGGATTAGGGTAATTTGGGTTGGGCCTACATGCAGCAAACCAACTATGCAACAGCTGAAGTGGTATACCGCGAAGCTCAAACGATCGACCCTGATGCCAACAAAGCCTGCAACTTAGGGCTGTGCCTAATCAAGCAAGCACGATATGATGAAGCACGGTCTGTTCTTGAAGATGTATTACATGGTAAATTTTGTGGATCCAATGATCCCAAGTCAAGAAACCGAGCCCATGAATTGCTGGAGGAAGTAGAGCCATGGCAATCTGAAGCGGTGTTTCCAAGCACCTCAGAAGTTAGTTTGGAGGATTGTTTCTTTGAGTTGATGAAGCAATCAAGCCCATCTAGAACAAGGAGACTTCCCATCTTTGAAGAGATCTCTCCATTCAGAGATCAACTGGCCTGTTGATCTCATCTTTTTATACGTTTGTTTCTTTAACAGAAGAGTGTGTGGAGAATAACTATGGTCATGAATGTATATATTATTATATTCTAAAAAGGGGTAAACCAGTGTATTTATATCAACATCTAAATGAAGTTGTATTTATATTGAATTATGGAGGATAATGATTTAGTAATAATTAAGTAATGATAGTTTATATTACTAAAATATATAATTTATAATAAATAAAAAAATAATATATTATCTAATTTCATCTTCATTTTTATTTTTATATCCACATTATTTTAAAATGTATAATAATAATTTTTAGTTTTTTATCAACCATTTAATAAAAAATTAATTCTTATGAACTAAAGGAGTTGAATTTATGTTGAATTCTAATTTTATTATATTAGATAACTACAATTTAAAAACAAAATTAATTTCAATATAATCAATTAAAAATGTTTTTTGATTTAATGTAATTCTCATAAATAAATTAAAGTAGATTTTTTTAAAAATATTTATTTATTATATGAAATAACTAAGGATAAAAAATTTAATTTAAAAAAGATAATTTTCACAATAAAATTATTTAATAACAAGAATCTTTATTTTATAAAATGGATAAATATGAAATAAAAAAGTTACAAAATCTTTAAAATAAATTTATTAAATGTGAGTTTTATAAATCAATTAAAATAGACACTACAAGAAGGTGAGTTTTTGGTTGCGGCCACTGACATTAGCTAAAAGGAAGACTAAGTGTGACTATAAGATATGAGTGTAAATAAAATGGGTTGGAGCATTAGCTAAAAGGAAGACTTAGGTGGTGTTTGTTTTTTTACTTAATTCTAAATAGAACCTTAATACTTAATAATGTTAAATATTTGATTGTTTGTTTTTATAGTATTTTATTTCTATTAAGTATTAAAAAGTAAAGAAAAACCAATATGTTATTTTTTCTATTCAGAAAAAGTTACATATTTTGGCTTTTTCTATTTAGTAAAAAATTTATAATAAGTCATGGAAAAGTAGAAAAACAAACAACCTAAATTCTGAAAACAAATTGCTTTCAGTAAAAAGCCAAAAAAACAAACACCACCTTAGTGTGACTATAGGATACGAGTGTAAATAAAATGGGCCAGAGCAAGGTGTGGCCACAAGGGGTGCAGAGAAATGCTATAGATGTGGCTATGTGCAAGAGTATGACTATAAATTTTGGTTGGATTTCATTTTGTTTGCAATCAAAGGTGGTGCATATCTGGCCTGAAGGTGGTTGCAACCAGCGTTCAAAAAATTGGCTGAGTCCGGTACGACTCGGCCGAGTCGTATCCGCCTCGAAGTGGACCGCGACGAGTCCGATACCAGATACCTAGACTCGGCCTGAATCGGTTGGACTTGGATGAGTCGACTGATATTCCGAGTTAAATCGATCAACTCGGGGAAAAAAATCAATAGATTCTCTAGAAAAAGCCCCACAACAAATCTTGATTTTTCAGAGAAATCAGAGATTCCTCTGCAAAAGAAAACCTATGAAACCTATGAAAATTTAAAAAAAACCCGTGAAGATTTGAACCAAACCTGTGAGTCCGTGACCCTTTCAAAAGCCTTTAAAAAAAGGCTCGGTTGAAGAAATCCACCATTGCCGGAGTCTATAATCTTCATCTTTGGTGCGGTGCTTGGTGGAACCGTGGAAGGTAGTAGATCGTGCCACGAGAGGCTACGTCTTCGTGGTTTGGGGAAGAAGACAGAGGGCTGCCAGCTGCATCAGTGCATCAGAGCATCTTCGTGGTGTTGCTGTGTTGGGGAAGAAGAACAAGAGGGCAAAACGTGTGTTGCTGTGTAGGGGCTGTTGTTGTTTTGGGGAAGAAGAAGAAGATAGAGGCAAAACACGGTGTTGCTGCCTTTCTGGGGAAGAAGAAGAAGAAACAGAGGGCAGGGGGTTAGGGCAGCCTGGGCAGGAGGTTTGACCGGTAGGTAATAAATTCATATAAACTTATATTGAATAATTTAATTCAATTATAGAATAGGTTAGAAGCAGATAGCGAAATTCTGATACTTTTATTACTTGATTTAATAGGATTTAGTCCTGCAAATCTTAATGGAAGTCAAGTGTTCCTAATTTATATGATATATTATTCCTTTTCAATTTAATATATGTAATCTCTATATATAATTAAATATTGTTGCTATATATAATTTGTTATTCATTTTCAAATATTATTGCCATATATCTTATAAACTAAATAAGATATAATTAATAATTTTAAATTATTTCATAAATTTTTTAATTTTTAAAAATAATTTTGAAATTAAAAAACCAATCTAATCAATTACATATAAAATAAATTTTTTTATAATATTATGTTGATAATTCAATTCCAAATGAATACATGGAATGAAAATTTTGACTCATTTTTAAAAAGTTAAACGTTATTAATTATTCAATTTAAATAAAATATTATGAAAAATTATTAGTTTAAATATTTATTATTAATTTTTAACCCCAAAAATGATAAAGATGTTAATATTTTTATGTTTCTAACATATGCTAAAATAGTATTTTTTTTATAAAAATAAAATAAAATAAACCTATAATTTTATTTAATATCATATATATAATATGTTATTTCTTTTCAAATTAATATATATAATCTTTATATATGGTTTAATATGTTGCTATATATAATCTATTATTTCTTTTCAAATACTAAATAAGATATAATTAATAATTTTAAATTATTTCATGAATTTTTTAATTTTTAAAAATAATTTTGAAATTAAAAAACCAATCTAATTAATTACATATAAAATAATTTTTTTTTATAATATTATGTTGATAATTCAATTCTAAATGAGTACATGAAATGAAAATTTTGACTCATTTTTAAAAAGTTAAACTTTATTAATTATTCAATTTAAATAAAATATTATGAAAAATTATTAGTTTAAATATTTATTATTAATTTTTAACCCAAAAAATGATAAAGATGTTAATATTTTTATGTTTCTAACATATGCTAAAATAGTATTTTTTTTTTATAAAAATAAAATAAAATAAACCTATAATTTTATTTAATATTATATATATAATATGTTATTCCTTTTCAAATTAATATATATAATCTTTATATATGGTTTAATATGTTGCTATATATAATCTATTATTTCTTTTCAAATACTAAATAAGACATAATTAATAATTTTAAATTATTTCATGAATTTTTTAATTTTTAAAAATAATTTTGAAATTAAAAAACCAATCTAATTAATTACATATAAAATAATTTTTTTTTTTATAATATTATGTTGATAATTCAATTCTAAATGAGTACATGGAATGAAAATTTTGACTCATTTTTAAAAAGTTAAACTTTATTAATTATTCAATTTAAATAAAATATTATGAAAATTATTAGTTTAAATATTTATTATTAATTTTTAACCCAAAAAATGATAAAGATGTTAATATTTTTATGTTTCTAACATACGCTAAAATAGTATTTTTTTTTATAAAAATAAAATAAAATAAACCTATGATTTTATTATAATATCATATATATAATATGTTATTCCTTTTCAAATTAATATATATATTCTCTATATATGGTTTAATATTGTTGCTATATATAATCTATTATTTCTTTTCAAATATTGTTCCTATATGTCTTATAAACTAAATAAGACATAATTAATAATTTTAAATTATTTCATGAATTTTAAAATTTTTAAAAATATAATGTACAAGAAATTGTCTTGAATACTTTAAAAATATCACTCAATTTTCTCTTAGTATAAATAAATTTAGATTATATTAGTGACAAAAAATTTCCCTATTACTCAATTACATTAATACTATATTGCAAAATTAAATTACTATACAAAATTAATCATTATTGAAATTTTTTTCTTCAAATAATCATAAATGATTTAACAATACGGAATGAAGGGTATGCATTTACATGGTCAATTACATTGATTTTAATTTAAAAAACATATAAATAAGTGGAAAACAAAAGATGATGAACTTAGGTGAGATCGTGTTTATTGCTTTTTTAGTACAATTTATTTTTATATGGCAACAATATGAAACATATAAGTGAGTGGAAAATTGAATATTATAACTCTTATATAAATGTGTTTATATATATTCAATTTGAAAAGTAAATTGTTTTCCTTTTATACATGGTTAGGTTAAAATTTCAAAATGGCTTCAAAACATGATATTGGTTGGGAGCATGCAGAACCTGTTGGTGGTAGTAGAAGAACCACAAAGTGTAAATATTGTGGGAAAGTTATACATGGCGGTATAACAAGATTAAAGCAACACATCGCACATATATCTGGACAAGTGGAAGGATGTCCACGTGTACCGGTAGAAGTGTCACATAGTGTTAGACAACATATGTCTAATACTTCAAAAGAAAAAGCACAGTTAAAGAAAAAAAAAAGAACGACTTTTGAATTCCTTAAATAGAGATAATTTCTATGAAATTGATGAGGGTGATTCTGATGATGAAATTGAGGAAGTTGCTACGGCTGATTTTGAAAGAAGACAAATGAAACAAGCAATGAAAGAAAGTCGTCGAATTTTTGAAGAAGATGGACAAGAGCATCAACAGGGTGGTAGTTCCTCACAACCTTCTAATGCTAGGATTAAGCGCGGACTGACACGTAGCTTCAGTGTAAGAGAAGGAGCTAGCATACCTCTAAAAGGAATTGATCCCTACATGTTCCCATCAAAGCAGAAATCAATAAAAAGCTTGTTTTCTACTAAAGGCGTGAAGAAAGTGGGTAAAGCTATTTCTAAATTCTTTCTCTTTAATGCAATACCCTTTAATGCAGCTGACAGTGGGCCTTACTATCAATCAATGATTGATACCATAGCAGAAGCAGGTCCAGACATCAAGGGTCCCACGGGATACCAAATTGGAAATACATATTTGGAAGAGGAGGTGCAAGAACTTGAGGTATACATAACAACATTGAAGGCTAAATGGCCTATATATGGGTGCAAAATCATGTGTGATGGTTGGAGTTCTAGGACTAGAAAGCCTATCATCAATTTCATGATTTATTGTGATAGAAGTATGATATACCATTCTTCAGTTGACACTACCA